>JAIGNY010002176.1:0-28914 GCA_020152595.1 Chiridota heheva
TTAAAGTTTTACTTGTTAGCATCGAAACGATTGAAATCTGACATCAAATCTTTACATTCAAAACTTAGAGACGGTTCTCAAAATTGTGTAGGTTTTTTTCAATAAAAAAGCCAAAGAAAGAATTTACTAAATAAAGTTTTTCATTTCCAAACTAGATACACCACTGACTAGTATCTTTTGATGTTTAATTTATTAAGTGATTTTAATTGAGTAGTTAGGTAATTGGTAGATATTTCAATATTCAATTGGCGCATTTGAGTATTGAGGGCGTTAGAATGTTTTACGTTCACGCACCTTCGTGCCAGAATTGAACCGCCACATGGTGGTTTCTATCACCCCCTTCCCCCCTCGTCTCCCCACGCACACATGTACACACGAACACACACACACCATCACACACACCCTTACACTTCTACATCTACTCTACTTAACGAGCACAATTTCGCACCTGTGCTTGTGTTGCTCTCACACACTACAGCTGCAGGTTCATCCGTATAGCAGTTATGAACTCCAACCCCAAATGAGGGCAGTCGACCAATCTGGACTCGTTTCCGAAACATGCTACATCATCCAACCATATCGGTTCTCTTGCAGGACCAAACACTAATGATGCTGGCGGTCTTGGACTGAAAACAGCGCTCCCGAATCCCAACTCTACAAACAACGTGAGCATCATGAATGTCCCATTCGTCATCACACACCATACCCACTGGACATCAAAGAAGATCTCCACTTGACCTACGTTAGGTATTTCACCGCCAACAAGCTGAATATCTGTGAAAACGAGGGGAAAGAGAGAAATTGAGGGACAAATCGTTTCTCCGACATATGGGAAAGTAATACCGAGGTTTCACGGTGCTCGTCGCCAGTGGTCTGGTAATGGGCAAATACGGAGTCCTTCCCATCCCATTAGTTTTGGCTTTTACATAAACAGGATTGTCGACACAAGACACAAACACACCATTACGTGTAGCCGCACCCAAACGGGGACTGATGGTAACAACCCTCAGTTGGAAACAGTTTTAAAAAGATTTAGAAAGAATCCATTTGCAGGAGGAAAGTTACAAGGTTATGTTATATATAAATATGAACTCTAATTGGATTGTTGGATATCCCTTTCTATCTATCCTTGATTTCTCAGGTGCAAATTGGGGAAACGCATACACACAAAACGGGGGAACAAACACACAAGTATACATACACAATCAGAAAACGGGGAACAAATACGCAATTATACACATATATGTCCTTGTATATTTATATTTTTCGTTTTATATTTTCTTTTTCCAGGAACTCTTTTCTCACTACATAATCAAGGATGAGTAGAATACAGACTTAATGTATGAGAAATGAGTTGCTCTTTGTTATGATTAATTTATCAGATTGTAAAATACATTTACAGACCATTTCAAATGTATCTGCGTGAACTGGGAAAACATGTTTAATTCTCGCAAAATGGGGAACCATTTCTCACTATCAAATAGGAGATCCACAGATTTTTGGTCAAATACACACACACACACACACATGTTTGTAAGAGCTGCCTTATGGGGAATTTGCTTGTGGGGAACTTTTGTAGACCTATAATAGCCTTAAGGGGAATTTTTAACACAGGGTGATCATTGGGTTTGTAATAACTACCTTATGAGGAATTGTTTTATGTGTGCCAGGGATTGCCTTATGAGGAACCAACAGTCTTTGCAGAACAATAGACTTTCATGTGAAATGTTTAACCTGAGATCACAACTAATAGTAAGTAAATTATAAAGTTCATATAACTTGACATACGGGAAGAGGACAGCCCATATGAGCATGATTGGGCTGTTTTTTATGCATACTAATTTGCTTATTTGCATAAATATAAAAATATTTGTTTCTAAATTTCCTAAATCAAGGAAGGTATAGTAGTTTTATTTACACAGATGATATCATATATGCTGTGAGCATTGTTCACACTTAATAGCGAGTTGCTTTGTGCATATTACATTAATAGGTTATTATTATTAAAAAAACGGAGAACACAAGTAATGAATGGTGTACATTCACATAACTTGGCATAGGGATATAGGATATTGGTTTTGTTCATTGGTATTGTTTGTATGCTTGGAAGACAGAGGGGGTGGGGGTATGCATATCAATTAGCTTATTTGCGGTATAATGGATAATGGAAATATAAGTTTAAAATAGGGTGGTTTGGAAATACTACTAACACAAATGATTTATGTGAAGACAATTATTGACACTTAATTGTAAGGTGATGTGCGCCTATAAGCAGGTAAATTTTCATGGAAAATGTTAGACCTCTGCCCATTACTAAGTAAGGAATGCTATTATATATGTACATTCACAAATCTTACTGCCACAAGGTATTGAAGGCATTGATGAGTTCTGTGTCCATTTAGATGAGCATATTTGCAAAACAACTGCAACACTTCTAAAATATATTTCTAAAAGTAGTGAGAGATTACTAAAATAAATGAAATAAAGTGTTGTGTTCATATTAATTTTGCCACGGTGATTGGCATCACAACAGCGTTTGTGGAACAGGTTTAGCCTGAGGTTAGATTATCAGATATGAATGGTTAGGGGTCATGTTTGAATATAAATTTACTTTTTTGATACTTGCAATTGCCAACAATAGCCCTAAAAGTCTTAACACTTTTTATAATCTCTGTTACTTCCATTTTGAAAAAGGATGAAAGGTTCTGAAAAGAAGAATTTATTGGCGCGTTCAGTGTCAATGTGAAGGCGAAGCACGAACTTTGTGGCATGGATTACAGGGGTTGCTTAAGCTGTTTGATTTGTTTTTGCTACCGAGTCACGGTATCCTTTTGTTTCCCGGGCATAGTAACTTACTGCAGGTTTTTGTAATTTGCCAAGAAATTCAGAAAATTTAACTTATGATTCGCAAAAATCGGAATATTCAGGATCAGATTATTCGGGAAAATAGTCAAAGGTTAATTTTTCTTTTCCCTTTTCTGTCAAACTTTCGGACCAACTTTTTGTGTCGCCTGCAAAGCAGGATGAAGAGACATAGGAATCATCCTGTCGTCGTAGGTGTCGTCGTTGTCTGCGGCGGCGGCGGCCACAAATGTTTAAAATGAGCTTACAACTTCAGTTATAAATGGTGTACATTTATGTAACTTGGCGCAGGGATACATGTAAAAGACATGGGTTGGGGGTTGTGTGTGTATACTAATTAGTTTATTTGCATAACAATGAAAATATTTGTTCCTATGATATCTCTTAAATTAAAGTGGATGTGTGAATTTTGTTCCCACAAATGATCGTATATGTGAAGAGCATTGTCTACACTCAATGGTGAGGTGTCGTGTGTATTTTAGTTGGGTTATTTGCATAACAATAGACTTTCGTACAAAATATTTAACATGAGCTCATAACTTAAGTTATGAATGATGCACATTCATATAACTTGACACAGGGTAGAGGAGATGGGTACTGTTAATATGAGCATGATTAGGAAGGGGGTTGTGTGTGCATACTAATTAGCTTATTTGCATAACAATGAAAATATTTCTATCTATGATATCTCTTAAATTAAATTGGGTGTGGGGAGGTAACTTCTAAAAACATACATTGTTACTAATTGTAAAATGAGAAATAAAACATATTTGGCAGGCGAGACTTACTAACTTTATATTTTCTAGTTATGATCTTGGACCAACAATTTTTAACTGTTGGAAGGTGTCTCGAGAGGCAGTGGAACTGGCGTACCCCCCCACACACACACTTACACATACCAGATTATCTAAAAAGTTTAAAAGGCAAGCAGAGGAAAAAGTACCTTTTTCAGAGAGGATAAGCTAGGGCCATTTTTCAAAGAAGGAACGTGACCTTTGAAAACTTTTGGCTTTAGATTCTATATCTTATATTTTCATTGAAGAAAGTAACACAAATATTGTACTAAAAGAGCTTATAAAATTTCTATGGAGTATTTGCATTGTTATGATCTGTGCATTAAATTCATGTAATGCATGACCTTCAATATTTGGTGTAGTCCATTTTTACAGGTGAATTTCTTAACACAGCGAAAAAACTCTGTATGTATAAACTTTTCTCGTTTTTTCATTTTTTGTTGTTGTTTTTTATGCATCTTAAACAATCTAATACGGAAATTGTATTAAACGATTAATGTTTTATATGCATATTTAATACACTGTTCAGATGTTTTTGCACTTGCAAATGACCTTCCAAATGTCGGGTCAATCTACTCGGACCAAAATCCATTGCTCGGTCCAGTGCTCCAACTTATAATTTGTGAAAATACTTTACAAAATATATTTTTGAAATGGAGTACAGGGCAAAACTTACAATGTGGACTCGTGCCCTTGTCATAGACTGATGTACCATCCCCCACCTTCTTTGCAAAGTTCAGAAAGCATGGTACCACTTTACAGGGATATACCTTGGGTGTTCTTGCCATGTGGTAATAAATACCATTCCCTGGTTATAACTGATGTACTTACTGACAGATTAAAGAAAGTAGCCCAAACATTTGCTTTGTGAAATTCAAAATTAGTTTGCTTTGGAAATATTGCTAGAGCAAAAATTGGGGATAATTCTATTACCAATCCAGTCTCAAAAATGTTGAGGGATTATCTACCCTCACCCCCTCCCCCCCCCCACCCCTTCCCCAGTCAAATGATCTGTGTACATGATTGCTTGTAAAACATACATAATTGTTACTAATTGTTAGAAAATATATAATATATGTCAGGCAAACTTACTAACTTGCAAACTAATTTCTAGTCTTATCTTAGTTTCCACATTATTACTCGCTCCTATTTCAACATAACACAATTAGCAAACTTTAAGCAGGTAAGTTCTTGTTTATTCTTTCCATTATGAGAATAGGTAGCTCAGGTTTTTTTTTTTTTTTTTTTTTTTTTTTTCACTTTTTAGTTTACTCAAAAATTACTCACTTTTTAGTTTACTCAAAAATTGATTACATTACATATTATTGATATTCTTTTTTAGATAATCCTGATTAATATTACATCTAGGGTTATACCTTTTGGTGGTTCCCCATAGGTCAATCCCTGGTTTACAGATGATTCCCCATAAGGGTATCATATGCACACACAGATATGTTGACTACAATTCATGAATTTATTTATTTATATTATATTGATAGCTTTAAATAATGTGTGTTTTTAATTTTAGTTTACTCAAGAATTTATATTATTGTTACTGCATTTGCTTTTACAGTTTGAATATAACGTCTACAAGTAGACCTTCTGGTAGTTCCATATAGGGCAATCTCTGGTTTAAACATGGTTCCCCATAAGGGCAGCATATGCACACATGGATATGTAGCATACATATAATTAATTGATTATTATTATAATGATTTCTATGAAAATTATGTGTTCTTAGTTTTTAGTATACTCAAAAATTGATTATGTTACATATTATTTTTATTGTTTTTTTTAGTTAATCTCGATTAATATTACGTCTAGAGGTGGACCTTCTAATGGTTCCCCACATGGCAATCTCTGGTTTACACATGGTTCCCCAACAGGGCATCATATGCACTCACATAAATGTAACATTCACATCACAACTTATTTAATATTTAGTGGAATGATTGTTACGAATATTCTGTGATTTTACTTTAGTGTACTCAAAAATTGATTATATTACATAATATTGTGTATTGTTTTTTAGTTAATCCTCATTAATATTACGTCTTAGGGTAACCTATTGGTAGTTCAACATCATTGGCAATCCATGGTTTAAACATGGTTCCCCATAAGGGCACGTACCATATGGACACAGCGGCCGATATGTAGCATACAAAAAACTACTTAATTAATTTTTGGTGAAATAATTGCTACACAAATTTGGTGTTATTACGTTTAGTGTACTCAAAAATTGATTGTGGTACATATTTTCGCGACTGTTTTTGCTTTTTCAGTTGATCATAATAAATATTACGTCTATGGGTACACCTTCCGGTGGTTCCCCATAGGGCAATCTCTGGTTTACACATGGTTCCCCATAAGGGCATCATATGCACACACGGATTTTTAACATACAAATATTTTTTAAATTCATTTTGATTAGAATGATTGCTTACAAATATTCTGCATTTTCAATTTTATTTTCTTGAAAAATAAGATTATGTTACTTATTATTGTAATACTTTTTTGTTGTTGTCAATTTTGATTTTTTACCTCTATGAGTACACCTTCAAGTGGTTCCTCATCAGGGCAATCTCTGGTTTTACATGGTTCCCCATAAGGGCATCATATGCACACACAGATTTCTGACATACAAATATTTGTTTAATTATTTTTGATTAGAATGATTGCTACAAATATTCTGCATTTTCACTTTTATTTTATTGAAAAATAGATTATGTTACTTATTATTGAAATAGTTTTTTGTTGTTGTCAATTTTGATTATTTTACCTCTATGGGTACACCTTCGAGTGGTTCCTCATAGGGCAATCCCTGGTTTACACATGGTTCCCCATAAGGGCATCATAGGCACACAAAAATATGTAACATACACATAACTACTTAATTTATATTTAGTGAAATGAGTGCTACGAATATTCTGGGATTTTTATTTCTAGTATAGTCAAAAATTGTTTATGTTACATATTTTTGTACTGTTTTTGCTTTTCAATTAATCGTAATTCATTTTACGTCTATGGGAAGACCTTCTGTTGGGTTTCCATAGGACAATCCTTGGTTTACACATGGTTCCCCATAAGGGCATCATATACAGTATACACACACAGATGCAAAACATACAACAAACTAATTAATTAATCATTGGAATAACTGTTACAAATATTCTAAATTTTTACTTTTAGTTTATTCAAAAATTGATAATTATGTTACAGATTATTGCTATTGCGTTTGGTTTTTAGCTCATGTTGAATAACATTATGTTTATAGGTAGACTTGCTGGTGGTTCCCCATAGGGCAATCCATGGTTTACACATGGTTCCTCATAAGGCGTCATATGCACTCACATAAATGTAACATTCACATCACAACTTATTTAATATTTAGTGGAATGATTGTTACGAATATTCTGTGATTTTACTTTGGTGTACTCAAAAATTGATTATATTACATAATATTGTGTATTGTTTTTTTAGTTAATCCTCATTAATATTACGTCTCAGGGTAACCTATTGGTAGTTCAACATCATTGGCAATCCATGGTTTAAACATGGTTCCCCATAAGGGCACGTACCATATGGACACAGCGGCCAATATGCAGCATACACATAACTACTTAATTAATTTTTGGTGAAATAATTGCTACAAAAATTTGGTGTTATTACGTTTAGTGTACTCAAAAATTGATTGTGGTACATATTTTCGCTACTGTTTTTGCTTTTTCAGTTGATCATAATAAATATTACGTCTATGGGTACACCTTCCGGTGGTTCCCCATAGGGTAATCTCTGGTTTACACATGGTTCCCCATAAGGGCATCATATGCACACACACGGATTTTTAACATACAAATATTTTTTTAATTCATTTTGATTAGAATGATTGCATACAAATATTCTGCATTTTCAATTTTATTTTCTTGAAAAATAGAATATGTTACTTATTATTGAAATAGTTTTTTGTTTTGTCAATTTTGATTATTTTACCTCTATGGGTACAAGTGGTTCCTCATAGGGCAATCCCTGGTTTACACATGGTTCCCCATAAGGGAATCTTATGCATACAAAAATATGTAACATACACATAACTACTTAATTTAAATTTAGTGAAATGAGTTCTATGAATATTCATAACTACTTAATTAATTTTTTTTTTTTTTGCTTCTAGTATAGTCAAAAATTAATTATGTTACATATTTTCGCTAATGTTATTGCTCTTTCAGTTTATCATAATTAATATTACATCTATGGGTACACCTTCCGCTGGTTCCCCATACGGCAATCTCTGGTTTATACATGGTTCCCCATAAGGGCATCATATGCACACACAGATTTCTGACATACAAATATTTGTTTAATTATTTTTGATTAGAATGATTGCTACAAATATTCTGCATTTTCACTTTTATTTTATTGAAAAATAGATTATGTTACTTATTATTGAAATAGTTTTTTGTTGTTGTCAATTTTGATTATTTTACCTCTATGGGTACACCTTCGAGTGGTTCCTCATAGGGCAATCCCTGGTTTACACATGGTTCCCCATAAGGGCATCATAGGCACACAAAAATATGTAACATACACATAACTACTTAATTTATATTTAGTGAAATGAGTGCTACGAATATTCTGGGATTTTTATTTCTAGTATAGTCAAAAATTGTTTATGTTACATATTTTTGTACTGTTTTTGCTTTTCAATTAATCGTAATTCATTTTACGTCTATGGGAAGACCTTCTGTTGGGTTTCCATAGGACAATCCTTGGTTTACACATGGTTCCCCATAAGGGCATCATATACAGTATACACACACAGATGCAAAACATACAACAAACTAATTAATTAATCATTGGAATAACTGTTACAAATATTCTGAATTTTTACTTTTAGTTTATTCAAAAATTGATAATTATGTTACAGATTATTGCTATTGCGTTTGGTTTTTAGCTCATGTTGAATAACATTATGTTTATAGGTAGACTTGCTGGTGGTTCCCCATAGGGCAATCCATGGTTTACACATGGTTCCTCATAAGTGCGTCATATGCACTCACATAAATGTAACATTCACATCACAACTTATTTAATATTTAGTGGAATGATTGTTACGAATATTCTGTGATTTTACTTTAGTGTACTCAAAAATTGATTATATTACATAATATTGTGTATTGTTTTTTTAGTTAATCCTCATTAATATTACGTCTCAGGGTAACCTATTGGTAGTTCAACATCATTGGCAATCCATGGTTTAAACATGGTTCCCCATAAGGGCACGTACCATATGGACACAGCGGCCAATATGCAGCATACACATAACTACTTAATTAATTTTTGGTGAAATAATTGCTACAAAAATTTGGTGTTATTACGTTTAGTGTACTCAAAAATTGATTGTGGTACATATTTTCGCTACTGTTTTTGCTTTTTCAGTTGATCATAATTAATATTACGTCTATGGGTACACCTTCCGGTGGTTCCCCATAGGGCAATCTCTGGTTTTACATGGTTCCCCATAAGGGCATCATATGCACACACAGATTTTTAACATACAAATATTTTTTAATTATTTTTGATTAGAATGATTGTTACAAATATTCTGCATTTTCAATTTTATTTTATTGAAAAATAGATTATGTTACTTATTATTGAAATAGTTTTTTTTTTTGTCAATTTTGATTATTTTACCTCTATGAGTACACCTTCGAGTGGTTCCTCATAGGGCAATCTCTGGTTTACACATGGTTCCCCATAAGGGAATCATATGCATACAAAAATATGTAACATACACATAACTACTTAATTTATATTTAGTGAAATGAGTTCTATGAATATTCTGTTTTTTTTGCTTCTAGTATAGTCAAAAATTAATTATGTTACATATTTTCGCTACTGTTATTGCTCTTTCAGTTTATCATAATTAATATTACATCTATGGGTACACCTTCCGCTGGTTCCCCATACGGCAATCTCTGGTTTATACATGGTTCCCCATAAGGGCATCATATGCACACACAGATTTCTGACATACAAATATTTGTTTAATTATTTTGATTAGAATGATTGCTACAAATATTCTGCATTTTCACTTTTATTTTATTGAAAAATAGATTATGTTACTTATTATTGAAATAGTTTTTTGTTGTTGTCAATTTTGATTATTTTACCTCTATGGGTACACCTTCGAGTGGTTCCTCATAGGGCAATCCCTGGTTTACACATGGTTCCCCATAAGGGCATCATAGGCACACAAAAATATGTAACATACACATAACTACTTAATTTATATTTAGTGAAATGAGTGCTACGAATATTCTGGGATTTGTATTTCTAGTATAGTCAAAAATTGTTTATGTTACATATTTTTTTACTGTTTTTGCTTTTTAATTAATCGTAATTCATTTTACGTCTATGGGAAGACCTTCTGGTGGGTTTCCATAGGACAATCCCTGGTTTACACATGGTTCCCCATAAGGGCATCATATACAGTATACACACACAGATGCACAACATACAAAAAACTAATTAATTAATCATTGGAATAACTGTTACAAATATTCTGAATTTTTACTTTTAGTTTATTCAAAAATTGATAATTATGTTACAGATTATTGCTATTGCGTTTGGTTTTTAGCTCATGTTGAATAACATTATGTTTATAGGTAGACTTGCTGGTGGTTCCCCATAGGGCAATCCATGGTTTACACATGGTTCCTCATAAGGGTCATATGCACTCACATAAATGTAACATTCACATCACAACTTATTTAATATTTAGTGGAATGATTGTTACGAATATTCTGTGATTTTACTTTAGTGTACTCAAAAATTGATTATATTACATAATATTGTGTATTGTTTTTTTAGTTAATCCTCATTAATATTACGTCTCAGGGTAACCTATTGGTAGTTCAACATCATTGGCAATCCATGGTTTAAACATGGTTCCCCATAAGGGCACGTACCATATGGACACAGCGGCCAATATGCAGCATACAATAACTACTTAATTAATTTTTGGTGAAATAATTGCTACAAAAATTTGGTGTTATTACGTTTAGTGTACTCAAAAATTGATTGTGGTACATATTTTCGCTACTGTTTTTGCTTTTTCAGTTGATCATAATTAATATTACGTCTATGGGTACACCTTCCGGTGGTTCCCCATAGGGCAATCCTGGTTTTACATGGTTCCCCATAAGGGCATCATATGCACACATAAATTTTGACATACAAATATTATTTAATTATTTTGATTAGAATGATTGTTACAAATATTCTGCATTTTACTTTATTTTACTTGAAAAATAGATTATATTACTTATTATTGAAATAGTTTTTTAGTTTAATTTTGATTAATTTTACCTCTCAGGGTAACCTATTGGTAGTTCAACATCATTGACAATCCATGGTTTAAACATGGTTCCCCATAAGGGAATACCATATGGACACACAAAAATATGCAGTAACATAACTATAATTAATTTTTGGTAAAATAATTTAAATTTGGTGTTATTACGTTTTTACTCAAAAATTGATTGTGAAATGACTGTTTTTGCTTTTTCAGTTGATCATAATTAATATTACGTCTATGTTTTTTTGCAATTCTAGTTTACACATGTTTCCCCATAAGGGCATCATATCACAAAATTTTGACATACAAATATTTGTTTAATATTTTTGATTAGAATTATTGCTCAAATATTTGCATTTTCAATTTTATTTTATTGAAAAATTAATATTACTTATTATTGAAATAGTTTTTGTTGTTGTCAATTTTGATTATTTTACCTCTATGGGTACACCTTCCGCTGGTTCCCCATACGGCAATCTCTGGTTTATACATGGTTCCCCATAAGGGCATCATATGCACACACAGATTTCTGACATACAAATATTTGTTTAATTATTTTTGATTAGAATGATTGCTACAAATATTCTGCATTTTCACTTTTATTTTATTGAAAAATAGATTATGTTACTTATTATTGAAATAGTTTTTTGTTGTTGTCAATTTTGATTATTTTACCTCTATGGGTACACCTTCGAGTGGTTCCTCATAGGGCAATCCCTGGTTTACACATGGTTCCCCATAAGGGCATCATAGGCACACAAAAATATGTAACATACACATAACTACTTAATTTATATTTAGTGAAATGAGTACTACGAATATTCTGGGATTTGTATTTCTAGTATAGTCAAAAATTGTTTATGTTACATATCTTTTTACTGTTTTTGCTTTTTAATTAATCGCAATTCATTTTACGTCTATGGGAAGACCTGGTGGGTTTCCATAGGACAATTCCTGGTTTACACATGGTTCCCCATAAGGGCATCATATACAGTATACACACACACAGATGCACAACATACAAAAAACTAATTAATTAATCATTGGAATAACTGTTACAAATATTCTGAATTTTTACTTTTAGGTTATTCAAAAATTGATAATTATGTTACATATTATTGCTATTGCGTTTGGTTTTTAGCTCATGTTGAATAACATTATGTCTATAGGTAGACTTGCTGGTGGTTCCCCATAGGGCAATCCATGGTTTACACATGGTTCCTCATCAGGGCATCATATGCACTCACATAAATGTAACATTCACATCACAACTTATTTAATATTTAGTGGAATGATTGTTACGAATATTCTGTGATTTTACTTTAGTGTACTCAAAAATTGATTATATTACATAATATTGTGTATTGTTTTTTTAGTTAATCCTCATTAATATTACGTCTCAGGGTAACCTATTGGTAGTTCAACATCATTGGCAATCCATGGTTTAAACATGGTTCCCCATAAGGGCACGTACCATATGGACACAGCGGCCAATATGCAGCATACACATAACTACTTAATTAATTTTTGGTAAAATAATTGCTACACAAATTTGGTGTTATTACGTTTAGTGTACTCAAAAATTGATTGTGGTACATATTTTCGCTACTGTTTTTGCTTTTTCAGTTGATCATAATAAATATTACGTCTATGGGTACACCTTCCGGTGGTTCCCCATAGGGCAATCCATGGTTTACACATGGTTTCTCATAAGTGCGTCATATGCACTCACATAAATGTAACATTCACATCACAACTTATTTAATATTTAGTGGAATGATTGTTACGAATATTCTGTGATTTTACTTTAGTGTACTCAAAAATTGATTATATTACATAATATTGTGTATTTTTTTAGTTAATCCTCATTAATATTACGTCTCAGGGTAACCTATTGGTAGTTCAACATCATTGACAATCCATGGTTTAAACATGGTTCCCCATAAGGGCACGTACCATATGGACACAGCGGCCAATATGCAGCATACACATAACTACTTAATTAATTTTTGGTGAAATAATTGCTACAAAAATTGTGTTATTACGTTTAGTGTACTCAAAAATTGATTGTGGTACATATTTTCGCTACTGTTTTTGCTTTTTCAGTTGATCATAATTAATATTACGTCTATGGGTACACCTTCCGGTGGTTCCCCATAGGGCAATCTCTGGTTTACACATGGTTCCCCATAAGGGCATCATATGCACACACAGATTTCTGACATACAAATATTTGTTTAATTATTTTTGATTAGAATGATTGCTACAAATATTCTGCATTTTCAATTTTATTTTATTGAAAAATAGAATATGTTACTTATTATTGAAATAGTTTTTTGTTGTTGTCAATTTTGATTATTTTACCTCTATGGGTACACCTTCCGCTGGTTCCCCATACGGCAATCTCTGGTTTATACATGGTTCCCCATAAGGGCATCATATGCACACACAGATTTCTGACATACAAATATTTGTTTAATTATTTTTGATTAGAATGATTGCTACAAATATTCTGCATTTTCACTTTTATTTTATTGAAAAATAGATTATGTTACTTATTATTGAAATAGTTTTTTGTTGTTGTCAATTTTGATTATTTTACCTCTATGGGAACACCTTCGAGTGGTTCCTCATAGGGCTATCCCTGGTTTACACATGGTTCCCCATAAGGGCATCATAGGCACACAAAAATATGTAACATACACATAACTACTTAATTTATATTTAGTGAAATGAGTACTACGAATATTCTGGGATTTGTATTTCTAGTATAGTCAAAAATTGTTTATGTTACATATCTTTTTACTGTTTTTGCTTTTTAATTAATCGCAATTCATTTTACGTCTATGGGAAGACCTTCTGGTGGGTTTCCATAGGACAATCCTTGGTTTACACATGGTTCCCCATAAGGGCATCATATACAGTATACACACACAGATGCAAAACATACAAAAAACTAATTAATTAATCATTGGAATAACTGTTACAAATATTCTGAATTTTTACTTTTAGTTTATTCAAAAATTGATAATTATGCTACAGATTATTGCTATTGCGTTTGGTTTTTAGCTCATGTTGAATAACATTATGTCTATAGGTAGACTTGCTGGTGGTTCCCCATAGGGCAATCCATGGTTTACACATGGTTCCTCATCAGGGCATCATATGCACTCACATAAATGTAACATTCACATCACAACTTATTTAATATTTAGTGGAATGATTGTTACGAATATTCTGTGATTTTACTTTAGTGTACTCAAAAATTGATTATATTACATAATATTGTGTATTGTTTTTTTAGTTAATCCTCATTAATATTACGTCTCAGGGTAACCTATTGGTAGTTCAACATCATTGGCAATCCATGGTTTAAACATGGTTCCCCATAAGGGCACGTACCATATGGACACAGCGGCCGATATGTAGCATACAAAAAACTACTTAATTAATTTTTGGTGAAATAATTGCTACACAAATTTGGTGTTATTACGTTTAGTGTACTCAAAAATTGATTGTGGTACATATTTTCGCTACTGTTTTTGCTTTTTCAGTTGATCATAATAAATATTACGTCTATGGGTACACCTTCCGGTGGTTCCCCATAGGGTAATCTCTGGTTTACACATGGTTCCCCATAAGGGCATCATATGCACACACGGTTTTTTAACATACAAATATTTTTTTTAATTCATTTTGATTAGAATAATTGCATACAAATATTCTGCATTTTCAATTTTATTTTCTTGAAAAATAGAATATGTTACTTATTATTGAAATATCCTGGTTTTACATGGTTTTTTTGTTGTTGTCAATTTTGATTATTTTACCTCTATGGGTACACCTTCGAGTGGTTCCTCATAGGGCAATCCCTGGTTTACACATGGTTCCCCATAAGGGCATCATAGGCACACAAAAATATGTAACATACACATAACTACTTAATTTATATTTAGTGAAATGAGTTCTATGAATATTCTGTGTTTTTTTTGCTTCTAGTATAGTCAAAAATTAATTATGTTACATATTTTCGCTATTGTTATTGCTCTTTCAGTTGATCATAATTAATATTACATCTATGGGTACACCTTCCGCTGGTTCCCCATACGGCAATCTCTGGTTTATACATGGTTCCCCATAAGGGCATCATATGCACACACAGATTTCTGACATACAGATATTTGTTTCATTATTTTTGATTAGAATGATTGCTACAAATATTCTGCATTTTCACTTTTATTTTATAGAAAAATAGATTATGTTACTTATTATTGAAATAGTTTTTTGTTGTTGTCAATTTTGATTATTTTACCTCTATGGGTACACCTTCGAGTGGTTCCTCATAAGGCAATTCCTGGTTTACACATGGTTCCCCATAAGGGCATCATATGCACACAAAAATATGTAACATACACATAACTACTTAATTTATATTTAGTGAAATGAGTGCTACAAATATTCTGGGATCTTTATTTCTAGTATAGTCAAAAACTGTTTATGTTACATATTTTTTTACTGTTTTTGCTTTTCAATTAATCGCAATTCATTTTACGTATATGGGAAGACCTTCTGGTGGGTTTCCATAGGACAATCCCTGGTTTACACATGGTTCCCCATAAGGGCATCATATACAGTATACACACACAGATGCAAAACATACAAAAAACTAATTAATTAATCATTGGAATAACTGTTACAAATATTCTGAATTTTTACTTTTAGTTTATTCAAAAATTGATAATTATGTTACATATTATTGCTATTGCGTTTGGTTTTTAGCTCATGTTGAATAACATTATGTCTATAGGTAGACTTGCTGGTGGTTCCCCATAGGGCAATCCATGGTTTACACATGGTTCCTCATAAGTCGTCATATGCACTCACATAAATGTAACATTCACATCACAACTTATTTAATATTTAGTGGAATGATTGTTACGAATATTCTGTGATTTTACTTTAGTGTACTCAAAAATTGATTATATTACATAATATTGTGTTTTGTGTTTTTAGTTAATCCTCATTAATTTTATGAATAAATATTACGTCTATGGGTACACCTTCCGGTGGTTCCCCATAGGGCAACCTCTGGTTTACACATGGTTCCCCATAAGGGCATCAGATGCACACACGGATTTTTAACATACAAATATTTGTTTAATTCATTTTGATTAGAATGATTGCTTACAAATATTCTGCATTTTCAATTTTATTTTCTTGAAAAATAGATTATGTTACTTATTATTGAAATAGTTTTTTGTTGTTGTCAATTTTGATTATTTCACCTCTATGGGCACACCTTCGAGTGGTTCCTCATCAGGCAATCCCTGGTTTACACATGGTTCCCCATAAGGGCATCATAGGCACACAAAAATATGTAACATACACATAACTACTTAATTTATATTTAGTGAAATGAGTGCTACGAATATTCTGGGATTTTTATTTCTAGTACAGTCAAAAATTGTTTATGTTACATATTTTTTTACTGTTTTTGCTTTTCAATTAATCGTAATTCATTTTACGTCTATGGGTAGACCTTCTGTTGGGTTCCCATAGGACAATCCCTGGTTTACACATGGTTCCCCATATGGGCATCATATACAGTACACAAAAACTAATTAATTAATCATTGGAATAACTGTTACAAATATTCTGAATTTTTACTTTTAGTTTATTCAAAAATTGATGATTATGTTACATATTACTGCTATTGCTTTTGGTTTTTAGCTCAAGTTGATTAATATTATGTCTATAGGTAGACTTGCTGGTGGTTGTTAAGTAAATGATTGTTTTGAGGATCTCATTTCTAAGATAGATATGTTCTTAGATTTGCTTGTAGCTTGGTACATTGATGCATTTTGGACTTATGACATAAAAAAGGGTATAAAAAGCAAAAAATGTACCTTTTGGGGGAAGTGCGGCCTAACCCTAGCATTGTATGGGACATTGGATCTATCGAAATAGCAGAGTTAGCATAGATTTGAAACTTTTCAATTGAGATTTTTCAATCAATGACCTTTTTTCATTGTAAATTAGATTATATTTAAACAAATTAAATTTCTAAGCTTGATAAACCAAAATTTCTTGAATCTTTTCATAAACAACTATAACAAAATGATCATTATTTTGCGATGAGCTACAAAACTCACATAATTTGACAAATAAATGACTGTTTTGAGGCTCTCATTTCTAGGATATGTTCTTAGATTTGATTGTAACTTGGTACATTGATGCATTTGGGACTTATGACATAGAAAAGGGTATAAAAAGCAAAAAATGTACCTTTTGGGGGAAGTGCGGCCTAACCCTAGCATTGTATGGGACATTGGATCTATCAAAATAGCTCAATTTGCATACACTTCAAACTTTTTTATTTGAGATTTTTCAATCAATAACCTGTTTTCATTGTAAGTTAGATAAAATATGAAAAATTTCATTTTGATGATGACAAACTAAAATATCTTTGTTTCTTTTTCATGAAAAAACAAAAACAGATGTTTATTTTGCGATAAGATATACAAAAGTCACAAAATTGGCCATGTAAATGACTGTTTTGAGGCTCTCATTTCTAGGATTTGTACTTAGATTTTTGTTACTTTGCAACTTTGACATACATTGCTGCATTTTGGACTTATGACATATTAAGATTTTTCAAAATGACGTTTTTTTCATTGGTATAAACAAAAAAGCTTGATAAAAAAATGTACAAAATGATCATTTTTGGGAGCTACAAAACTCACATAATTTGCCAAATAAATAACTGTTTTGAGGCTCTCATTTCTAGGATATGTTCTTAGATTTGATTGTAACTTGGTACATTGATGCAACTTATGACATAGAAAAGGGTATAAAAAGCATTGTATTGGGACATTGGATCTATCAAAATAGCTCAATTTGCATACACTTCAAACTTTTTTATTTGATATTTTTCAATCAATAACCTGTTTTCATTGTAAGTTAGAAAAAATATGAAAAATTTCATTTTGATGATGACAAACTAAAATATCTTTGTTTCTTTTTCATGAAAAAACAAAAACAGATGTTTATTTTGCGATAAGATATACAAAAGTCACAAAATTGGCCATGTAAATGACTGTTTTGAGGCTCTCATTTCTAGGATTTGTGCTTAGATTTGCTTGTAACTTGGTACATTGATGCATTTTGGACTTATGACATAGAAAAGGGTATAAAAAGCAAAAAAATGTACCTTTTGGGGGAAGTGCGGCCTAACCCTAGCATTGTATGGGACATTGGATCTATCGAAATAGCAGAATTAGCATACTAGATTTGAAACTTTTCAATTGAGATTTTTTAATCAATGACCTTTTTTCATTGTAAGTTAGATTATATTTAAACAAATTTAATTTCTAAGCTTGATAAACCAAAATTTTTGAATCTTTTCATAAACAACTATAAAAAAATTATCATTATTTTGCGATGTGCTACAAAAGTCACATAATTTGCCAAATAAATGACTGTTTTGAGGCTCTCATTTTTAGGATATGTGCTTAGATTTGAGTGTAACTTGGTGCATTGATGCATTTTGAACTTCTGACATGGAAAAAGGTATAAAAAGCAAAAATTGTACCCTTTTGTGGAAGTGATGACTAACCCTAGCATTGTATGAGACATTGGATCTATCAAAATAGCTCAATTGCATACATTTTAAACTTTTTTATTTGAGATTTTTTAATCAATAACATATTTTCATTGTAAGTTAGATAGAATATGAACAATTCCAATTTGATGATGATAAACTAAAATATCTTTGTTTCTTTTTCATGAAAAAACAAAAACAGATGTTTATTTTGCGATAAGATATACAAAAGTCACAAAATTTGCCATATAAATGACTGTATTGAGGCTCTCATTTCTAGGATTTGTGCTAAGATTTGCTTGTAACTTGGTACATTGCTGCATTTTGGACTTTGACATAGAATTTTTTTTTTTTAAAGCAAATACTGTACCTTTTTGGGGAAGTACGGCCTAACCCTAGCATTGTATGGGACATTGGATCTATTAAAATAGCTCAATTTGCATACATTTCAAACTTTTTTAGTTGAGATTTTTCAATCAATAACCTATTTTCATTGTAAGTTAGATAGAATATGAAAAATTTCATTTTGATGATGATAAACTAAAATATCTTTGTTTCTTTTTCATGAAAAAACAAAAACAGATGTTTATTTTGCGATAAGATATACAAAAGTCACAAAATTTGCCATGTAAATGACTGTTTTGAGGCTCTCATTTCTAGGATTTGTGCTTAGATTTGATTGTAACTTGGTACATTGCTGCATTTTGGACTTATGACATAGAAAAGGGTATAAAAAGCAAAAAATGTACCTTTTGGGGGAAGTGCGGCCTAACCCTAGCATTGTATGGGACATTGGATCTATCGAAATAGCAGAATTACCATAGATTTGAAACTTTTCAATTGAGATTTTTCAATCAATGACCTTTTTTCATTGTAAATTAGATTATATTTAAACAAATTAAATTTCTAAGCTTGATAAACCAAAATTTCTTGAATCTTTTCATAAACAACTATAAAAAAATGATCATTATTTTGCGATGAGCTACAAAAGTCACATAATTTGCCAAATAAATGACTGTTTTGAGGCTCTCATTTTTAGAATATGTGCTTAGATTTGATTGTAACTTGGTACATTGATGCATTTTGGACTTATGACATAGAAAAAGGTATAAAAAGCAAAAAATGTACCTTTTGGGGGAAGTGATGGCCTAACCCTAGCATTGTATGGGACATTGGATCTATCAAAATAGCTCAATTTGCATACATTTCAAACTTTTTTATTTGAGATTTTTCAATCAATAACCTATTTTCATTGTAAGTTAGATAGAATATGAAAAATTTCATTTTGATGATGATAAACTAAAATATCTTTGTTTCTTTTTCATGAAAAAACAAAAACAGATGTTTATTTTGCGATAAGATATACAAAAGTCACAAAATTTGCCATGTAAATGACTGTTTTGAGGCTCTCATTTCTAGGATTTGTGCTTAGATTTGCTTGTAACTTGGTACATTGCTGCATTTTGGACTTATGACATAGAAAATGGTATAAAAAGCAAAAAATGTACCTTTTGGGGGAAGTGCGGCCTAACCCTAGCATTGTATGGCACATTGGATCTATCGAAATAGCAGAATTAGGTTAGATTTGAAACTTTTCAATTGAAATTTTTCAATCAATGACCTTTTTCATTGTAAATTAGATTATATTTAAACAAATTAAATTTCTAAGCTTGATAAACCAAAATTTCTTGAATCTTTTCATGAAAAACAACTAAAAAATGATCATTATTTTGCGATGAGCTACAAAAGTCACATAATTTGCCAAATAAATGACTGTTTTGAGGCTCTTATTTCTAGGATATGTGCTTAGATTTGATTGTAACTTGGTACATTGATGCATTTTGGACTTATGACATAGAAAAGGGTATAAAAAGCAAAAAATGTACCTTTTGGGGGAAGTGCGGCCTAACCCTAGCATTGTATGGGACATTGGATCTATTGAAATAGCTCAATTTGCATACATTTCAAACTTTTTCATTTGAGATTTTTCAATCAATAACCTTTTTCATTGTAAGTTAGATAGAATATAAAAAATTTCATTTTGATGATGATAAACTAAAATATCTTTGTTTCTTTTTCATGAAAAAACAAAAAATGATGTTTATTTTGCGATAAGATATACAAAAGTCACAAAATTTGCCATGTAAATGACTGTTTTGAGGCTCTCATTTCTAGGATTTGTGCTTAGATTTGCTTGTAACTTGGTACATTGCTGCATTTTGGACTTATGACATAGAAAAGGGTATAAAAAGCAAAAAATGTACCTTTTGGGGGAAGTGCGGCCTAACCCTAGCATTGTATGGGACATTGGATCTATCAAAATAGCAGAATTAGCATAGATTTAAAACTTTTCAATTAAGATTTTTCAATCAATGACCTTTTTTCATTGTAAATTAGATTATATTTAAACAAATTAAATTTCTAAGCTTGATAAACCAAAATTTCTTGAATCTTTTCATGAAAAAACAAAAACAGATGTTTATTTTGCGATGAGATATACAAAAGTCACAAAATTTGCCATGTAAATGACTGTTTTGAGGCTCTCATTTCTAGGATATGTGCTTAGATTTGCTTGTAACTTGGTACATTGCTGCATTTTGGACTTATGACATAGAAAAGGTATAAAAGCAAAAATTGTACCTTTTTTGGAAAGTGCCTAACCCTAGCATTGTATGGGACATTGGATCTATCAAAATAGCTCAATTTGCATACATTTCAAACTTTTTTATTTGAGATTTTTCAATCAATAACCTATTTTCATTGTAAGTTAGAAAGAATATAAAAAATTTCATTTTGATGATGATAAACTAAAATATCTTTGTTTTTTTTTTTCATGAAAAAACAAAAACAGATGTTTATTTTGCGATAAGATATACAAAAGTCACAAAATTTGCCATGTAAATGACTGTTTTGAGGCTCTCATTTCTAGGATTTGTGCTTAGATTTGCTTGTAACTTGGTACATTGCTGCATTTTGGACTTATGACATAGAAAAGGGTATAAAAAGCAAAAAATGTACCTTTTGGGGGAAGTGCGGCCTAACCCTAGCATTGTATGGGACATTGGATCTTTTTCATTTGAGATTTTTCAATCAATAACCTTTTTTCATTGTAAGTTAGATAGAATATGAAAAATTTCATTTTGATGATGATAAACTAAAATATCTTTGTTTCTTTTTCATGAAAAAACAAAAACAGATGTTTATTTTGCGATAAGATATACAAAAGTCACAAAATTTGCCATGTAAATGACTGTTTTGAGGCTCTCATTTCTAGGATATGTGCTTAGATTTGCTTGTAACTTGGTACATTGCTGCATTTTGGACTTAATGACATAGAAAAGGGTATCAAAAGCAAAAAATGTACCTTTGGGGGAAGTGCGGTCTAACCCTAGCATTGTATGGGACATTGGATCTATCAAAATAGCAGAATTACCATAGATTTGAAACTTTTCAATTGAGATTTTTCAATCAATGACCTTTTTTCATTGTAAATTAGATTATATTTAAACAAATTAAATTTCTAAGCTTGATAAACCAAAATTTCTTGAATCTTTTCATAAACAACTATAACAAAATGATCATTATTTTGCGATGAGCTACAAAACTCACATAATTTGCCAAATAAATGACTGTTTTGAGGCTCTCATTTCTAGGATATGTGCTTAGATTTGCTTGTAACTTGGTACATTGCTGCATTTTGGACTTATGACATAGAAAAGGGTATAAAAAGCAAAAAATGTACCTTTTGGGGAAGTCTTGGCCTAACCCTAGCATTGTATGGGACATTGGATCTATCAAAATAGCAGAATTTGCATACATTTGAAACTTTTCAATTGAGATTTTTCAATCAATGAACTTTTTCATTGTAAGTTAGATTATATTTAAACAAATTAAATTTTTATGCTTGATAAACCAAAATTTCTTTGAATTTTTTTCATAAACAACTATAAAAAATAGATCATTATTTTGCGATGAGCTACAAAAGTCACATAATTTGCCAAATAAATGACTGTTTTGAGGCTCTCATTTCTAGGATTTGTGCTTAGATTTGATTGTAACTTGGTACATTGATGCATTTTGGACTTATGACATAGAAAAGGGTATAAAAGCAAAAATGTACCTTTTGGGAAAGTGCGGCTCTAACCCTAGCATTGTATGGGACATTGGATCTATCAAAATAGCTCAATTTGCATACATTTCAAACTTTTTTATTTGAGATTTTTCAATCAATAACCTGTTTTCATTGTAAGTTAGATAAAATATGAAAAATTTCATTTTGATAATGATAAACCTAAAATATCTTTGTTTCTTTTTCATGAAAAAACAAAAACAGATGTTTATTTTGCAATAAGATATACAAAAGTCACAAAATTTGCCATGTAAATGACTGTTTTGAGGCTCTCATTTTAGGATTTGTGCTTAGATTTGCTTGTAACTTGGTACATTGCTGCATTTTGGACTTATGACATAGAAAAGGGTATAAAAAGCAAAAAATGTACCTTTTTGGGGAAGTGCTTGGCCTAACCTAGCATTGTATGGGACATTGGATCTATCAAAATAGCTCAATTTGCATACATTTAAAACTTTTCATTTGAGATTTTTCAATCAATAACCTTTTTCATTGTAAGTTAGATAAATATAAAAAATTTCATTTTGATGATGATAAACTAAAATATCTTTGTTTTTTTTCATGAAAAACAAAAACAGATGTTTATTTTGCGATAAGATATACAAAAGTCACAAAATTTGCCATGTAAATGACTGTTTTGAGGCTCTCATTTCTAGGATTTGTGCTTAGATTTGCTTGTAACTTGGTACATTGCTGCATTTTGGACTTATGACATAGAAAAGGGTATAAAAAGCAAAAATGTACCTTTTGGGAAAGTGCGGCCTAACCCTAGCATTGTATGGGACATTGGATCTATCAAAATAGCTCAATTTGCATACATTTCAAACTTTTTCATTTGAGATTTTTCAATCAATAACCTATTTTCATTGTAAGTTAGATAGAATATGAAAAATTTCATTTTGATGATGATAAACTAAAATATCTTTGTTTCTTTTTCATGAAAAAACAAAAACAGATGTTTATTTTGCGATAAGATATACAAAAGTCACAAAATTTGCCATGTAAATGACTGTTTTGAGGCTCTCATTTCTAGGATTTGTGCTTAGATTTGATTGTAACTTGGTACATTGCTGCATTTTGGACTTATGACATAGAAAAGGGTATAAAAAGCAAAAATGTACCTTTTGGGGAAGTGCGGCCTAACCCTAGCATTGTATGGGACATTGGATCTATCAAAATAGCAGAATTACCATAGATTTTAAACTTTTCAATTGAGATTTTTCAATCAATGACCTTATTTCATTGTAAATTAGATTAGATTTAAACAAATTAAATTTCTAAGCTTGATAAACCAAAATTTCTTGAATCTTTTCATAAACAACTATAAAAAAATGATCATTATTTTGCGATGAGCTACAAAACTCACATAATTTGCCAAATAAATGACTGTTTTGAGGCTCTCATTTCTAGGATATGTGCTTAGATTTGCTTGTAACTTGGTACATTGCTGCATTTTGGACTTATGACATAGAAAAGGGTATAAAAAGCAAAAAATGTACCTTTTGGGGGAAGTGTGGCCTAACCCTAGCATTGTATGGGACATTGGATCTATCAAAATAGCAGAATTAGCATAGATTTGAAACTTTTCAATTGAGATTTTTCAATCAATGAACTTTTTTCATTGTAAGTTAGATTATATTTAAACAAATTAAATTTTAAGCTTGATAAACCAAAATTTCTTGAATCTTTTTCATAAACAACTATAAAAAAATGATCATTATTTTGCGATGAGCTACAAAAGTCACATAATTTGCCATAAATGACTGTTTTGAGGCTCTCATTTCTAGGATTTGTGCTTAGATTTGATTGTAACTTGGTACATTGATGCATTTTGGACTTATGACATAGAAAAGGGTATAAAAAGCAAAAATGTACCTTTTTGGGGAAAGTGTGCCTAACCCTAGCATTGTATGGGACATTGGATCTATCAAAATAGCTCAATTTGCATACATTTCAAACTTTTTATTTGAGATTTTTCAATCAATAACCTTTTTCATTGTAAGTTAGATAAATATAAAAAATTTCATTTTGATGATGATAAACTAAAATATCTTTGTTTCTTTTTCATGAAAAAACAAAAACAGATGTTTATTTTGCAATAAGATATACAAAAGTTACAAAATTTGCCAAGTAAATGACTGTTTTGAGGCTCCCATTTCTAGGATTTGTGCTTCAGATTTGCTTGTAACTTGGTACATTGCTGCATTTTGGACTTATGACATAGAAAAGGATATAAAAAGCAAAAAATGTACCTTTTGGGGGAAGTGCGGCCTAACCCTAGCATTGTATGGGACATTGGATCTATCAAAATAGCTCAATTTGCATACATTTCAAACTTTTTTATTTGAGATTTTTCAATCAATAACCTATTTTCATTGTAAGTTAGATAGAATATGAAAAATTTCATTTTGATGATGATAAACTAAAATATTTTTGTTTCTTTTTCATGAAAAAACAAAAACAGATGTTTATTTTGCGATAAGATATACAAAAGTCACAAAATTTGCCATGTAAATGACTGTTTTGAGGCTCTCATTTCTAGGATTTGTGCTTAGATTTACTTGTAACTTGGTACATTGCTGCATTTTGGACTTATGACATAGAAAAGGGTATAAAAAGCAAAAAATGTACCTTTTGGGGAAGTCTTGGCCTAACCCTAGCATTGTATGGGACATTGGATCTATCAAAATAGCAGAATTACCATAGATTTGAAACTTTTCAATTGAGATTTTTCAATCAATGACCTTTTTCATTGTAAGTTAGATTATATTTAAACAAATTAAATTTCTAAGCTTGATAAACCAAAATTTCTTGAATCTTTTCATAAACAACTATAAAAAAATGATCATTATTTTGCGATGAGCTACAAAACTCACATAATTTGCCATGTAGATGACTGTTTTGAGGCTCTTATTTTTGGATATGTGCTTAGATTTGATTGTAACTTGGTACATTGATGCATTTTGGACTTATGACATAGAAAAGGGTATAAAAAGCAAAAAATGTACCTTTTGGGGGAAGTGCGGCCTAACCCTAGCATTGTATGGGACATTGAATCTATCAAAATAGCTCAATTTGCATACATTTCAAACTTTTTCATTTGAGATTTTTCAATCAATAACCTTTTTCATTGTAAGTTAGATAGAATATGAAAAATTTCATTTTGATGATGATAAACTAAAATATCTTTGTTTCTTTTTCATGAAAAAACAAAAACAGATGTTTATTTTGCGATAAGATATACAAAAGTCACAAAATTTGCCATGTAAATGACTGTTTTGAGGCTCTCATTTCTAGGATATGTGCTTAGATTTGATTGTAACTTGGTACATTGCTGCATTTTGGACTTATGACATAGAAAAGGGTATAAAAAGCAAAAAATGTACCTTTTGGGGGAAGTGCGGCCTAACCCTAGCATTGTATGGGACATTGGATCTATCAAAATAGCTCAATTTGCATACATTTCAAACTTTTTTATTTGAGATTTTTCAATCAATAACCTTTTTTCATTGTAAGTTAGATAGAATATGAAAAATTTCATTTTGATGATGATAAACTAAAATATCTTTGTTTCTTTTTCATGAAAAAACAAAAACAGATGTTTATTTTGCGATAAGATATACAAAAGTCACAAAATTTGCCATGTAAATGACTGTTTTGAGGCTCTCATTTCTAGGATTTGTGCTTAGATTTACTTGTAACTTGGTACATTGCTGCATTTTGGACTTATGACATAGAAAAGGGTATAAAAAGCAAAAAAATGTACCTTTTGGGGAAGTTGGCCTAACCCTAGCATTGTATGGGACATTGGATCTATCAAAATAGCAGAATTACCATAGATTTGAAACTTTTCAATTGAGATTTTTCAATCAATGAACCTTTTTCATTGTAAGTTAGATTATATTTAAACAAATTAAATTTCTAAGCTTGATAAACCAAAATTTCTTGAATCTTTTCATAAACAACTATAAAAAATGATCATTATTTTGCGATGAGCTACAAAAGTCACATAATTTGCCATGTAAATGACTATTTTGAGGCTCTTATTTTTAGGATATGTGCTTAGATTTGATTGTAACTTGGTACATTGATGCATTTTGGACTTATGACATAGAAAAGGTATAAAAGCAAAAATTGTACCTTTTTGGGAAAGTGTGGCCTAACCCTAGCATTGTATGGGACATTGGATCTATCAAAATAGCTCAATTTGCATACATTTCAAACTTTTTATTTGAGATTTTTCAATCAATAACCTTTTTCATTGTAAGTTAGATAGAATATGAAAAATTTCATTTTGATGATGATAAACTAAAATATCTTTGTTTCTTTTTCATGAAAAAACAAAAACAGATGTTTATTTTGCGATAAGATATACAAAAGTCACAAAATTTGCCATGTAAATGACTGTTTTGAGGCTCTCATTTCTAGGATTTGTGCTTAGATTTACTTGTAACTTGGTACATTGCTGCATTTTGGACTTATGACATAGAAAAGGGTATAAAAAGCAAAAAATGCACCTTTTGGGGAAAGTGCGGCCTAACCCTAGCATTGTATGGGACATTGGATCTATCGAATTAGCAGAATTAGCATAGATTTAAAACTTTTCAATTGAGATTTTTCAATCAATGAACTTTTTCATTGTAAATTAGATTATATTTAAACAAATTAAATTTCTAAGCTTGATAAACCAAAATTTCTTGAATCTTTTCATAAACAACTAAAAAAAAATGATCATTATTTTGCGATGAGATACAAAAGTCACATAATTTGCCATGTAAATGACTGTTTTGAGGCTCTCATTTTTAGGATATGTGCTTAGATTTGATTGTAACTTGGTACATTGATGCATTTTGGACTTATGACATAGAAAAAGGTATAAAAAGCAAAATTGTACCTTTTTGGGAAAGTGTGGCCTAACCCTAGCATTGTATGGGACATTGGATCTATCAAAATAGCTCAATTTGCATACATTTCAAACTTTTATTTGAGATTTTTCAATCAATAACCTTTTTCATTGTAAGTTAGATAGAATATGAAAAATTTCATTTTGATGATGATAAACTAAAATATTTTTGTTTCTTTTTCATGAAAAAACAAAAACAGATGTTTATTTTGCGATAAGATATACAAAAGTCACAAAATTTGCCATGTAAATGACTGTTTTGAGGCTCTCATTTCTAGGATTTGTGCTTAGATTTACTTGTAACTTGGTACATTGCTGCATTTTGGACTTATGACATAGAAAAGGGTATAAAAAGCAAAAAATGTACCTTTTGGGGGAAGTGCGGCCTAACCCTAGCATTGTATGGGACATTGGATCTATCAAAATAGCAGAATTAGCATAGATTTGAAACTTTTCAATTGAGATTTTCCAATCAATGACCTTCTTTCATTGTAAATTAGATTATATTTAAACAAATTAAATTTCTAAGCTTGATAAACCAAAATTTCTTGAATCTTTTCATAAACAACTATAAAAAAATGATCATTATTTTGCGATGAGCTACAAAAGTCACATAATTTGCCATGTAAATGACTGTTTTGAGGCTCTCATTTCTAGGATATGTGCTTAGATTTGCTTGTAACTTGGTACATTGATGCATTTTGGACTGATGACATAGAAAAAGGTATAAAAAGCAAATATTGTACCTTTTTGGGAAAGTGCGGCCTAACCCTAGCATTGTATGGGACATTGGATCTATCAAAATAGCTCAATTTGCATACATTTCAAACTTTTTATTTGAGATTTTTCAATCAATAACCTATTTTCATTGTAAGTTAGATAGAATATGAAAAATTTCATTTTGATGATGATAAACTAAAATATTTTTGTTTCTTTTTCATGAAAAAACAAAAACAGATGTTTATTTTGCGATAAGATATACAAAAGTCACAAAATTTGCCATGTAAATGACTGTTTTGAGGCTCTCATTTCTAGGATTTGTGCTTAGATTTACTTGTAACTTGGTACATTGCTGCATTTTGGACTTATGACATAGAAAAGGGTATAAAAGCAAAAATGTACCTTTTGGGGAAGTCGGCCTAACCCTAGCATTGTATGGGACATTGGATCTATCAAAATAGCAGAATTAGCATAGATTTGAAACTTTTCAATTGAGATTTTTCAATCAATGACCTTTTTCATTGTAAATTAGATTATATTTAAACAAAT
>JAIGNY010002180.1:0-87500 GCA_020152595.1 Chiridota heheva
GGGCCTGAGTGATTTCTGTCACGGCCGGAATATTAAGAAGAAAATTGAATGATTATTGTAGATTGTTTTTTCCATATATGACTTTTTATTCTGACTTATGGTATAAATAAGAGAAAATGAGGTATTTGCAGGAATACAAAAGCACCCCGAGCTCAGGTTATTTAATCTGTCAACTTTAGAGAAGAGGAGCTTATGATCGAGGTATTCAAAATTTTGCTGATTTTGTTGTCACACGGACGCCACTGGCGTAGCCAGAGGGATGGGGCAGGGGCCATAGCGCCCGCAATTTTGAAAATCCTAAGAATCCTGTCTACGCCAGTGGTGCATGCAAAATCTCTCTTGCAGTTTAAAATGAAATACGACTCTTACAGCACCAACAATGACCTTAAAGGGTATAATGTGGGCTGGAAGGCTTCCCTATTTTTGGCCGCAGAAGCCCAGAAATGAGTGGATGTGGTTGTCTTGGTAAACCCTGTTCAAATGGAAGCCAAAATAAAAGCTAACAACGAGTTTCATGGAGCCATATTCAAATCACGCGCAGTCGTTCGTCAGTCGGGGTGTTTTGGCATCGCATAAACATATAAATCGCATTTGCGCCACCTAAAGCGATTGAAGGATTATATCGACATTTAACTTGAATAGTTTAAACAAAACACAAGTTAGTGCGAAAAAGGTAACACCTTATACATATTATAATGAGTTATAGAAGAGAGTTGTGTACAGACGGCTGATAAGAGATTAACTGTGACATCACATAGGGGCCTACAACCTAAATGTGTGTATTCTATCACATATTCTATCGGTGTTCGCCCACTGGTCCAAAGGCCTATAAGTCCGAGGGCTCAATAGTCCGAAATAAAGGCCCACTAGTCTAAAGGTTCGAAGGAAAAGGTCCACTAATCTGAAGGTTCGATAGTTCGAAAGTTCATTAGTCCGAAAGCTCAATAGTCCGAAGGCCCGATAGTCCGACGGTTTGAACCTTCGTACTTTTGGGCCTTCAGACTATCAGGCCTTTGGACTATTGGGCCTTCGGATTAGTGAACCTTCGGACTATAGTGAACCTTCAGACTATTAAGCCTTTCGGATCAGTGGGCTGGCACCATTCTATCAGTTATACTCCATCACAGTATTAAAGAAAAAAGAGTTTCAATGAATATCTTGAATGGGAAATATTTTAGATCATTATCAAAAAAAAAGAACTGCTAAAGGGGACGAATATAAATTAAATACTATAAACGGCCATGCATGTCGCTAACACTGGTGAAATGTATGTAAAATCTACTAAAAACACGAAGAAAGCAAAGATTTCATTAAAATCGGTTAACATTTGGCTCTAAGTTATAGCTTTTGGAAGATATTTAGGCCTATACTCATGCAAATATGTAATTTTTTGTGTTAATTTGTGATGTATAACGGAAAATAGTCTTATGTAAATTTTTTTTTTTTTTTTACTTCTCTGCGATTACTCTTTGAAAAAGCGAAGATAGTTCTGATGAAGAGGATATGCTGTACCCCAAACATCAGGCTAGAGAAGGCATTTTTAACATTTTCAAGGTCTGAAATTAAGGCGGAAAATATATAGAAAAACAAGAATTTTCAGCTGTCAAGATGTTTTTTTTGTTCATACATCATATTTCTTTTAATAAAAGAAAAATCAAACTTTGATTACATAACTTGAAAACTGAACATGCTATGTTACAAGAACACCCTTTAAAAAAAGGCTGTCGTGGCATTTAGTGTTTTTTTGTATGGATAGTAATAAAGAAATAAGTGGCGAGTCTTTAGGGGTCAGGGCTTTGCCCCCCAAAAGATCATAGCCCATCCCCTCAAAAAAAAAAATCTTAAACTTTTGCTAATTTTTCACGAATTTTAAAGAAATCTTCGTCAATTTTTGGGAAATCTCATTCATTTTTTGAGAAATTTCCTTCTTTTTCGTAAAATCGAAGAGATTGAAGCTCTTTGATGAAATCTTTTGTAATTTCCGGGAAATTTTCTTTAATTTCCAGGAAAATTTTTCACTTTTCTGTAAAGCACTGTCTATTCAAAAATTTCTCATGAAGTGTTGTCAAAATTTCCATCAATTTTACGCATTTTCCTTAAATTTTATGTTAATAATTTCACAGTTTCATTAAAGAGGGAGGCTCGTCTCAGTAAAATACGGTAAAAATGGGGGATACTTTATTTTGACGTCACTTTCGGTTGTGGAGGCAAGATCCGATCCTCTGTCTGTTTGTACCACACAGTACAGCCAGACACTAGCATGTACGTTGTGTGTGCAGAATTACATACACAGCGCATTACGTTACTGTGACGAGAAACTTATTTGTTTTTTTCAATGCTTTTTTGTCAGAAAGCGAAAGTGAAATTTTAGTATTATAATACTACAATGATAGTCACCAAATGAAAAATTTTGAGAAAAAAAAAGAAGAAGATGAAAGCAAAAAGTCAAAATAAACGATTTTACCGGGGCTTGAACTCACGGCATGATTTGAAAAAAAAAACGTTACTTGCGATCGCCGCAAGCATCTGGGATATCTCGTGTGTTGACTTGCAAGGCGGTTTAAATAACTATGTACAATACGAGACAACAAATCGCGCAGCAAAATTTCAACCAATCAAAAAATTTGAAAGGATTTCTAAATATTGTGCACATATGACGATACCGCCTCTTTAAAATAAAGCATGCATGCAACCTGGAAATAGAACTCCTTTCAGGGGCCCTACCTCCTACGCCTCTGTCCTCCCTAATATGAAAACTGCCTTCAGTGTTTGTTTGTAAATATATATATATATATATATATATATATATATATATATATATATATATATATATATATATATATATATATATATATATACATATATATATATATATATATATATATATATATATATATATATATATATATATATATATATATATATATATATATATATATATATATATATATATATATATATATATATATATATATATATACATATATATATATATATATATATATATATATATATATATATATATATATATATATATATATATACATATATATATATATATATATATATATATATATATATATATATATATATATATACATATATATATATATATATATATATATATATATATATATTTTTTTTTTTTTTCTTCTGGGGCGGAGGGCCTTAAGCTTCCTCCAAAACGAAAAACTAGACACAACCCTTAAAGAAAGAGAATACAGTTATGAAGGTTTTAATTTATTCATTATAAAAAAGAATAGATACAATAAATAAAAACGACCTGCAACTTGGTTCTGCTTGAATAAATTCTACCCACGCCAAATTTGACAGGTTGCAAGATTACAGTGTGTACGTTATGGACGCTAACAATTTCTTAACCTGTTAACATAGCTCTTTAAGTTTAAGAACCGCATCCAGTGTAAGTGGTCATGCTGACCGTATTATACGCTGTAACCACTACACCAGTACACGGCTGATATACACGTACTACAAGTATTGCCTAGCATGTAGTGCTACTAGGTGAGGTGTTTATCTCACTACATCCGGTGAGACTAGCCTCGTTCATTTCAAATAAAATTATTCTCCTTCACTATCTCTTTAAGAATATTTTGGTGTTATGAATATTTTCTATCATGTTTCTGAAACATTAAGTCTAAATAATATCATTCTGTATAACACTTTTTAGACCTGGCTAACAGACCTCCGTGGTGTAGTAGGAGTGCTTTGTCCTAACAACTGCACGTCCCGGGTTGTATCCGGTTGGGTCTGCCTGCAACCAGTGAGTTACTTTTTTTTTTATCAAAGGCCGTGGCCGTCTTGATATGATGTCCAGTGCTGGATGCTTTCGGGACGACGACGACGAGTGAACACACAATTACAATGACGGGTCGTCGCCTGCGTATTCGGTTATGATAGTAAGAATGCTATCACGAAACGCTTAATACGACCCGGACGAGAACACAGGTACAACGTACGGACAAACATAACATCAACAACCAAGTCAATGTCCACGGCCTTTGATAACCAGTTGTGGTACACTGGCGTGTCTACCTAACCCAGGCTTAAATCATGGAGGTACCACTTTAGGTACCTCCATGCTTAAACCCAGGGCCTCGTGGAGTCTGTACAGGTATGATAACCGCTACACCACAGTAGACGTGCTATTGCTATTTAAAATTTGGATTGGCACCGGGAGTTTTTGTCTACATTCCTCAACGTTGCCAATTTACATGACTTTTGTGAATAAAAGAACGCGTTATAAGTTTCTGAATTAGCATTGCTGAAATTGATTGTAGAAACTATTAAAATACAACCTTCAATAAATAAAAGTTAATTTGAAGTCCACTGTTCTCTTTATTCAATACAATTAAAAATATAGTTCTTAATTAAAAGAAAGCGGATTTTAAGCATGGAGTTTACAATACTAGTCCTGTTGCGTCCTGAGGGCCACGACAGAAAAATTCAAAACCTCATACTCTAATGGTCTTTTCGACGGTCTGTGGTTGAACAGAAAGCTTGTGTACCTGTCCACAGACCTATAACATTCTGTGTGCAAAACATAGGGAAATTTACACCCATGCATGCAGCTCAATGAAAAAATCGCTACAAGTATTAGGCGGGGCTACTAAGGGAAGGGGGGAAGGGGGGAAGGAGTTTCCCTTTTACGATTTTATATCCTTTGTAAGGTATTTTTTTTAAATATTTTAGTGTGGTTGTGATTTCCCCCACCTCCCGGGGTGCTGGGTCACTTTCGGTAGGCAAAGGCCGCCCATGACCACCTATGTCTTCAGGGGCGCGTACTTCTCAACCAGAATGTGTTAGCTTGGGTGTGTGTGAGTGTCTTGGGCGGGGGCTTTTTATACGTGACGTGGAGGTACTGAGAGGCAAATATTCCCCAAAATGTACTGAATTTGGTAAATTCTATGGAAAGTGTACCACCCGGTAGTTACGGTCCTGGTGTCTTATAAACATGCACGAGGATAATAATTATCAACAAATTATCGCAATGACTAACCGTCAGTCCGTTCAAGAAAACTTTGGTCATTCATTTAAGGCTCGTGCAATTCTGAAGCAGTTACTACAACTCAGCAACTGTCAGTCTCCTGGCAGATATTTCAAACAAAAGACCGGGAAATCTGATCAATTAGTGAACAGAACGGTAAATTTTAGATCACATTTTGGAAAATTTTATATGATTATTCTGAGAAAAAAAAATCAGAAATTTTAGATAATGAAAATTAACGTTGTTTTCCCTTAATGACAATGTATGGAAAAATTCGAGTCCTACGATACACCCGAGCTTTAAAAAAAAAAATCCCGATTTCTTTTTTGCCATCAAAAAATATCCTTCCCCGGCCGGAATTTTTTTCTCTCCCCCAAACAGGATAGCAATGGCAAAAATTTCCTCTTGTCTGATTGCCTTAAATTCTGGACCTAAATTAACCGGGCCCTAACCCTAATCCTAAAAAAACTTCAATATGTGTGTTACTATCGAGTGCGTTTCTTGGATAAAGACGTCATCACTTGTTTTTGTTACGTCCTTCACGTAGAACTACGTCACTTTGTCATACAGCTTATGCATGCACAGCGATCATATGATATGTGGCGTTGGATTTGGAGTCGAAGCTAGCTAACTGCCTAACCTAACATGAAGTAACATTAAGAAGTAACATCGATCGTTGCCATCAAAAACAAAAAAAAGATTACTTCAAGGCGCTTCATAGCTGTTATACAGTAACTCAGATCAATTTTTAACAGAGACAAGACAGTTTAAAGAACAGTTTGTTTTGGTAGGCCTATGTTCTCTTCTTTTGTTTGTGATATTAATGGTATGTGCCTATTTTTAATTTCAGCGGAACTCTTTCGAACCTGTTTAGGCTAGTTGCAGACTTACGTCGACGGGTACGTCGGCGGGGATACAGCTACCGTACTAGGCCTAGTAGTAAGCCTATGTTACTGTAAGTCATATTGGAATTACACAACATTTGTTAAGAAAAATCAATTCTGTTGAGTATTTTTAGCAAAATGACAAAAAATAGGTTTTTCTTTCATTGACTGCAATGATAACTGACTGTTTGTTTTTCCCTTTGACTAACGTTTTAGATCGTCAAAAAAAGCATTGTTTTGCACCGTGCACCACAACATTCCCGGATGTCCGACCTTCACAATTAGTGAGATTGATTAGGCCTAAGTAAAATAGAGCTGCCTTTCCGAAAAGTTATCCTATGATTATTGCTAGTACTAGTAGTAGGCCCACAGGTATTCCTAGCATTATCGCAACCATAACAAGGTCACCCTCCTATCGCAACTTTTAAACCGTATATGAAAATTTCTCTTTTTGACCACTCACGAATCTTAATTACATTTTTTAACTCAACTCACATTTGCCAGAGACTCCCTTCTTCGTTCATAATGCACTTGTCAATTCTGTAACTAACCCCTACACCCCGGACAAGGTGAGTCATTGCACCAAAGTGGGTGGACAAACCATGTACATCGATGCACCCCTCAAGTGACTGACATTTTTTGTGAAATGACTTACTCTATATCAATCACCTCTGTACAAAGTCAATGGGTCTGAAGTAAATCAACCCACCCGAGAGTCACTATCGTGACTGACAATTTGGTACAATGACGCACATGTGAGTCACTATTTTATATGTCAATGACTCGCCTTTAGCTGACATTGCCGGGGGTAGTAGGGGTGAGTCATACAACTGACAAGTGCATAAGTCACAGTATTTATTTATTTTTTCCGATGGGATGTAGAACAGATTAATTCTTTACTCCAATAAACATCCAACGCACAGCAATTTTCGAAAAACCAAAGAAATGTCCACGATGATATCATGAAGAAGCACATCAGTACAGGATTGCCAGATAACTTTTGTGGCTTGATACTAGGCTTAGGCGGTATACCAGTACTTACGTTAGTACCGGTACTCGCGAATACAGGAAGTCAAGAAGTTTGTTACTATTACCAGTACTGCCGAAAAGTTATATTGGCAACTCTTAAAATATAAATCCTATTAACCCAATTCATGTGTTTTCAATACCTAGTCATGTAAATCACATTATATTTACCTCGCAAGAGGCTTGTATTTAATCCATTGATCAAAACACCACCAATGAAAACCCTCTGTAATTATTCCCAAAGCTGCTAACAATCTCACACACACATAATCAAACTATTACAGTACCAGTAATCCATATACGTTGAAAAAAGTTGGGATTCCCCACCTGCCTCTTGCGCAGATCGTACCTGGTCCTACGCAAATTATGTACTGCACAAGTCAGTCCATTATTTTGCAATCTGGCAACCTGTCACAAAAAAAAGTTTTTATCAATGAAACTATTTCAGTCACGCCCACTTTTTACCATACAAGGCCCAGCTATTACACTGCTCTTACTACTGTATATGACCGGTACATATAGTGTACATCATGATGCTCACGTAACGTTGTGAAGTAAATTGCATTATTAAGGCCTTGCAGCCATTCATGTGCACATGTTCAGAGCTAAAAAAATTCGCCATGGTTTTTGATTGCGGTAATTTTAAAACATACACTTAAGGTTCTACACAGCCCTTGCAGCCATTTTTGAGGCAATTTTGCTGTAACAAAATGAAGATGGAACTCCATTTTTACCAATTGTTGACTGGAGGTATTTTAAAAGTATTTTGAAAGGTATTTCATGCCGTGTAAATCATTGGGCGTACTACCTAGGGTGTGAGTGTATACAAGTGATAACTATCTTCATGTGTGCTTGCCAAATGCTGAAATTTACTTGAATTTTGTTAGAATAAGTTGGTTTTAGTATAAATTATTAAGAAAAGAAGACCAAAAATACATGGTTTTTTGACATTTATTCACCTAATTTTTTTTTTTTTTTAAACGTGAAAGACAACAGGTTTTATCGATCCTGATAGAGGAGGTAATAATCAATATTTCCCTGCCCGATACATCCCGCCGTTACTCTATTAACATGCCCGGAGGAAATTATTTTCCACGCGATCATTTATAATGTTATCAGTGTATTAATACTGTATGTGTCTATAATGTTAGTGTGATACCATGGCGAATATACCAAGCACACAGTGATAGTTTTTTGACCTTTTTGGGAACATAAGAAGAACCGGTACTATAAACAGTATCGGTACTGTCTTAACAAATGTACTGGTGTGGCGGTACCAAATTTTTGTGGTATCGCCCAAGCCTACTTGGTATAAAATATTTTGAATCTGGATACCAAATTTTGCAGGGAATGGATTGTTAAGGAATTTGTCTTGCAATTTTAAAAGTTTCATGACCAGGGATACAAGAATCAAACTTCAACAAAATTTGAGGTCATACTTGAAATGGCAACCACAGGGGGTCATTAGTGTTAGCCTGCATAGGAAAATAAGACAAAAACCCTGGAAAAATTTGAAGCTATTCTGAAAGCCGTATTAGACTTAAAAGTACTGCTGTTTATTTGCAGCCATCAAATTCATTGTCAAATTAAAGAATAACTCAATAATTGCTTGGTTTCAAGCCACAAAAGTTATCTGGCAACCCTGTATGGATGGCTTCTTCGTGACGTCATTGTGGACATTTCTTTGGTTTTGGCAAATTGTTGTGCATTGGTTGTCTAATGGGTTGAAGAATTTATGGTTTCCACATCTCATCCGAAAAAAATCATTAAATACCGTGGCTTATAATTGAAGAAGGGAGTCTCTAGCAAATGTGAGTTAAAAAAAAATGTAAATAAGATTGCGAATGGTGAAGAGGAGGAATTTTCATATACGGTTTGATAATAATAGGTTGCCATGAACGCTAATAACGTTAACGTTAACCAACCATGTTAGTATGGCTGCTGTTAGTGATGGCTGGCCGTCCGAGGGTACTACAAATTCACCTTCAAAAACATTAGGGCACATCTACAGACCATGGGCTATCTGTGTACCACATATGACATAAATACAGTGTATTGTTTTTGAGATAGAGTGCTTACAAGCTTTCTGTAACAGACACATACATACACATAAACATACACACACATACTTACATATATACACACATCAGCATGAAAGACTGCATAGGTTCCTTATACTATTAGCATAGGAGCCAAAAAGCAAAGAAATACCCTACCCACATGCCACTGTTCCAGGCTGCAAACAAGCTGCAGGATTTCCAGTTAGCTTGCATGAGAGCTAACTTTGAGGACTTACGTAAACTTCAGGAAATAAGTAACATGGACTTAGGGGCAAACTATCGTAACAACAAAGGGGCTGCTGAAATTACTCAAGCTATCTCCAAAAGCCTTGTCTCAAATTTGAAAGAGGATCTCAAAGCAAGCAGCTACATGACAGTCCTATCAGATGGATTCACTGACACTTCTGCCGCAGAACAAAACAAATTGTATGTGAGATACTTGAAGGATGATTGTAAGCCAGTGACAACAATTTTTATGTATCTCAGTGCCTACTTATGCTACAGCACCAGAAATTCAGGAAGCTATACACAACAGCCTTGCCTCTGTAGGCATTAATGATGAAGAACAAAAAGCAAAACTTGAAGCTTTATGCCTTGACAGAGCTTTCGTCAACAGTGGGAAGAACAATGGAGTAGCAGCATTAGAGAAGGCACAAATTCCAGAGCTAGTGGAGATTCACTGCGTGGCTGGCTCATAACCTAGAATTAGCAGTCCTGGATAGGTTAAGATCCAAAAATAAACTACAGTACAAAACTTTGAGGATATTAAAGTCAATATTTAAGTTTTACTATACCTCTCCAAAATGCTCAAAGGAATTAACTCAACTTGGTACAGTTTTTGATGAAGCACTTCTTCCTTACGGGAGTATTAGTAATATTTGTTGGTTGGCAAGCCGTACACTTGCAGCTATAAAGTAACTGTTACACATTTTGAGCAGGTCATTGAAATGCCCGGATATAGGCCAGTCGACAAAGCTAAGGCAACTGGGTTAATGAGAAGCATTAAGAGCTTCTGGTTTTTGAAGCAATTGCATTTCATGGTGGATCTCAATGATGAAATGAGATCACTTTCTGGGAAATTCCAGAAGGATAATGTTTCATTACAGACATTAAAGAAGCTGTAGAAGCTACTATCATGTCTCTAATGGCACTTAAGTATGAAGGAAAGAAATGTAGCGAATTTGGGAAGGCCTTTAACGCTGAGGACAAGTCGTTCAAAGAAATCAAATTGACAGATTTCACCCTCATAGCGTCGGCTACAATGTACAGATCTATTGAGAATTTAATGGACCTTACGGTGAATTATCTTGAGGAGAGATTTATCAGATACTTTTGAAGGGAATTCTAGTTCATTGTCCAATGTTTTTGATAAGCTTGGGCAATATATCGATATTTTGATGTATTTCAATATTGACTCATAATGATATGGCCGATATTGAGTTCAAGGGTCATATCGATATATTGATATTATGTTTTTGAATGATAATACACAATACATGAAGTATTAAAAAGCTAAACAAGACTATCAAACATCCAAGTATTTTTCATTAAACAGCCACAAAAAGTTAATAAATTTTATTTATATCAAAGTTTCAGGCAGTCAGTTATGATAAAACCTTATTAAAATATTAATATTGTGATAACAATTACCCCAAAATCCTTCCATGAACAAAAAACAACTTGACTCACGGAGTACAGAAGCATTGCTCAATACTTCAACTTTATACTTGATGGCTTATGATGTTCAGACAACAAAAATCATCAGATGTTGAATCCTCAAACATCGTGTTAAGTTTCCTCAAAAGGAATACTGAATTTTTATATCAAATAGTTGACAAATCACTGACAAAACAGCTTTTTCTCATTATTTTGTTCGTTCATAAAGTCTAAAAGTGACAGACTGGTCATGACAGACTGGTCATGACAGACTGGTCATGACAGACTGGTCATGACAGACTGGTCATGACAGACTGGTCATGACAGACTGGTCATGACAGACTGGTCATGACAGCCTGGTCATGACAGCCTGGTCATGACAGCCTGGTCATGACAGCCTGGTCATGACAGCCTGGTCATGACAGCCTGGTCATGACAGCCTGGTCATGACAGCCTGGTCGCGACAGCCTGGTCATGACAGCCTGGTCATGACAGCCTGGTCATGACAGCCTGGTCATGACCAGTCTGTCATGACAGCCTGGTCATGACAGCCTGGTCATGACAGCCTGGTCATGACAGCCTGGTCATGACAGCCTGGTCATGACAGCCTGGTCATGACAGCCTGGTCATGACAGCCTGGTCATGACAGCCTGGTCATGACAGCCTGGTCATGACAGCCTGGTCATGACAGCCTGGTCATGACAGCCTGGTCATGACAGCCTGGTCATGACAGCCTGGTCTTGCCAGATTGATCAAATACTGTACACTGTATAGTACAGTAACTACACACAGTATCACTGTATACTGTACAGTACTATGTACACACATCTACCACTGTTTCTGTAGAGTGACAACACTCGTGTGATGATTGAAGCAGACTAGCAATTGGATTTTATGTGTTAGATATGGACTTCTGAATGTCTGGATGTCCATAAAATGCTACCAAAATAATGCCTTATCAGTAGAACATTCATGAGAAGTAAGTGAGATATGAAATTTAAAGAACAATTTGAGCCAATTTTTATAAGCATACAGTGTAGGCCTAGTATCAGTTCCACAACATTGTTTAAAAAAAAAGAATATGCTGAGGCCTAAGCTTTTTTAATGTTTCTGTGCTTGATCTTTTGAGATAGAAACCATGTAAAGAACATTTTTAAGCAAAATGGGTGTTTATTTGAAGATTTAGGTATATATTTTGCAGTGATTTCTGTTAATTTGTTCAAAAACTTTTACTTGACTTTTTTGAGCCGAGACGAGATTACCTTGCACAGAACAGTACATACGACTTACGTATGATGTCACATAATTTGCATATCGATATTTCGATAAAATCAATATTTTTCAGGTGATATATCGATATTGCATAATGCTCAATATTGCCCAAGCTTAGTTTTTGACCATCTATCGCAAGTGGCCCAAAGAATCGGCTATGCTTGAGACCAAACGTGCCTGGCAGAAGTGCAAAGCTTGCATGAAGAACAGTTTGTCCACACCACCAAATGAAGGTTACCAGCAATTCATGTCGGATGCATGTGGCTTAACTACAGACTGGGCTGGTATTTTAGTATAAATTTATATCTTGTCCAATTTCTGGCTATTATTCCCACAAATACTGCACCATGTGAGAGGGGCTTTCCTTGTATGGCCAGCATTAAAAGCAAAGTTAGAAATGCTATGATGGAAGATATTTGAATTCACTTCTTCAAATTAAAATAAATGGCCCAGATCTCGAGGAATGCAACCCTGATGCACTGATTGATTCGTGGTTAAACAAAGGGAAAAGGTGTAGACATGTAGATTGGCATCGACGCTGGAATAAAGACGTGTGATTCGGAATTAAACTCGGATAAGGAATAAATATTTAACCTGTTAACATTGTGTTTTTAAGTTGCTTTTCAAAACACATGTATAGATATTATTACATAGCCTATACGTGTACTGTACATTCATGAAAATCATGGACAGGTCAACTTTATAAAAAAGAAACTTAATTTCGGAGCTCTTAAAACTGTAAAGCATATCTAACTTGAGTGTTTATTCTATCATAACGCGTAAGACAAAATAACACACCATTGTTCAATTTACCTCAATTATGCCCATATTGTATATGTTTTTATAAATCAGACGAGGTGGGCATAGAGAAGAAAATTGATGCTTTTGCAACCTCTTGTCATTACACAACACTCTTAAGTACACCAACTTTGACAAACAGAACTTTCGAAAGTTTACTGTTTTGGCCTACTTTTACACTTCAACTCACTGCCCCAGTGCTAGTGAGGCATGCAAGGTTGCGCTCATTTACATAATCTTGCCTCTGATGATTGCAGTTCTTAATGTCAAATATGGGCAAACGGGGGTGGTACTTAGCTTCACAAGTTAGGCATTGTTGTATTTTAGCAAAAAACTTGGGAATGGCCCAGGCATGAAATGAAAAAAGACTTCGGCTTTCATACTGTACATTCTATAGCTATGCCAGTTACATGTATACGAAGAATGATGTACAAGTTCTCTGTTTACACAAATGAAAGGAATACTAAAACGGCCTAAAAAGATACATGAAGACCAGTTAATGTGATGAAAACATTTGTTAAGAACCTTACATTAAAAAAATAAATCAGATTGTTGTCAAACGTTATTCCGTCAGTTTTTAACTTCATAGCGCTATAACGGAAACAGGTTTGTTTCTGCATCTGCAATTGTCAAGTAGCATGTATACTAACGTAAGTAAGACGAAATATGATTAAAGATCGTAAAACATGGTACTTTGTTAAAGAATAAGTATCAGTACTAAAAAATATGTTGCTGTTTTCTCCCTTTTAAACTTGTATTTTCTAAGCATGAATTTTATATATAACAGATGCAATTTTGCATAGTCCTATGTGAGTAATCGGGAATTACGGGCTTGTGGAAAATTCAGTTGGGCTAGTGAAACGTGAGGTGAGAAACCTGACGGGCTAGTGGTAAACAAATGCTAATTGGGAACACTGTCATGCATATTAAATGAGTAGGAGGGGCTTAATGTAACAAATTTCAAATGATCATATTTTCACAACCGCATGTCTATTTTGTTTCATATTTGGCATAATTATGTTGTTAGCTAGTTTGTACATGTTCGTTGTATTGAAACGTTGAATTCCATTAATATGCATTAATATTTCATTAATATTGACATGGTTTTGCTGAGAGAAAAAAAAACCTTGTAAACGTGGTACATGTATTTCATTGAAGACATACAGGATTCACGTCATATGTGGTACAGAAATAGCCCATGGTCTGTAGATGTGCCCTATTTGTTTTGGTGTTGATGCCATGCATATTAGTAAGTAGGCTGGACTTAATGTAAAAATCTTGAAATTGTCATATTTTAACAACATGTCTGTTTTGTTTCATATTTAGTAGCATTATGATGTTAGCTAGTTTGTACTAAGCTTGGGCGATATATCGATATTTCGATATTGACATATATCGATATGGTTGATATTGAGTTCTAGGGTCATTTTGGTTTATCGATATGATGTTTTCCACCGATATTGTACTATACTGTACATTAACTAATAATGAAGTTAACATGACAACCAAACATGCACCTTTCCAAACTATACAGCCACAACAAAATTGTAATAATATCAAAGTTGCAGGCTGTCAGTAATGTTAAGAGTTGATTAAGTCATCAATATTTCAATAAATATTATCTAGAATTATGATCCACAAGCAGGAAATTCTTAATTCCGGACATACAGTACTGTACTCTGTATGTATACAGGCCGCTATGGACATTGTGCAAAATTAATTTTCATGATTTGTGATGGTTGAGCAATTGCAATCAATGAGATTTTAAATCCTTCAACATCGCATCTAAATTTCTCAAAAAGAATACCGCATCCCCAAATTTATGTGGAAAAGCCTTAATTGACACCTGAAAGTAGATTTTATTCTCAAAACTGAAAGATTTCATCCTTAAAACTAAAAGATATTTCCCACTAATTTGTCCATTCACACATCAGACTTTCTGCACAGTAAGCAGCACAAGTACAAACAAACTATGTAGATTTCTGAGCCCACTGGTCTGATTTTTAGTAACAGTGGACATTTTCTATCAATATTTATTGACTTCTGAATGTCCAGGTCTTTAAAAAAGAGTGCAAAAATGATAAGCTTTCAGTAGGAAATTCAAAACAAGTAAGTGGGACCTAGTATTTAAAGGTAAAGTTAGCCTGTTTTCATACCAAATGAAGCTACATACCAGTTCCACGAAAATAGTGAAAAAATGATATGTTCAAACTTATAGAATTTCAATGTTTCTGTGATTTATTTTTTGAGAAAAAAAAACCTGATTCCTTTCAGAATAATGGGTGTTTATTTGAAGATTTATGTACATATTTTCTATTCAATTCTGTAAATTTACTTTGGAATTTGAACTTTCCATTTTTTCTCCTGGAGCAATTAAGGCTGTGACCGTTTAGCATGTACACGCTACACACTCGCAATTCTTGTAAACGTTTACTAAATACATGCCTTACGAGAGCGACGTGACAACTGATCCTATTCTCCTAAACTATTTTCGCTCCAATTTCTCTCCAATTTGCACCTTTTTGTTTCATAACTTCATTTTCGGATTTTCTTTTCGGTGGATGGGCTTTTATCCTCGGTGAGATCGTTTCTTTTCTTTTTTTCTATTATATTTTCCCTCGTTCTGTCCTGACTTTTCACGCCGTTACTAATACAGCGGTCCCCATATAGTGGTTCCGCGATTTTTTTCTAGCTGCCTCGGGTCTCTCGGCCCTTGGTTTTTCTTTCATAATGACAAAGCGCCTATGCAGTGACCTTGACCTTGACCCCCTCCCCTCCCGTGACCCACCTGCTACCATCATTGACCATTCTGCAACCCCAATCCCAAAAATCCTTATAATCCATGCCACCAACAAGCAGGAAAGCTTTAAAAAGTTTCTCCTTTCCTCATCCATAAAGCCCTCTTTGGCCTTGTCGGTACCCTCCCCAAAGTCTCTACCCTTAGATCCGGTGATCTCCTGGTGCACTGCACCAGGGACACACAAGCCACCACCCTCCTTTCCACCAAAACCCTATCCAATTCTGGTATCGACATCACAGTCACCCCCATCGTTCCCTAAACTCCAGCAAAGGCGTCATACGCACCAGCGATCTTGCGTACATGACCGATGACGACCTCCAAGAAGAACTAGCTAACCAACATGTTACGAAGCCCGTCGTCTCGTTCTAAAGAGAGACGGGCCGAAACTCCCACCAACACCATATTTCTCACTTTCGCAACTCCAACTCTCCCCTCCCACATCATTGCCGGCTACCTGAGAATCCAGGTGCCCCTTATATTCCTAACCCTTTACGTTGCTACAATTGTCAGAGGTATGGCCACGGGAAGAACTCCTGCCACAGCCAAGCGCTGTGGTAACTGCGGAGCCCGGACCATGACAACACCTCCTGCACCAACCCCACTCTGCACAAATTGTGACGGTAAACACCCAGCAAACCATCCCTCCTTCTCGAAAGACTGTCCCACCTGGCTTCAGGAAAAACAAATAACAAAACTTAAAACCCTTAACCCCAACATAACCTACCCTGAGGCCAGGAAACAATTCCTCGCTTCCCTTAACTCCAAGCCTTCCTACTCAAATGTAGTCTCCTCTAACTCTAATTCTGCCCCCCAAACACAACTAACACAACAAAACTAACTCCCATGCCCAAACCGACCTCACCTGGCTCTTCTTACCTAGTCCTAAGCCCATCACCATTTCCAACAACCCAATCACACCCAATACCCACACCACCTCCACCACCACTTCTCTCCTCAACCCCCTTCCTACTCTAAAGCCCCTACCGCCCCTACACCAACTCCACTAATACCTTCATACATCAAGCTAAAACCAGCCAAGCAAACAACCAACAAACCAACAAATCAACCAGCAAACAACCAACCAAAAACAACCAATCAACAAACAACCTATCAACAAACAACCAATCAACAAACAACCCACCTCCCAAACCCACACTGAAGAGAGTATGGATTGTTCGATTACCGAACACATCGATCATACTTCTCGTCAATTTTCAAAAACAATCGCTCCCAAAGAAACAAATCCAAAGAAAAAACAAGCGAACTCAGACCCAGCAGATCTTCCTCCAGATAACCCCCCGCCTCCTTTATGGCATACACCACAATCAATTACAATAACACCCACAACATCATACAATGGAACATTAGGAGCCTTAAGGCCAATTCTGAAGAAATCGACCTTCTGGCCTCCACCTTCAACCCGGTCGTCTTCTGCCTACAAGAAACTTTCTTGAAAACCACGGACCATTACTCCCTTAACAACTTTGCTTGCTATCACAAACATCAAGTGGATGCTGACAGGGCCTGTGGTGGCGTCTCCATTCTCGTTAGACACGATATCCCACACAGCCCTGTTCGTGTGCACACCGACCTTCAGGCCATCTGTATTTCTATCTCCCTCCACAAAACTTTCACTCTCTGCAATATCTATCTCCCTCCCAACACCAACATTCAACCAACCAGCCTTAACAACCTCATCTCTCAGCTTCCCACCCCTTCATCCTTCTTGGTGACTTCAACGCTCACAACCCTCTGTGGGGCTCTAATACCACCACCCCTAGAGGCAAGTTCATCAAAACGCTCTCCGTCAGCACAGCCTGTCCTTACTGAACACTAACTCCCGACCTACCTTCATCCTGCCACAGGCTCTCTCACCTGTATTGACCTGTCTATCTGTTCCCCTAACCTCCTCCCTGACTTTAGTTGGAGAGTCACTGCTGACCTCTGTGGTAGTGATCATTACCCTCTTCTTATTCACTCCAATCTTCAAATCCCCACTGAGCACACCCCCAACTGGAACCTCGACAAGGCTGACTGGTCCCTTTTTGAAACCCTCTGTGACTCACACCTCTCCCCCCATCTTCTCGAGGATGAGGACCCCATGTCTAACTTCAGTAATATCCTTATCAACATCGCCACCTGCTCAATTCCCAAAACCTCCAAACCCCCAAATCATCCCCCCAACCCCTGGTTCTCAGATGACTGCAAAACCGCCATCAAGAACAGGAAAAGAGCCCTCAGGAACTTTAAAACTAACCCGACCACCCATAACCTTAACCTCTTTCGCATCAGCCGTGCAAGGCCAGACGCACTATCAAGGACAGTAAAACCAACACTTGGAACAACTTTATCTCTTCTCTCACCACCAACACCCCACTAAGAAGATTTGGAGAATGGTTAACAGCTTCCACGGCAGAGTAGGCAAATCTTCCATCTCCCATCTCTCTTGGAATGGAGACCTTCTCACCATAAAAAAAGACATCGTTGACCACCTCGCCGCCTCTTTCAGCAACATCTCGGCCTCGACCAACTACTCCAATGCTTTCAAAATCAAAAAGCTTGCGATGAAGCCGGAGAATCACTTTTCCCTCTGACAACTCCGAAAGCTACAACACCCTCTCACTCTTTCTGATTTAAACCAAGCCATCAGCGATGCTGGCTGCACCTCCAAGGGCCCAGATAACATCCCCTATCAGTTTCTGAAACACCTCCCCATCAAAGCCACCACTACCCTACTCACCATCTTCAACCACATTTGGTCCTCACACTCCTTTCCCCCTATCTGGAGGACAGCTATTGTCATCCCGTCCTTAAACCGGGAAGGATAGCACCGTCCCCACCAGCTACCGACCCATCGCCCTTACTTGCTGTCTCTGTAAAATTATGGAAAAGATCATTAATCAGAGACTAAACTGGTTCCTCGAGACCAACAGAATCCTCTCTCCTCACCAAAGCGGCTTCCGAAAACGTCGCAATACCTAGACCAGTTAATTACGCTCGACACCGCTATCCGGGAATCCTTTGCAAAAAAGGAACACCTCATTGCCATATTTTTTGACCTCGAGAAAGCTTTCGACACTACTTGGAAATACGGCATTACCCGGAAACTTCACACCATTGGCCTCAGAGGCCACCTCCCCATCTTTATTCAAAACTTCCTCTCACCCAGGCAGTTCCAAGTTCAGTATTGGCCACACCCTCTCCAAGCCGTACCCCCAAGAAGAGGCGTCCCCCAAGGCAGCATCCTCTCCCTCACTCTCTTCAACCTGAGCATTAATGACATCGGGAATGACCTTGGCCCCAGCATCAAACGTACCCTCACGTGGATGACTTCACCATCTTCTACTCCTCCCTAGCTTTCCTATTGTTGAAAATAGGCTTCAAACCAGCCTCAATCAGCTGCAAGTCTGGAGCAACAATAACGGTTTTAGATTCTCCAAAGACAAGACAGTCTGCATGCACTTTTGTCATTTCAACAACCTCCACCCCAACCCGAACTTTGTGCTCAATGGGAATCGCATCCCTAAAGTTGAAAACACAAAGTTCCTTGGTCTAACTCTAGACCCCAAGCTCACCTACAAGCCACACATCACCAACCTGAAACTAAAATGCAATAGCTCCCTCAACCTCCTCCGACTGCTCTCCAACACTACTTGGGAGCGAACCGCTATGCTCTCCTCAAAATTTTCAGGCTCACCATTCGTGCCAAGCTTGACTATGGCAATATTGTTTACTGTGTCGCTCACAACTCATACCTCAACCACATTAACACCATCCAAAATGAAGCCCTCAGGCTTTGTCTAGAGCCTACAGGACCTCCCCAATCACTAGCCTTCATGTTGAAGCCAACGAACCCCCTTTCTACTTAGATGTAAAAAGCTTAGCCTCTCCTATGCTTTTAGAGTCCTCACCAACACCCAGAACCCTGTTTACAACCTCATTAGGTACCCCAATTTCTCCTCCCTCTTTGATAGGACTAAAACCCTATCGCCCCCTTCAGCTTACGCATTAAATCAGACCTCTTTCAACTTGGCATCAACCCCGCCACTCTCGGCACCTATTCCTGGCCCACTTTTCCGCCCTTGGGCCACCCCCTTCCTTCTGTCCACCTAGACCTCTCCACTTATAACAAATCTCAAACTCACCCTAATCTCTTCATCAATCTCCACAACCAAATCAAAGACCAACTCTCAAATTACACCTCCATCTATACTGATGGCTCCAAGGAAGGCAACAAGACAGCTGCTGCTGCCATCATCCAAGACATCACCCTCAGTAGCAGACTTCCTGACCACTCATCCATCTTTTCAGCCGAGGCTAAGGCCATTCTCCTCGCCCTCAACTTTATTGAGTACTCTCCTCTTAGTCACTTTGCCATTTTCTCTGACTCAAAGGCTGTTCTTACTTCATTACTCAATCTTAAATGGGATAACCTCACCTGCCACCTCCTCCTCCGAAACTCTTTTCTCCCACCCTCTGCAGGAAAAGTGTTCTTTTCTTCTGGATACCCAGCCATGTTGGCATCCCTGGCAATGACAGGGCTGATACAGCCGCTAAGCTTGCCCTTAACCTCCTCCCTTCCCTTTTCCCAAAACCCTCTCTGACATCAAACCGCTTATCGCTTCTCTTGTTCGTGACCGCTGGCAAACCTTATGGAACTTCCAAATTGATAACAAACTCCATGTTATCCAGCCCACAATCCCGATCAAATCCACCATTAACAACCTTTCTCGTATCGACAATGTTCATATTACCCGTCTTAGAATTGGTCACACCCACCTCACTCACTCCCACCTCCTTATTGGTTCCCCCCAACCCCTCTGTAACAATTGCCACTGCATCCTTACAATCCATCACGTTCTCCTTGCTTGCCCCCTGTACAACCTTCCCAGAGCTTCTCTCGCTCCCCACAACTCAATTGCTGAGTTCTTCCAAAAAAATCCTCCAGATAAAATAGTCTCCTTCCTCCAGCATGCATCCCTCTACAATCATATTTAATCCTCCTCTTCCACCCCCTCTCTACTCTGTTTTTAGTTTTACCCATGCACCTCCTCTCTCGATCACAGCTTTCTGGCTTTTGTTCTTGAATTTCTCTCATTCTTCCCCTGGTCTCTTTCCTTACTACCTCTAAAATGATCTGACCTCTCAGGCACAATTTGACCTTCGTTGTCGTGGTGCCGTTAAGACCTCATCAAACAAACAAACAAACTAAATACTTCATTACGAGTAATCGTTTTTCATAGTCAGTCTTGTCGTTGAAAATCAATATTGTCATTCATGATTCAAAGAACTTTAGAGCCATCATTTTGTCCCTGTTTTGACATAGTGGTGAATGTAAGATCGACTGGATAAGCATTTTGACATACAGTAGTGACGAATGTCTTTAAACGCATATTACTATCATTTATAGGTTTATTTTCCTCGTTTTCTATAACTAATAAATCGTTTAAACTGTAAATAATTAGTAAATGATACAAACACAAGAAACAGATCCTTTGTAATCACAGTAATTTGCAATTAAACTTTGTTAATTACACATTCGTTACTGTGTCAAAACAAAACAAACTACATTTGCACATTCCGCTACAGTATGTCAAAACAGGGACGTTGTAGTGCTCACTTTTGCATGCATATTTGTCAATAAAGATCCATACAAATGTACAAATTTGAATTTTAAAATCAAGTAGTTTCACTCTCATTACCCCTTTCTTTTTAACAGTCTTCTCATTTTAAGTCATTAATTTATTTTTCATATATTGTTAGGCTGCTTTTTGCAGTTAAAAGGCTTCAACAAAAAGTTCAGCGCTTTGAGGCCTTTGCAAAAAGCGATACCATATACAAATAGATGTGTCATTATTATCATATAAGACTTTTTCCTATTTAGTAGATTGTGTGATATTGAAGGGGGGCATTAAGAATTTCCATTGACAATTCAGTCTATTTACTGAGTATGTCGTGCTATTAGGACCACATTAAACATGTACCTTTTAAATATTTGATATTTTCGATCACAGGTGGTGTAAGTGGTACCTGTAGCTAATGAATCGAACGGAACCCACGGATCCTCAGCTGCTGAGGAACACGAAAAACCAAGTGGCAAAAGAAGAAGTTCTGTCAAATGAGACTTCTGAAAATAAACTGAATCCACAACACCAAAACTCTTCCCAATTTCAAGAACAAGAAAACGTTTTGCGAAAGCGAAAGCATAATCAACTTGCAGAGGAGGGTGGTAACGGATCAAAAATGATTCCATTTAAAAGCGAAGATGTGGTGAAAACTATCGTGATTAAGGACAGTGAGATTCGGCCCATCTCGGAAAAGGTGACGAAAGATGTTACTGAGAGCACAAAAATAACTACGATCGATGAGGATCATCCAGACCCTACCAAAGTGAGTTGATAAAAGATTTTTTTTAAAGATATTAAGTTTCTGCATCATTAGAACTAGTGATGTAAAGAAATTATTTTGCTTCCTTTTCAAAATGAGCTCTAAATTTTGGAGTGCTACATTTCATCACTTTTGTAAAAAAAAAGAAAGAAGATAAATGCAGTCTTTGAGTTATTGCTTATCAAGTTTTTTTAATGTCCCTGCAAAATGTGTACAGCAGTGTTCACATAGTGAGAGGGATAGAGGGATTTTTTCTTATCAGAATTCCCCCTTTAAAATATTACAAAGGAGGAATTTCCTATTGCTAATAGCACATGACATGTTAATCTCAGCACAGATTAGTCCATGAAACCAATAATTTTCCCTAAGTGGGTAAAATAAAGGCTTTAGTGTAACAATAGATACACAAACGATGGCTGTGAATTCCTTTGATATATATTTGGGATATAATTACAATGAAACAGATAAAACAGGTCTAGCAATAGTCTACAGTAACTCTACTTCACAAGCTCATGATTACAACTGATTATATCTTCATTTTGGATACATATGATGGTGACAAAAGAACATGTCCCCATTCCTGGAAAAGTGACTCACAATCATGTGCACTGGTATTGACCACATAGAGACAAGACAAATGTCTTGGCTCCTCTCAATGGGTTTATGTGGCAACACCCGAGACTAAGAATGTCATGGACCAGTGAAACACTTCCAAGAAGTAGGGCACAATATAATTATGGAATCAAGAAATAAAAGGAAATAATAATTATACACGTATGCTACTCGTCCCCGTCATGAAAGGACATGACCTCATGTCTCAAAAGAGAACATAGGCAAAAAACTAACTACGAAATACATAAGGAATATAATGGAACTAAGACTAAATTCCAAATCAAAAAAGAAAAAGAAAACAAAAACTTGTAATTCGTGATCCTGATCAGGATTTTTTAGGAATTCTGGATGTACATTAAACAAAATAATAATAAATTCACAACTTCCACAGACACAACTAGGAATAAATTCTATACATTCCCAATTCAACATCTTTGAAAACTTCTTTTCTGAACATCAAAACTTTCATGTTCCATCATTCAACTCCTAATAACTGTATCCATAAAGAGATATGGAGAAAGGTTTCCAGTGTACGTGAACACAGTCTGGTGCTCATGAAATAACTAAGTTACACAATCAAAACAAAAGACTAACGCTCCTCTAGTACTAATACCAGAAACGAATTTTGTGAATAAGTAAATAATTTATCACAATCAATCATCAAAATATGAGATGGCCAATTCCCATTTTGGGAATGAATTGTAATATAGCTGAAAATAATGAGATGTCAAGTTGACAAGTGAACAATTCCAGAAAACTCATGATCAATGACTAATAAACTGAAATACTTCGCCAATTCTTGAATACGACACATGACTTGGTTGGTCAGTGCGGATTAAGGCTAAATCAATCAAAATCAGTCGGAAAAACATATTCCGTAATAAAAAATTCTTAAAATCAATTATCTCAAGGAACTAATTACTAATCTTCAAATAATCGTTTCAATTAATTAATTAACAACTTCATTGTGCTAATCTGCACAAACTTGCAAAACAAATCTCTGTACGACTATAAGACAATAAACATGCTGACAAAACACAAAAGGAAAACAAACATAACAATATGAAATACGAAGAATATATGAACATAAAAATGATGAAAATATTACTTCATGGATAAAAAGTTCAGGAAATATTGAAAATTCATGGAGAATACTTATTTTTGCATCGTATAATATGGAAGGATTTACTTCTTTCTAAAAAAAAATAGGTATGTAATATTAATAGATATGTATTATTAATAGGTATGTATTATTCTTTCATAATACTGATGTAAATAAGACAGAGAGTTCCGATTGACAACTCCCGTGCATCCCTGTGAGACATTAATAACATCAAAATACATGATATGTCACCAAAATAGTGACATCACAAAAGGTTATCTTGCACACAGAGAGTTCATGAAAGTTCAAAAAGTTGAAAGTAGATCTGCTCCAACAGGAATGGTTGAAATGATGTCAGCTGTGTCCTTGGTTTATCAATTAGGTACAAATAGAGGGCTGACATGCATGAACAGACACGACTTGTGTTGAAGCTCTTTGAGGCTGTTAAGATAGATAAAGTGATGTCATTCAGTTTCCTTGCAAAAGGTAGTGAATTTGTCTGTGCGTCCTTGATAGGATAAAGAGTTTGTTGGAAATGGAAAATAGCATGAAACACAGTTACTTGGAATTTCAAATTCATTAAGAGGTTGAACAGCTGAAAATTTTAAGAAGCAAGTTGAATGATATTTTGCAGGTCACAAACAATTCTGGAGTTGTCTTCAATGATGAAATAAACAAGTCATGTCATGAAATCCAAAATAATCAAACAACATAAATCGAAGCAGAATCCTTCGATTTAAAACAATTTGCAATATATTTAGTACAAGTGTCAACAAACATTCCATATCTTGTAGGGGTTTTGACCTGTCTACCGCTTCTGGTGCGTTGTTCGGGTACAGGGGGAGGGTGCTCTGGAGCTGGCCCTGGTTCAGGTGGCTGCGGCACAGCTTGAACTATGTGATGCTCTTCGTTTTCACAATCGCTTTCAATGTCATTTTGCAATTTATTATCCTGGGACTGGTTATCCTTTTCATTTTCTGTGATATGTTTTTCTTGGGTTCGTTTATTGTCTGTTTGTAGAGAAATACACAAGAAATTGCAAAGAAAACTTTGTACAAATTTTGCTGCCAATAAGAGTTGATTGGGCCGGGGATATGGGATTGAAGCCATATAAGTATTGCCGCACAATATTGAGCTTGGCTTTGTATTGTGAATCCGGTAGGTGAATTTACTGATGCTAGTAAGGAGTCATTAGATGTGGCAATCACACTTGGTGTTGTTGTTGACAACGTTCGTCGGTTAGTATTGTAACTCATCCTTACTTGTAAAGTTACTATTTGAAAAGTTGATGATGGTGAGGATGACAGGGAAAACTCGGTGAATACTGCGGTGTCGGTGGAAGGATTTTGACCTGGAGGTCTTCATTTCTTACAGTTACGGATGCAAGTGAAGCCATAACTGGTACCAATTTTTTTTGTTCCTGAAAAACATGGCAGTCTTTAGTTGCTTTGTCAGGAATTTCCAAACTGCACGTTGCTCCCATTGAGAATGGACAACTTAACAAAAAGTCTTTGAAAAACTAGAAAGATGGCACTTTCTCTCCATCTGAATTTCTGTTGTCCACGTAAAAATAATCCAAAGTGTAAGATCGATAGTCAAATCGCAGAAAAGTCCTGAGAAGTATTTAAAACAAAACAAATTCTCACAAAAGTAAAACAAGGATCCCACTGCTGCCACCAAATGTAACGCATGTCCGAGTGGGTAAAATAAAGGCTTTAGTGTAACAATAAGATACACAAACGATGGCTGTGAATTCCTTTGATATATATTTGGGATATAATTATAATGAAACAGATAAAACAGGTCTAGCAATAGTCTACAGTAACTCTACTTCACAAGCTCATGATTACAACTGATTATATCTTCATTTTGGATACATATGATGGTGACAAAAGAACATGTCCCCATTCCTGGAAAAGTGACTCACAATCATGTGCACTGGTATTGACCACATAGAGACAAGACAAATGTCTTGGCTCCTCTCAATGGGTTTATGTGGCAACACCTGAGAACTAAGAATGTCATGGACCAGTGAAACACTTCCAAGAAGTAGGGCACAATATAATTACGGAATCGAGAAATAAAAGGAAATAATAATTACACACGTATGCTACACCTTTGACTGTTGCGGTGCCGTTAAACATTAACAAACCAAACGTGAATAGTGGTGTACAGTAACATTAAAGTTGTAGTACTGTACAGCATAAGTTGAAGGCAGCACATATACAGTAGATCTTTGTGTTAAACATGTACTTAATACCTTTTACCAACAAAGTTGGACAGAGGTTATATTTTGCCTGCATTGGGTGTCTGTTTGTCATCAGTATATCTCAACAACTAATGATTTGACTTTGCGTGAGGTTTGGTGAGCATGCAAAGCATAATGCAAACCTATGTAATGGCGAATTCGTCCATCGGGTCATTCGTCCATCCACAGATTTTCCTGAGATTTCCTCTGAAAATGTTAAAGTGTTTTTAAAATTCCTCAGAAAATGTTAAAGTTTCTTCAGAATTCCTCAGGAAGTGTACAAGTTTCTTGAGATATCCTCAGAGAAGACTGGAATTTCCTTAAAATGAATTATTGTACAGCACTATAGATCAATAGAGTTAATATACTGTATGTTCTAGTGCACTAAGTTCTACAGCATATCAATGGATGGATATCCAGATAAAAAGTATAGTGTACCTGAACTCTCTAGTGTGTCTTTTTGTTTCTGGCATTCAGAAGAAAAAAAATTATCAAAAGAAAAGAAAAAGACTTCTGTTTATGATTGCAATGGCCACAAAAGATTGGGCTTTGATTTGATGATGTCCAGTCATCTGCATGTACTGTGACAATGATGTTGTCTCTTTGAAGAAATTTTAACAACTACATTAACATTAGTCCATTAAAGTCTGATTTGACCAATGTGACCAGGGTCCAGAAGGTGAAACATGTGATTGTGTTTTATTGTTTTGGCATAATGTCTGTCTTTGTCATTAATAAGGGAAGACTAATACCTTTAGTGGTACAGATGTCATACAGGTATTTTTGAGCAAGACACTTCAATTGTGATAGCTCCAGTCCATTGAGCTGTTATATTAGTATCAGCTTGCTGGAGAGTTAACCTGTGATGGACTGAATATCATATTATATCCACAGGGAATAAAACACTCTCATGTGCTTGCACAAAAGAAACCAGGGATTAAACAGCGGTTAATAATATATATAACTTGAACTTGTCATTGATATAGTTTAGGTAGATTAGTTATGTTTGATAATTTTCATATTGTGTTAATTGTTTTAATTACTTTGAACATGTCAATATCAAAAATTTGTGGCAACCTCAAATGAGAAAGTCCTCACAGGCATCCTCAGCATGCGCTCATCTAATCCACTTATCTTACAAATCCTAAACAAAATGCACACTCTCTCCTCTTCTGGCAAGAAAATCATCTTCGTCTGGATCCCCAGCCACGTTGGTATCTTCAGAAACAAAAGAGCCGACAGAGCTGCTAATAACGCTCTGTCGAATTAAATTTCTTCTATCGATATGTCTCACTCGCACTTTTGCCAAAATACCTCCAACTACCTCAGGAGGACTGGCAAGACTCCTGGAATCTCAAGACTAATAAACTTCACACTATCAATCACAAAGTAGGCATCAACCCTCCCCTACTCAGCTGCAATTGCAGAGAGGAGGTGGTCATCACACGCATTTGCCTAGGCCTTACCTATTTCACCTCCTTTCTTGCTCTCCCAAACCTATCTGCCCCACTTGCAATACTGATCTCTCCATCAATCTTATCCTCTTAACCTGTCCGATTTACGCCAACTCCAGATCTGTCCTATCTTCTGCCACCACTATTTCTGACTTCTTCAAGAACAATCCCCCCTCCAACATTATCACCTCCCTCCGCAACAGCAACCTTTTCCACTTGATATAATCTCCCCACCCCATCCTTTCCTATGTCACATCCCTCTCCCTCTCTCTCCTTCTTTACAACGTTTTCTACTACCAACTTATTTCCTTTAAAATTTTCACTTCTCTTTATCCTTTTCTCCTTTTCCAATCATCTAAAACCTTTGCACTTTGATTATTTAACGTTGACTCTGACTGTTGCGGTGCCGTTAACCCTCTACAAACCAAATCAAACCAATCAATCAAGAAAAAAGGAAAATACAAGATCCGTTGACCATTTAACAACTATTATAATCAGACCTTTAATTCTTTTGTCTTAACCTCACAGTTACTACCATTTGGTCTTGTTACTGACTTTACACCGGCTCAGTTTAACCCAAATTAAATGACAGATTTCCTTAATGATTAACATTTGTCATTAGTGGATCACTTCCATCTGCCATTTATTTAACAAGGTTAAAGTCTACCAAGAATTGCCTGTACTTGTTCTTTTCACCATTATAAGGAAAGATCAGATATCGCTATTATGTCCTTTTGTATGTCATGTTATACAGCTGTGTAAAAGTCTTCATGCAAATAGAGTGGAACTCTTTCATTACATGAAATTGAGGCAAATTTTTACATGTTATGGATATAAAATTTTGAGACTGTTAACCCATAAGGCATCAGTTTCTTTAAGAGCAAGTATGATGATGAACTAAATTGGCAATGTAAAAACAAGTAATGTCACTGAGAGGACTGTAGCCTATAACATCATGATGGCTATAGACTATGCAGAGTTAAATTCCCAGGCTTTCTCCGTCATAAAATTTGCTGGATAATTTCTTGAGGCAGGGATGATTTTAATTGTTTATTGGACGTGTACAATAATAAACTCTGTATATGTGATGAGAGTGGTTTTTAGAAAGTTTGTCAGAATTTCTGGAATTTTGCATTTTTTGTTCAAGATTTGAGCATGTGTAAATGATTTGGAATCTGATGTATACATACTGTACAATGATACAAGACCGTCGCCACAGGGTGGACTGGGGGGGACGATTTGTTTAAATATTTGAGAGGAACTTTCAATTGTGCAACTTCCACCTTAAGTTTTGCTCTGTTGTTTCTGGTATGCCCTCCTCCCCCTCCCCACCCCCCCCCCCAATCCTCCCTTTCCAGCCAGTGGAGGTTGGCGATGGCCCTACATACATACATTTATTTTCGAAATTTTGATACCTGGAACAAATTGGAACTTGTTTAAAGTTGTATTGTTTTTGATAATTCAGATATGTTTCAGAATAGTGCTTTTATTTGACCTGGGGTAATGGTTGTGGATTGACCTCTTAACATACTTTTATTCACACTTTCTATTAAGGAAATGTGAATGCCAACTGTGGTACTGTAGTACAGTAATAAAAAGGTTAAAGGTCCAGTAGTTACTTCCCTCCCCCCCCCCCCCTTCCTTTCTCCTCCACACACACACACAAACACACACACATATCAATCACTAAAGCTGCTGTCAATATTGTGTGTATTTTGGGTTTACGAACATGACAAGGAAGTAGTATACAGTAGTACTTATATTACCCTACAGTATGATCTCTTAACAAAAACAGTAGTACAGTACCAGCATTTACTGGTCAAATTTGAATTGAGGTGTGTTTGTGTTGTAAAGAGGAACTTACTTTGAGAAACATATGATTCATTTCATCTTGATATTACTGTATGGTTTAAACAACTGGATAACTGGTGTTGTTTAAATCCTATGTTACAACACCATTCTATCAGGGAGCTGCCATTCTAAAATGACAGCTCCCTACTTCCATTCTGTAACAAAATTCTTTAATAAACCAGAAATGTGAAGTTGGTAAGTCTTGCCTTCCATATATCTTTGATTTTCTTATTTTACAATTAGCAACAATGCTTGTTTTTACAGGTAACACAGATTAGAGAAAAGTGTCCCCACACCCACTTTAATTTAAGGGATGTCATAGAATACAAATATTTTGATTGTTATGCAAATAAGCTAATTAGTATGCACACACATCCCCCAATCATCTAAACTGAACAGTACCCATGCCTTCTACCACTGTACCAAATTATTATCTGAGGTCACATATTTTGTACATGTATGAAAGTCTATACTTACTGTATGCAAATAAGCTAATTAGTATGTACACACATCCCTCAATCATCTAAACTGAACAGTACCCATGCCTTCTACCACTGTACCAAATTATTATTTCAGGTTAAATAATTTGTATGAAAGTCTATGCTTAATGCAAATAATCAGTACCAATGCCATCTACCATTGCACAAATTACCAAATTATCTCAGGTTAAATATTTTGTATGAAAGTCTATTTTTATGCAAATAACCTAATTAATATGCATATTACACCTCATCATTAAGTGTAGACAATACTCTTCACATATATGATCATTTGTGTAAACAAAAGCTCCATACCCACTTTAATTTTAGAGATATCATAAAATCAATATTTTCATTGTTATGCTAATCAGCTAATCAGTATGCACACATAACCCCCTCCCCTCCCAATCATGCTCAATTGAAAGGTACCAATGTCCTCTACCCCTGTGCTAAGTTACATGAATATGCACCATTCATAACTTAAGGTAAGATCTCATGTTAAACATTTTGTATGGAAGTCTATTGTTATGCAAATAACCTAAATAATATGCACACTACACCTCACCATTAATTGTATACAATGCTCTTCACATATATGATTATTTGTGCAAACAAAATCCCCACACCCACTTTTAAGAGATATCAGAGATATAAATATTTTCATTGTTATGCAAATAAGCTAAGTAGTATGCACACACAACCCCCCAATCATGCTCATTTGAACAGTACCCATCCTCTGCCTCTGTGCCAAGTTACATGAATGTGCACTATTCATAACTTAAGTTATGAGCTCATGTTAAACATTTTGTAGAAAAGTTTGTTGTTATGCAAATACCCTAACTAATACACACACTACACCTCACCATTAACACAGTGAGTCCACTAGGTTTTAGTGTGTAATTCCCTTAGGGCCTGGAAGGTTTTTCCAAATTTATCATTGCTCCACTTAGCTTTTCTTATCTGCATTGTCTATGTTAAAAGTTGATCCAAAATCACCATTATTTATAGTCATTTCCTCTTCATCACTGTCAAAATCACTCTTGTTATCACTGTTTGTATCAAAATCTATGAAATCTGGCTCCAAATCAGACTCATCACTTTCTAACAGTGGAGGATGGCCAACTAATAACCCCATATTGTGTGTAAATTGCCTATGTAAATCTCCACTTCGCTTCGTTTACAAAATTTTGTCCTGTGTTTGACCCTTTTCTTACAAAAACAGGAAGTATGACCGACCCCTACACTTTGAAATAGGTAGACAAAATGTTTATTTATCTTAATTTTACAAAGCAGAAAAGGAAGTACCCCACCAATTTGAATAAATTCCATGTAATTGATGCTGTGATATCCGTCGCGTATACGCGATGCTGGTACATGACAGGAAAAAAAATATGTACATGTATACGGGATGCTGGAACTCAATGTGTTAATTGTTGACAATGCTCTTCACATATACGATCTTTTGTGCATACAATATCCCCACATCCATTTTAATTTAGTAGCTATCATAGGTACAAATATTCTTATTGTTATGCAAATAAGCTAATTAGTATGCACACACATCCCTCAATCATCTAAACTGAACAGTACCCATGCCTTCTACCACTGTACCAAATTATTATTTCAGGTTAAATAATTTGTATGAAAGTCTATGCTTAATGCAACTAATCAGTACCAATGCCATCTACCATTGCACAAATTACCAAATTATCTCAGGTTAAATATTTTGTACGAAAGTCTATTTTTATGCAAATAACCTAATTAACATGCATATTACACCTCATCATTAAGTGTAGACAATACTCTTCACATATATGATCATTTGTGTAAACAAATGATCCCCCAATCATGCTCATTTTAACAGTACCCATGTCCTCTACCCTTGGCGGCAAGTTACATGAAGGTACACTATTCATAACTTAAGTTATGAGCTCATGTTAAATATTTGTGGATGCTGCCGCTGCCGATGACAACGACAGAATGATCCCTATGTCTCTGCATTCTGCTTTGCAGGGGAGACAAAAACCACTTTATTTAGGTCGAGATGTCTCTCTTCATGTCATAGGTGGCAAGAAAGAAGAACGATCAGTTGCAAAAAAAATCCAAAGTCTGGATAGAATTACAGGAAACGTTCAGATGTCAAACACATGTTCATCTTTTATGAAAAGAGGAGCAAATAGAAGCAATAAAATGGTGAAGAAATTGTTCAAGAATCCATTATCCCTTTGATTTAAGTTCTAATAAATTTGTGTAGAAAATGACTGAAAGGAGTCTAATTAGTATCTTCGCATGATTGCATCCTCATATTCCTCAGAAAACTGGGTAATATTTTGTTTTCTGCATTTTGAAGTCAAATAAGATGTTTAGAAAAATAAATTGGCATTTAACCATTACATCAGGAATAAGTCTACACATGTAAGTTACTGATTTCAGACCAGATGAAATTTTGATATTTTTTTTAATTTAATAGTAAAGAAAAGTATTGAAATTTTTAGTGAAATATATAAGTAGACTCAGTCTTTAACATACAACTGTAAAAATTTAAAGAGGGAATCGTCTCAAGAAAATTGCTTGACCAGTCACCAATAAATCTGATACATACTGGTATTAAATGTCACTTCCGCAGCGGTGATGAATTGGCTTGTTGGAGATTGTGTTCATATTTTGACCAACCAGAAGCAGTGGATTGTTGTGTATTTTTGTCTCCACATTAACACATTGTCTGGCCTTTAGATATTCTTTAATGGATCAGTGTATCACATCTAGTATATATCATATTTTTTGCCCTTTGTTATACAAGATACTGTAGACGTGCCTGTGTGGCTTCTTTATGATACATTGCATCACATGCTTCTTAATGGCACACAACAAATGTGCCTCTTATTCAACAGTTTGTAAAGGAATAAATAAAATGTTCATTTATATATAGAAACGACTATTATTTTTATTATAGTACTGTATGCCCAAAATTTCCACAATCCATTACAGTGTTTGTGAGGGATATTAAGATTTCAATCTCAGATCTATTCAAAAACAATCCTTCCTCCAACATCAACTTCCTCTGCAACAACAACCTATTCCACCATATCTAATCTTCCTTTCTCTTCCCTTCTACACCTAACCTGATACACCCCTTTCTCTCACCTTAATTTTTCTCCCAAATTCACCCTTTTTTCTCCCTTTAAAAAAAAAAAAAACTTTTTTCTCATGAGAGCCAGGGCAGACCCACAGGTGTGGGGTGGACCCCAGGGAGGCAGGGCGGGCCCACAGATAGGTGGGGCAGGCATCCCTTGTGAAACAGCAAAGCTAAGGGTCTGCTTTGTATGTAAAAACAGTGAATTTTTAAACACCGGTGGAACAGTATTCTTTTCACAAGCATGTGGCATCAATAATCAATAACTTGAATACTGCTCAACAAATGCATGTTTTTAAACAAGATTATCATCAGAATAATTTCTTCCAGTATAAAAACGTTCCCCACCTTGCCTGCAATTGTTAGTACAATTAATCATGAATACACATAAAAGGCTGCTTCACGTTTGTGACTGACCGAACGCAACTGCATGCTTCTTTAGAGAAACGAGAATACTAATGTATCTTATATCTCTAATTCTGGTTGCATTTGTCCAGACCCCAAAATGCGGCAGACGGTTGTCACAAAATTACCATAGCAACCATTGAAAAAGGAAGACACCAAGCACCAAATGGGCTGCTCTTTACTGTTTACTAATAGCTTAATTTAATCTAGTTTGATTTAATTGAAGTGTAAAGAGGCAAAATCGTCATAAGTGCACACTATTTAACTCGGCACACACTACGTACATGCTAGTGTCTGGCTGTACAAACCATAGAGTTCTCTTCTAATCCATGTACAAACAGACAGTGGATCGGATCTTGTGTCCACTAGAAGTGACGTCAAAATAACGCATCCCCAATTTTACTGTATTTTAATGAGACGAGCCTCCCTCTTCAAACGCAGAGACTGCCCCTTTCACAATAATGGAGCAAACGCTACCAAGGATGATCATGAGCACAGCTCTGGTTTATGTTAAGAATGAGCCTAGCACCTAGACTAAGTAAACGTTCAGGACTTATTTAGAGTTAAGCTATTATATTAAGGAATAAGTTTATATACAGAAGCACTGCCAATAAGCACTGGCAACAACTCAAGGCAGGACTTAATAAAGTGTACATTATAATGGCTTGGGCCATACTGCCGGTCGAATGATACAACAAGATATCAAAATCACCGCTAGCCGGTTGAATAGGACTACTACTTACCTGCTGGTCACATAAATTGAACAAATACACTTTAGCAGGCGCTTGCTGCTTGTCACAAGGATCAACAAAATAAGACATTGTTGATTAAAATACAGGCTTAGGAATTTAAGGCTTAGGAATTTAAGGCTTGGGAATTTAAGGCTTAGGAAATTACTTTAAATCAGAGCTAAAGCTAGCATTAAACAGGCCTAAGGTTATATTGTGGCAGGCCTACGCTAATGTAATACAGTAATGTCACGTTAACGCCCAAGGCAAAAGATGTTTCAAAATGCTCCTAAAAACCTATGTACCAAATGAGTTAAACTACTCCAGAGAGTGTACTTGGATATTAAATTATTTTTTAGCCTTAATGTTGATCAGTTTAATGTTGATCAGTTTAAGTTAAGATTGATGTTTAAATAATATTGCTTAGAAACTACGTCTTGTCTGAGCAAGCTCCAAAAGACAAGAGAGTGTGCATCATCAAAATTTGCCTCGCTTATGTCATTGAAACAATGCTCGTCTGAGGACATGATAAAATATGTAACAATGGGACACTCTGCTTCATCATGTATTAAAGTACTAATAACCAGGAGTCGAATTTGCCACTGTGTTTTTTTATATGCAGGAACAGTGAATTTCAAACATCACTGTTCCAGTGGAACAGTGTTCTTTCACAAACATGTCAATCATTTTTATTAAAGGAGCAGTGGACTGAAAAGTGAAGGCGTATTTTTAGGGGTCCCTCTCCCCCCCCCCAAAAAAAAAAATCTTATCTAGCTCGCAATGGTATAGCAATTTTTCGATTAAAATGAATATTCAGTAACCTTTGCCCTTATGTTGCTTATGGGCTATGTAGGCATGAGGTTTATTGATCTGTTGTGGATAACATATCTGTAAAATTGGCAAAAACAAGCACCCTCACTTTTTGGTCTAGTGCTTCTTTAAGAAAATGCTTTTCCCACCTTGCCTGCATTTGTCCGCACAATCATAAATACACATACTGTATGCAAGGCTGCTTGCACGTATGCTACTGTATCCTACATAATGTAAATATTAATGACCGACATACAGTACAGTACATATTTGCACATACTATTAACCAATAAAATAGTTAAAAGTTGAAACAGTGAAACCTGATTCGGAACAGTATTATTTGAGAAAGTATTGTTCCATAGGACAGTAGCAAAAAATTTACATTTTGACCCCTGACACATGCCTGTGATAGTAACAACCCTGAAAATAGATATGATTTCGTTAATTGCAAATTTTTAACAAATTTACACGAAAACCAACATCCTTACTCTTTGTCAAAGTGCTTATTCAGAATAGAAGCGAAAGATCTTGAGATAAACAAGTAGCAAAAACAATTAGAACTGATACTTGATTAATCTGTACAAGGTCTTGACTGAAAGTACAGATGTCCCTAAGGAAATTATGGCTTATTAATATTAAAGAGTGACAAAACAATTTTGTGTTGTGCAACGAACCAAATCATCAACAATTAAAGATGATTAAAAAAAGGATTACATATATAGAAACTGAAGGTCTTCATTTATGGATATTTAAGTTTGGTTTTTCTTTGTTTGTATATTTCTTGTCGTATACTGTATATTGAAGTTGCAAATTTCTTTTGGTGTAAGGTGTGCAGATCATTGTGCGATGGTATCCAGCAAAAGGTTTATGTCCAAAGGTTTAGTCAGTTGATTAGGTTTAGTCTAATATGTTAAACTTAAGTAATTGCCTACTGTATTGCATATCACTGACTTTGTACGAGGTTTTTGAAGTAATTTTCCAAGTGAATTAAGCATTTTTTTCCCTGCAAGCCTTTTAGAAAACTTGAAATTTCCCGCAGAAATCAGTCAAATTTTTTAAGTCCTCAGAATTTGATATCCCTGGGAATACATGTAAACCCCTCTCCATCCATTTCCATAGTCAAATCCAGGCCCTTTCCATGGTTAAGTCCAGTCCCTTTCTAGGCCCTATCCATGGTCAAATCCAGGTCTTTTTTTTTTCCATGGTCAAATGCAGGCCCTTTATTTTCCATGGTCAAATGCAGGCCCTTTCTTTTCCATGGTCAAATCCAGGCCCTTCCCATCTTTAAATCCAGGCCCTTTCCATGGTCAAATCCAGGCCCTTTCCATGCTCAAATCCAGGCCTTTTTCATGGTCAAATCCAGGCCCTATCCATGGTCAAATCCAGGCCTTTTCTTTTCCATGGTCAAATTTAGGCCCTTTCCATGGTCAAGTTTAGGCCCTTTGCAGGCCCTATCCATGTTCAAATTCAGGCCCTTTCCATGCTCAAATCCAGGCATTTTCCATGCTCAAATCCAGGCATTTTCCATGCTCAAATCCAGGCCCTTTCTTTTCCATGGTCAAATCCAGGCCCTTGGCATGGTTAAATCCAGGCCCTTTCCTTGATTAAATCCAGGCCCTTTCCTTGCTCAAATCCAGGCCCTGATTGGTCTCTAAGATCTCCAGCATGATTGAGTGTATCTTTTCTTGTCTAGCAGTTTTTTTTTGTCTTAACTATACTACTTTATATACTTGACTGTATATATACAGTACTTGCAATGTTGAATGCAAAGTGCTAATTAAATAAACCTTGAATTAAGATTTTAAGCAAAGAGAAAAGAGAAGTAGAAAGCTTCTATGTTCCCAACACCAGAAATTTGTTATCTCCTGCATACACAATCCTCTAGCATTGTAACTTGAGCTTTGATCTACCAATTCTTGAAAACTACTTCAAGCTTCATATAAATGTAAGAAATGCTGGCCATGTTGTTGTCTTGCCTGCGAAGCAGGATGAAAAGACTTGGATTATCCTGTCGTCGTCATCATCGGCGTCAGTGTCCACAAATGTTTAACATCAGCTCATAACTTAAGTTCTGAATTGTGTACATTCAGTAAGTTGGTGCAAGGGTAAAGGACATGGGTACTGTGAGCATGATTGGGAGGTTGTATGTGCATAATAATTAGCTTATTTGCATAACAATGAAAATATTTCAATCTATGATAGCTTTTAGATTAGAGTGGATGACGGGATTTTGTTTGCACAAATGATCGTATATGTGAAGAGCATTGTCTACACTTAATGGTGATGTGTTGTGTGCGTATTAATTTGGTTATTTGCATAACAATAGTTAAGTTATGAATGCTGAACATTGTAACTTAGCACAGGGGTAGAGGACATTGGTACTGTTCAATTGAGCATTATTGGAGGGAGGGGGTGTTTGTGTGTGCATAACAATTAAGATTATTAGCATAACAATGAAAATATTTGTATCTATGATATTTCTGAATTTAAAGTGGGTGTGGGGATTTTGTTTACACAAATGATTATATATGTGAAGAGCATTGTCTACACGTAATGGTGAGGCATAATGTGCATATTAATTAGGTTATTTGCACTGTGAAGTCACATTTCAACACACATGCAATCTTTGAAATGCAATAACTCCTAAAATCGGAAAAGATATCGGCATGATTATTACATCAACTTGTTATAGTACTCTACCATAATATGAAGATGAAAATCATGGGTGTATGAGGGTCAAGGGGGAATTTCTTCCCCCTCCCCACCCCGTCCCTTACATTAAACAATTCAACTATTTTCAGGCAAAGGTTTTAATGAAATTTGGGCAAAAATACCAAACAATTTAAAGTTAGTATTGCAAAGGGGTATTTTATCAGTGCTCCTTTTTGTCAACTTTGCCCCTGGAAATTCGGGCAATTTCCCTTTGCCCCCATGAATAAATTTGAGCTCCCTACGCCCATGATGAAAATTCACGGGAATATTTCTTTGACTTTTTGTTGTGACATTAAACAATTCAACTATTTTCAGGCAAAGGTTTTAATGAAATTTGGGCAAAAATACCAAACAAGTTAAAGTTAGTATTGCAAAGAGGTATTTTATCAGTGCTCCTTTTTGTCAATTTTGCCCCTGGAAATCAGGCAATTTCCCTTTGCCCCCATGAATAAATTTGAGCTCCTACACCCATGATGAAAATTCAGGGGAATATTTCTTTGACTTTTTGTTGTGATTCATTGTTTGTTGTTCAGTGTGTTTGTCAACTATTTGTCTCAAAAAGGAATTCATTAACCCCATAGATTGGAGTGATTTTGCTTAAAAGCTTTGCTTGAAAGGAAATGAAACAAAAAGATGTACTGTAGGATATCACATTCTTGAAATGTACAAAAGGCTTCTGTCCTGAATTGCAATATGAAGGTCAATTTAACTGAAATTTAACACTTCAGTTAACCTGAAGCCTTGCTTGAAGAAGTGAAACTAAAAGTTGTACATTTAGAATATCACATTCTTCAAATCCACAGGGTCTGTTTATTAAACAAAGACCAAAATTCCTGGCTCTCTATGAATAAACAAATGCTTTATTACTTATTAAAGGAGTAGTTCAGTAGTCAAGCATGTCCATCTTATATTAAAGAGGACTTCAAAAAAAAAAAAAAATGGTGAAGAAAGTGTTCAAACATCCTATTCCGTTAAGGAGATACTTAAGTTTAAAGCTCTTGTCTTATCTGTGTAAAAATGACTGGTGTAGTATATATAAGTTTACTATGGGAAGTTGGCGTCTTCATCCTCACATTCTTAACAATTATTTATGTATTTTAAAGAATGTTTAATTAATTTTCAACAAAACTGCAGGACAAAATAAGATAGACTACATAAAGACTTCGAGGAATCTGAGGCTGTGATGTCACAACTTGTCTGATTTCAGTTGTTTAACACAAATGATGCCAAACTTTATACTTAGATATCTCCTTTAGGGAATAAGACTTTGAAATGCTTTCTGCACCATTTTGTTCTCTTTGGAAGTCCTTTTTCATGTTAGATGAACGTGCCTGACCTCTGAATTAATCCTTTAATGATCAAATTAATGCCACTATAAACCAGAGGTCATGTAATGTTACATTTGAAAAGTGGAAAGCATACTTTCATGTGTCTTATGATAAACATTATTTTACATTTTCAGGGTGATGATGATGATGATGATGAATCAGTTGTCAATGTGCCATGTGGCGGCAAGTGGCGTGAACGCCATTTTGAGTTTGACTTGGATGTTAGCGCCCTGCAGGAGCGTGCCGCTGAACAAGCTGAGAGATTAGCTGAGCAGGCCAATCGTGTTGCTGAACAAGCTGGAAGGGTTGCAGCAAAGGTCAGAAACGCAGCATGGCGTGTCATGCACCATAATGTTCTACCAGAGTGGTTGAGAGATAACGACTTTCTGGTGTACCACCATCGACCACCTATGCCATCATTTAAAAAGTGTTTCAGATCTGTGTTCAGGGTACACACAGAAACGGGAAACATATGGACTCATCTCATAGGTAAGGCATTTCTGTTTTGTAGCTGGTATTATCAATTTTGACATGTTCAGAGTTCAGACTCATCTGTATGGTTATCAACTGTGGCAAAAACCTTTGGACCAAACAACAATTCCTGTTTTCCCTTTTTGATCCGTAATGTTACCCAGCCTATTCCTTGAGTAGTTGCTATTTAAAAATAAAGACTGCTTGATTCCTCCCTGAAATATAACATAATGTGTGTTTATTTTATCTAGAGCCTGTTCCAATTTCAATGTTTTTATTTTATTTGAACATCAATTAAACAAAGATATTGATGTAATGGGGGGGTTTCATTATGAATTCCTACAAAATGGCTTGGCAACCACTTTTGCCTGTTGCTGTTACTGTGGAGAAAATGAAGCCCACTGCCCACAAGAGTTTTTGATAAAATACAAAGTTGACCTGCTTGTTTGTAACAAGTGTGTCAGGCAAGGGAAAGAATTTCCCAAATCATACAAAAAGCATCAATGAGATATGAAAAATAAAAGGAACCAACAATTTGAAAATGAAGTATGGGGCCATTCCGTGATCTGTCCCGTACGACACAGACTGCGGAATGGCCCTTGCAGATCCGTAGGAGACCCCAGGGAGCTGCTAGGGCCATTCCGTGGTCTGTCCTGTACAACATAGACTGTGGAATGGCTCTTAGCAGACCATTTCTTGGTCTGGAGACCCCAGGAAGCTGCTAGGGCCATTTCGTGGTCTGTCCCGTAGGACACAGACTACGGAATGGCACTGAATTGTTTTGATTCTGTTTTACAAATGTTCTTGAGACTTATTCTGTTAATCCTGAGAGAGCCAAAAAGAAAAAATATTTTTCCACCCTCCTCTTTAACAATTTTTCACAAGAAAGGGGCAACAAACTTCATTTTCTAAGGCCTTATGATCATATTGTGCGGTAGAAAACAATCACCAACCATATCTTGAAAGCTCAAAGTCTATTTGCAAAATTGCAAAAGTTTTTTGACATAATTAGTCATTGAAATGACAGTGACGCAGTGTATGATATGACATGCTTGCGAAACAAGCTCGTCAGTGCTTAAAATGGAAATGTAACACATGGCAGGAAGTTTAAAAGGTTAACTAGGCAATTAAATTACTTCAGTTGTAATTAGTCTGTGATTAGTTACTTTAAAGATAAATTACATACTGACTGTGTAAAGGGTTCTTTAAAGGAGACTTAAAATCTGGATTGTTTTTCATTTAATATGGTAAAAATAATGCTTAAAAGTTATCTGAAGAAATTTCTCATCGTACATTACAAATAAGTATAAATTTTCTAATTTTTTTAAAAACATTTTTGCTGTCAATAACTTACATGGGAGCAAAAATACACCCTCTGAAAAATGATGACAGATTAGAATATTAATATAATTCTTTGTAATCTTTTAAAACTTTTCTACCTACTGAGAAATAATTTGTCTTTTGTATGGGTCCATGAATTTTTATTTCTGTATGATATTAATGATTCAAGCCCTTAGAACTTCATGTCAAAGCATTATGTGTGTTAGCACGGCAAATTATGTTGGCATAACTTCAACACACAAAATGATACAAGATGACGGTGGCGTCCATGTTACAAGTTCAAACTTGGATAAGTTGAGAAAAGAATAATATTATATGAAGGGGTTTTTGGTAGTTGGTTTATTTTTTAATTCTCTCTGTCTTATATCAAGCTAGAATATTTGACATTATGTCTCCTTTAAATTGTTCCATAATGGTATATGAAGATCAGCTGAAGGTCTTTCAGGCTGTGTATGTTTGGTGACTTAGTTGAGGTTCATAGTGAAGTCAAGTGTTGAACTGGACTCTATGTAGAAGAGCATTCAAGGTGCAAAGGTGTTCCATTTAATTTTGATGAAGATATTTAGAATAGACACTTAAAAGTCTGGGTTTAACAAAAAAATTATCCAGACAGACCTAATATTTTAGATGTTCCACCTGTCGGGTGACCAATTTTCCAAAACATGTATTAAAGGAGCACTAGACCGAAAAGTGAGGGTGTATTTTAAGGGTCCCCAAAATATTGAATCCTTATCTAGCATGCAATGGTATAGGAATTTTCTGGTTGATATAAATATTCAAGTCACCTTTGCCTCAAGTTGTCTGTGAACTATGGAGGCATGAAGTCTATCGATCTGTTGCGGATACTATATCTGAAATTTGCAAAAATGAGTGGCTCACTTTTTGGGCTCGTTCTCTTTTAAGTATCATTTTTAGGACTCCCTGATTTTCCTCCTGACAAACCATAATGCAGATGTCAGTGCTTGTTATACAGGTTGATTTGTCAGTCTCTGCCCCCTGTGCCTCTGAATAAGCACTTCACTATCGGTTTGACAAGGGTTGTTAGTAACAAGTTGATTTGTCAATCCCTGCACACTGAGCCTGCTTAATTTAGACAGACAGGGACCAGGTAACATTCAATATTAATCCGACAAGCATTACTACAGTAGTTGGATGTGCACACTTCACTCTGTTTCAGTCCACCAAGCTTTAAGGCCGTAACACACGGAATGCGACGCGGCGAGCAATTGTTTTAGACAATCATACAGGAAACAAATATTATAATATGCTTTGACTTTTTGCTTACACACGATGAAGTTTACAATTGAGGCTTTCTGATGATACTTGGAAATAATTGCCTTTTGGTTCAAACTGTGGAGAAATTTGCTTTAGTGGGACGCGTTTTTCTGTCGCGATGCGAATTCTGCTTTAATAGGCATAGTAAGGCCCTTTTAATCAATTTTCAGTTATCATATGAATAGCCATGCGATGACGATGCTTCTCTGAAAACAAGAGGTCAAAATGTTTCTTTTACTTTGTTTTATTCAATTTTGTTTTAAAAAATCGCTCGCCGAGGTGTGTAACAGCCTTTAGGCTTAATGTCTCTCCATCCATGTTTGTCTGCAGGCTTGGTGATCTTCATAGGTTTGATGATCTACTTCCTGGTGTCCTCTCTGCTGGATTCGCTATCGTGGCAGGAGATCCTGGTGTACATGGCATTCTTCATGGGGGCCATCCTCTGCCTGGCGTTCTCCACCTTCTTCCATACCTGTTGTTGCCATTCAGTGGCTGTCTCTAAAGTATGCAGCAAGTGAGTGCAACCCGTCCATAAGTGTAAAAAAAAAATGATAATGTTAGACATAATTTTTAATTATTTGTATGACAAAATATGACTTATGCTGTAATACACATGTAATACACATTAGTCATATATTAACCATTTCAATTCTGAATCTGGAAAACTGATTTAAATAATGTCACATGGCCGAAAATCATGTGTCCATAATAGACTAATGTATACTGAGGGATTCTATTCGATCAATCAGATTCTGGGGGATTCTTGGCTGTCTGCACAATTCTCATGGTATGGGACCAAGGGTACGGAAAAAATGCTTTCAGACTCTAGTCATATGTGTGTTAACATGAAGGTAATACGTGCCTGCACTGTTCACACTAGGAATGTTAATTTGGGGAATTATTGGTTTGAGCAACTAATCTGTGCTGAGGTATAAATGTCATGTGCTAAAGGAATAGGAAATTCTCTGATTTGTAATTCAATTAAGGGGGAATTTTGATGAAGTGGGGGGAGTCCCTCTTTTCCCCTCACTAATGTGAACACTGCATGCCTGCAATTGTTGCCTGCAACTTTGATTAAACAAGCAGTTGATTGGCCAAAGTACTGAAGTGTTCACATTTGGCTAAAATCAGTTTGAAAAGGTCCGTAGGACAGGGTAGAAAGATGTATACTACCCCCTTAAGCAAGAATGATTTGGTCAAGTTTGTCATTCCATGTAAACTTACAACTGAAATATATTTTCCCTTGAGGTTGTCAAAAAAGTCATCTTAAGAAAATGTTTCTCAGCCATTGCGCTGCAGGCTTTCTTAATTGGTAAGTAGAATATAATATGTTATGCTATAAAATGGCAATTGAAAGCTGTGCCTCCACTATTATCCTAGCCATTCATTTTAGGTTTTTCTTATTCATTAGTGAATGATATCTATCTAGTTGTGTTTTACTTATGATATAAGTTTTTGGGAGTTATGAACACAATTTTATTCTGTAATGGTCTGTGGATGCCTACAGTGTAATGGCCGATCAAAAAGAGCATTGACTGCTTAGTAGAACCATCTTTAATTTCAAAAATAGTATTTTTAATGCCCGATGCTATGCAAGACTTGTGATATATGATTGTGGTAAAGGTTGTTAACCTCCGCCAACTTTGTAACCTCCGCCAACAAAGTTGGACGAAGGTTATGTTTTTACCTCTGTTTGTCTGTTTGTCTGTCTGTTTTTTTCTTTCTCTGTCATCAAGATATCTCAAGATCTGATGACTGGATTTGGATCGAATTTGGTGTGTGGTTTTGTTACTGCTTATTAAATGATTAAAATATGGGACATATCGGAACAAGGGAGGGCAGAAATTGAGGGGTGGGGATGTTTAGGAAAAGATCCGTCAAGACATAGTTGGAACTTTCTAATGGAATGTGGTGAACAATGAATCCATACCATAAAAAGAAATCCAACAATAAATTTTCTGGACTGAAAGATACTTAAATCAAGTGTTGTCTGAAATCAAAGAAAATTAAACAATTGGTTTCTGCTATGAGTGGAAAATGATGGGATGTGAGTCTTGAATGAAAGGAACTCAAACAATGAATGCTCTCCTGAATAAAACTAAAATCAATGATATGGCCTTGAAAGAAATCCAATCAGAAGATAATCTTTAAGTAATCAGAATGCAAATGTTCATTTTAGATCAAAACTTGGGATGAATCTTAGTGGACCTAGGATTTCTGAGGTAGATTATTTTGAGTATGGGAATCAAATAAACTCTAAAATTGTTCTAGGCATGTTGGAATTGCAGCAGGCAGAGGTATGCGCTCTGCAGAGTGCTAATAATCTACTTTGTATATTTTTTTTGTTTTATGATTTTCAGTTGTTTGAAGTGATTAGAATATCTATTCCCGGCCAGACTTTGATTAATGGTATTCTTTTGAAAGATTTAAAAACTTTTCAAGATTCAAAAACATTTTCATCCGATTTTGCTGCTCACCTCAAAAAATTAAGGATATACATAAAGAATTAAAACAGTCTGCCTGGTGGTACATCACAAATTAAGAAAACATTTAAAAAAATCGGATGATTTTTAAATACTCATGCTTCATTCATTTCACCTCTGCGTATTATTTATAGACCTCAATGCGTTATGTTTTTCATGTAAAAGAATTTCTTATATCTCGTTTATCCCATCAGGTTGGATTACTCTGGGATCACTCTACTAATTGTGGGTTCATTTGTGCCTTGGCTTTACTATGGCTTCTACTGTGAGACAATAACACGAGGTGTATACTTTGCCTCTATATGTGTTCTTGGAGCTATCTGTCTATTTGTTGCAATGAAAGACAAGTTTGGAAAGCCAAAATACCGTCCACTCAGAGCAGGTTTGTATCTTAATATTAGATATATGCAAAATGATATTAAATGAAATGAAAATGGTTCCCACATGTTTAATTTCCGAAGTATTTTTATACGGCATGGCCAAATTCATAAACATTTATATAGCTAAATTGTTGTTTGATAATATATATTAGAATTATATTAGAATTTTATATAGATTTGTATCAAAGTTAAATCAACTTTTTTAAATACATTAACAATTAAGGGAGGCGGGGGTGGGAGGGGGTAAATACAAAATCTTGAAAAAGTGGTAAATTTATAGGAACCATACAGTATGTCTGTTTGCATCATACTTGCATGTTATTTGTCAGTTATTGTGTACATGCTTATGTTGTCATCATGTTATATTACTAATATGCATGCCTCAATGTGAAAATGCTACAGAAAAAACTTTTAAACACATTGCGCACATGTCATATGTGGTACACTGTAGGTGAGTTATGGTCCGTATATGTGACCTATTGGTTTGGTAGTGATGTCATGTAGGTGGGGCTTTGTGTAAAATTCTTAAAACACTAAGAAATGTGCAACTGTATGCATGTTTTGCATCATGCAAGTGTTGTCAACAGGTTTTATTTGATTGATTATGCATGGTGGGCATGGCTTGTAAATATGTGTTTTTTTTATAGCATATTTCATGATATGCAATGCCAGTTAGTATAAAACTTTAAAATCAACATACAATGAAAGAATGCATCGAAACCACTAAACATTTGTATTTTCTGGTTACTATTTGAATGATTTTCCTCTAACTTTCGTCAGGTGATAAATTATAATCACCATTACAAGATTCTGTTTTAATACTTTCCTGACATATCTAATGGTTTCTAATTAGTTACAAAATCGCAGGACAATATATGATAGAATATATAAAGACTTTAAGAAATTTGAGGCTGTGATGTCACAACTAGTCTGATTTCAGTCATTCCTACACAAATAGTACCAATAGTACTTAAATATCTCCTGAACGGAATAAGATTTTTGAATGCTTTCTTTACCATTTTGTTTCTTTGAAATCCTCTCTTCATGATAGATAAATTTGCTTGACAAGTGAAGTAACCTTTTAAGTGGTCATCCAGACATGCATCTTTTGAGTAACATCGAGTATGCATATATATAACTGTGATTGACTTGTTAGGAGAATTGTAAAGTGAACTATGATGTTTGATCATTTATTCAGGTTTTAAGTCAAAACATTTGTATATTCATGAATAGGAATAAAGTCAAAGTACTGTACCTTAACTTATTATTATATTTTATTATTATATTTAATTTACAAATAGAACCTTAACTTATTATTAATTTTTTCACTCTAAATATTTTAGAGACAATACTGTGATAGAAACATTATTATTGCCTATATCATTGTCTTATTAACAAAGGTTTGTCGGTTTTTTACATTTTAAAAATATTTTTTTAATCACAGGTGAAAATCTGTTTTGGGGCTTATAACTGGTTGTTGTTTCTGAAATTGTCCAGCTTGGAAATTTAAACTATGCTGCTCTTAATAATTTATTGGCTATGACAGACACTGCTCGTTATGGTGGTTGTTGTGGGTGGGTGGGTGGAAGCGGGAGCAGTTATTTATGGATCTATAGACTATTTTAAACTGTAGCACACCTTTCTGAAGTCTTTCAGAAATTTATATATTGTGATGAAATGGCAAAAAAGAATCTGTTGTAGGCTGTGAATTTTTTTATTTTTTTGTAATTTGTAGCTTATTTTTATATACTTCTCTTAGACTTCTGCAGATATGTGTCCTTGGATGGTGACAAACTTACATTTACCTGTGAAAAATTCTCTTGAACTATGACACACTTTCACCTAAACTGAAAAATTCTAGAAGTTAACAAATTTATGCACTGTATCAAGCTTGCATGGACTATGGAAAAGTCTAATGGACTCATGAAGCTGATAAATTGGTGAAAAACTCTCGGAAAGTCAACAAACCATATGTAATGATCAAATCAACTGTTGTCTGTTGATCGATTATGGGAGTTTTTTTTTCTGAAGCAATCATTCATTAAGTTATTGATCAGGATATAGACAATGACTTTTCTATAGTTTTGTCTAACCGATATGATCTCTTCTGCATCAGATGCGTATCCATTGCATTGAGACAAGCTCCCATGCAACCTTGTGTGATAAATTGCTTCTTCTAAGATGCAAGTTGGCAAGCTTCATTTGTCCACTTACTGTTAAAAATGCCAGTTTATGCCGTGGATTCATTGGAATGGTTTTATCACAGATTTGGACAAAAGTGTGATAAAGTTGTTGATGACTTATGCTGTAAAAGAGCTTATTGACTTCCCAATTTTCTGTTCAATCACATTCTTAGGAAACTTTTGAAGTATGAAATTTTGAGTAAATTGTGACATGCTGAAGTTGAAAAGAGTTTTCAGTCTGTTGTATGATTTGTATGGTTTTATTTGGTTTTTAGTACAGAGCTAGAATTAGCTGCTCTTTTAAGTATCTCTGTCAGCAGATTAAACATTGAATTTCCATTTACATGTACATAGGAGAATAGAGGTTTGCCTATACAAAATTGTATGATTAGGCCTGAACTTTCAACAACTGAAAAATGACTGGTATTTACGTAATATTGGTTGGACTTTAGTATTTAATAGGATTTCAAACAAATGAACTATATTTCCCCCTGCATATTTTATTTTGATATTCAAGCTAGTCTTCTGTTTTGCCCCTCACAGTATTGTTTATATCACTCGGATTGAGCGCATTTGTGCCAGCCGCTCATTACGTCATCACAAACAACTTTGCACATGCAATAGAGGCGGGGGCCGTCGGATGGATGCTACTGATGGGGTTTCTGTACATCGGAGGAGCAACATTGTATGCCTTGAGGATTCCAGAACGATTCTTTCCCGGGAAATGTGATGTTTGGGTGAGTGAAAGTGGTGGTTGAAGGAACACTTCAGGAAAATATTAGGCTGTGCATTGTTTTTTTGTTTTCTTTGCGGTGATTTTGTAGTAATAAATTATGTTGGGTTCCATCAGTTAATGATGTTAAATACCGCCATCATGGAAAAGTAAATTTGAATTCGAATATTGTACTGGACGTGATAAGCGCCTACAAAAAATAATGTTGCACCACTTTTTAATCCTGAAGTTTCTTCCTAATAAGCGCCCCATACTTTAAAGTCTCGTATAGTTTGCTATTAGAACTGCATAGGACCTAAATATGTGAGCTGGTACTGTACTAGCCCCACAATAACCACCAGAAAAACGTTAGTCTCAGACTCAAAATAAGCAAATGATATAACAAAATTTAAGTATTTTAAGTCTTCAAATTTTAAGTCTACAATTGAAAAAACTGCGCAAGTAGACTTCGAATTCGGCGCAACTAAAGGAAAGATATCCCTATTCATTAATATTTAATGCAAATTTCCTCTCGTATTCACAGGGGTTCAGACTAGCATTCATAGCAAGATTTGGAACATAGGCCCTAAAAAATCTGTAGTTGTACTATAGTTATTGGTGTTGGAATATGTTATCAGTCAAAAAATGTTGGGTGGGCACTATGGGCGCTCACTATGTCAAATACAGTATTCGTTTGAAAGATTATCATTATACTTGCAAGACAATTGTATTAGTTTATTCTAGCAACTCCAAAATAATGGAGCTTAGTTATTGAGATGTATACATAAGTTGTGTAAGCTAAGCAATAGTGGTGCTTAGCATAGAAATTTTATGATATTATGGTATCTTACTGGGCACTCTGGGTAGGTGTGTCAGGATGTTTGAGCATGCTCAGTTTATATATATAATATATATACATATATACACATATATACATACACACATATATATATACATATATATTTGGATTTAGATATATATTATATATATATATGTGTATATACATATATATATATGTGTGTATATATGTACATATGTGTATATATATATATATATATATATGTGTGTATATATATTTATATATGTATGTATATGTGTATGTATGTATATATCTTTATATATATATATATTTAAATATATATGTGTGTATATAATGTATACATATGTACATATGTGTGTATATATGTATGTGTATATGTATTTATATATGTAGATATATGTATATATATTTGTATATATATTTGTATATATAAGTATATTTATATATATATGTGTGTGTGTGTGTGTATATATATATATATATATATGCGTGTGGGTGTATATATATATATATATGTGTGTGTGTGTGTATATAAATATATATATATATATAAATATATATTACATTATATATATTGTCAATATATTGTTAAATAATGTAATATGGCTTGAATGGTATAATACCATCTTTCTCTTGTTTCTTTAGTTCCACAGCCATCAATTTTTCCATGTTATGGTAGTAGCTGCTGCCATGGTGCATTTCCATGGGCTGAACACCATGCAAGCATACAGGGAGAGTGTTGGAGAATGCGACGCAGAAGACTTTGTCACTGAGATCATGTCTACTATGTCTTCATAAAGGGCGTACAGAATCATTGTTGAGATGGAATTTATTGCTGCGATACTTGGAATAATTCATTCAGCCTGAAATAACTCATTTTTGTTATGACTTTATCATGAATTAAGAAGGTGTGAATGGATGTGTAGCAATAAAGGAAAAAATAAAAACGAAAAAAAATATTAAGACTGATAAAAATGTAATCATTTTCTTGTAATCAAGTTGAGGTTTTGTCGGTTCCACTGTAAAGCCGCAAAATTACCTCGGTGATTAAGATGTGAATATTATTTTAACCTTTCACAAATATGTTACATCTCAGGAAGATTAGATCACAAAGTGAACTGCTCCTTTCAAAGGCCTTAATGTAAATTGAGTTCAGAAAGTGAAAGAAAGTTAAGGCAAAAAGAGGATGTTCAATTTGTAGTTGACAGTGCTGAGCCTCTCGTTGAACTGTGTCAACTTTTCACCAGCTTTCTTTAAACGTTTTAATTTTTTTCCCTCGTGTTTTCATATTCAGTTATCTCTTTGTGTATGTACAATTATTAAGGAAAGATGTTTTGAAATGTGGTGTGATTGTCAATAGTTTTTACCTTTTTGTAGGTTGATGGTGATGAAAAAGGTAGGGGGATTTCAAGATTGCTTGTGTAAGAAGCATGGGTGTACCTGGGGGGGGGTATTGACAAGGCCGTACGAACCCCCAAAAATGTAAAATGGTAATTGTAGAAAGGTCCAGATAATATGCTAAAAAGTCAAATATTTCCACGGCGACGGAATAGTGAGGGCGTATTTTTGTTGAGTCTCAAGAATATTCCAATGCATTTTTCATGCACGTGATGTACTGAAGACCTTTGATACAAATTAATCATAATTATGTCTTATGCATATGGGTATCAAAAATAAGACCCTGTGTTGTTTTTGAAATTCTTGTGACTTAGCAAAAATTTGCCCTCACTTTTTGACTGAGAGTGTTTAAGAGTTAAATTGTATGATGAATATCTGTGCTTCTTGTAGAGTATACCTTTAATGGAGAATTTACGTCAATGTTCACAGCAATTTTATAAGTTAGTTGTGGAATACTGGTTGGAGACTCCGGGATCAAACCCAAACTCATGTGGCCAACTGATGATGTGGCCACGAGGTCACTTATCACTTCTACATGACCTTATAATGATATTCAAGCTAATAATTATTGAATATTCATGGCATTCATGTTGGATTAGGTAGTGAAATCAATTTTTAGCATAGGTACAGTATTATATTACCCCAAATTGTGACTCATAGATCATTTACTGAAACATTAAAAAAAACACCATTTGCTGAATGTCTGTGAATGTGTTTAAATTTATGTGATAGTGCTTTCTGTAACACTTAAGAGTAACTGTCTTCCCAATTAATCGAGATATTGAGAAGAGTGTAAAAGGTTACAGCTAAAGTACCAAAGTTTAAGTAAGATACTGCTATATAATATGGTGTGTCAGCTGAAAAACATTGACGTCTGTTGTACACTTGATTAGACTTACATACCTTTGCATGTTGTTATATAAGATTATTTTTGTAAGATAGTTGTGCCGGAATCTTGCTGTGCCATTTGTTGCAATCATAGATGTGAGCGGGAAAATAAAAAGGCATTTTCTCGATTTCCATCTGATCCTGATTGACGTTCAAAATGGGTTTCTGCTGTACGAAGCGATGCTTTCAACTTATGGTTCACTCTAGGATTTGCAGTGAGCAATTTATATTAGGTATGTAGGCTTTGCTTGAGTATAACGAACTATCAGCTGGCGTTAAAGTAAAAGTAACTCTTCGTATACCTGTATACCCGGTGAATATATAAAACTTAAGGAAAATATGAAGTAAATTCGGAAGCGAATTACAATTAGTAAAATTTGCTGAACTGGTACTGGTAGGTTAGCATGTAGTATGTTTGTTGTACGTGTAATGTGACTGAGCTGTGTGAAGACACGTGAAAAATGCAACAACGCCGCTGCCCTGCAAATTGGCTTCTAGATGAGTTAAGAGTCATGTGATGAAATTCCTCTATGGACCTTTATTGAAAAGATTGGGAAAAAATAATGTGCAACATGAAGTGTCTGGGGAATTTTATATTGGTGATCATGAGGATTGATGCGAGCCAGAGGTAATTGGTCCAAAGTTAAAGGAACAGCTCAAATAATTGTTGGTTTTAAAAAGTATTTATATTTATCAAGAAGTTGAAAATTGGTCACACAATTAAAAAAACCCACATGTACTTCATTTCAGTGTAATATCATGGTTTGTATTGTTGTTAATCGCATGTTTTCAATCTTCGTCTCGTTTCATCCAAAATATTTCCGCTGCTCTGTACTAATGTATATCTGGTATACTGTAACTCTGTATACTAAATAACAATTAGTGTGGTATTAAGTGTGTAAGATCTTATAAAAGTAGGAATTTTGTCTTGATAAAGAAGAATTTGATAATTGCTCAAGAAGGGCACATCACTATCGTATTTGAGTAACTGGGTTTGTAAGCCTTAATAGATAATACTTCGGTATTAGCTGAAAATATGATCAAAATTTACAAATCTTTCTCAATTTTCTTTTATTATAATCCAAAGAATTCCCACTGCTCTATAATACTGTTTTAAATAATGGTAATAAGATAGAAAAAACTTTAAAAAAAAGAAAAAAGAATATAATAGTGGTAAAGAGATTTTTAAAGTGTCCAAAAAGAGCACATTCACTGTCATATTTTTATCTCCGCCAATGAAGTTGGACGGAGGTTATGTGTTCACCAGTGTTTGTTTGTCTGTTTGTTTGCCATCACCGTATCTCAAGAACTGTTGGTTGGATTTTGATTAAGATTGGTGTGTGGTTTTGTAACTGCCTAAGGAAGAAGTTAGTAAAATTTGGGACATATTGGAACAAGGGAAGGGCAAAAGAGGAGGGGTGGGATGTATAGGATGAGGTCTGTCAAGGCTTAGTTGAAACTTTCCAATGGAATGTAATGTAAAAAATGAATTCATACCATGAAAAGTTATCCAAACAATCAATTTTCTGGACTCAAACAAACTTAAATCAAGTGGTCTCTGGAATCAAAGAAAATGAAACAATTGGTTTCTTCCATGAATGGAAAATGACAGAAAGTGAATCTTGAATAAAAGGAACTCAAACAATGAATGTTTAGCCTGAAAAAAAACTGAAAAGAATGATATGGTCTTAAAAGAGACCAGTCAGCAGATCATCGCCTTAGTGTTCAGAATACAAGTGATCAATGCAGATCAAATCTTGGTGAGCCTAGGATTTCTGAGGTAGATTGTATTGGGTATTAGATCTAATGGACTCCGAAATTATTCTAGACATTGGAATTGCAACGGAGGTGGAGGTATGCGCTCCACAGAGTGCTAGGATTCTATTATTAGCTGTGCTTGATCAACCAATGGTGAATGAAGATATTACACACATTTAAGAATAGAAAATCATGAATGTAAGAATTTTCCTGCAAGTCTTTTCAATAAAGTCAACTTGATATTTGACCAAAAAGATGGAAATGCTATCATGCTGCCAAATAGAAATAAGCCATCTTTCTTTCTAAACAGTGGCTTCTTTTAAATGATGTACATATTTGAATCTATTATTTGCAGTCATTTAAACTTTTCATAAATATTAATTTATAGAAACTATATTATGTGTGATAGAACAGTATTGTTTGAGATGCCAACTGCAGAGTTTTGTAAGTTGTGTAGATGATGAATATTTCTGGTGCACATTTTCAATTTCTGGTGCATCATCTTTAAACTTTTTAAAAAAAACAGCACCAATGTTTCTAGACCAAGAAACCCAAAACTTTGCAATCATTTAATGTTTTCTGTAGCCTGGCACAATACTCACTATTGGTAAGGCCAGTAGGAAATGGCTTATTGCAACAAACTTTCCATTAGACCTAAAAAAAACTTGTTTGTTTGTTCTTTTTTGTGGAAAATTGTACTGGAGGGTGGGTGGGGAAAAATAATACAAAAGCTGTCCAATTTGGACCTTTGTAAGATACCGTCTTCATCGACAAGCAAATGAAGAAGTTTATAGCAATCGCTCGACACAAGAATGCCGTTTTTTCTGTTATTACACTGATGATTTTCTGTTATCACACTGATGATTTTCTGTTATCACACTGATGACTGACATCTTTACTCGTAGACGGCCGCACCTTGAAAAGTTTGGAACACATGGAGCAGCGTGAGGGACAGCGATCATGTGATCGAAAAAATTGTATCACATGGCTCGTGTTTGCCAAGTTTCCTACACGTAGGGTGTTAATATGTAAGATGGCAATGCAAAAGTGATTGCCACACCATATTGTAAGATTTGTATGGATTTTTACGAAGCGTAGAAATTTTTATTTTTTTAAACGCTGTTATTTTAGAGTGAGTTAGGGGCGGCAGAGGAGGGCAAACAAGCAGCTTTTCTTAGGTCTTATCTGATGCAGTTGATGCACAAAAATAAACTTCTATCATGCATTGCGCAAACTCTGCAGTCTTGTTTGAGTTGTCGAAAAGGCAACAGGATAATCTTTCTATTGTTTGATAGAGATCTATGTTTATGTTGTAAACCTCAATGGTTATTTATTAGGTAAACAGTGGTATATTTATACTAAAGCATAGAATAAATTCATATTCAAACAGTACTTGATGTTGGTAGGATGCAAGAGATTTAATTTGTGTTTGATAGATTTCTTGCCATTTGGCCACCAAGTTATTATTAGTTATAAGTTTATCTATAGTCTATAAATTTACGTCTGAGAGGGTAGTTATTTTAAATGCTTATAGGGTATATATAATGATATTATAATATGGTGTTGGGTGCAGATAAATGAAAACATATCTGTTATATCGTGCTCCCATATCGGTGCTTCCATATCGGTGCTCCTATATCGGTGCTCCTATATCAACGCTCCTATATCAGTGCTCTGTTATTGGTGCTCCGTTATAGGTGCTCTGTTATTGGTGCTCCGTTATGGTTAGCCTGCATAGTGCCAATTGGAAGAAGTCATATCCCTAAAAATAGATTTTGATCTTGTTATATAGTAACTTGTTGTCGTGTTGATAAAAGGAGTTGTGTAATGAATCCATATTTTTTTTATAACAGAAAAAGAAAAAATTGATAAAAATTTGTTTGGTAGAGAATGCTACTTGACACACGATGCACATGGGTACAGGGTCCAAATATTTAGACAAAATATGGTGTGTAAAAGAACGTCCTGGAAAAACATCACTTGCAATGTCAAACTTTGTAGCCATGATGTAACAGAATCTATACCTTACAATAACATTTGCAATATTTTAAGAACCAATATCTTACAATGACCGTCACGTAAAGAATATTTATTTAAAGCAGGGTTAGTGCAGGATGACTTCCCTAAATGTTTTAAATCTCGAGTAGTGGTTTTATTAACGACTCCATTTTAGCATAGTAACTCTTTTTGTAGGGATTAGAAGGGAGTAGTGGGTGTCAAAAATGTTTTAAGTGATTTATTGTAGCTTTAATAGTTTGAATTTATACAAGATCTTGGAATGTCGTGAACTTGTGGATGATTTAGGTCCAAGTAGATTCATTATCAAGGCAGGGAAATTGTGTTAGTTATTGATATAATGAATTATGTATATATTTTATGGTTCTTTCTTTTATAAAAACAACTGTTTTTCATTTTTAATTTGCACTTTTTCTTGACAACTCATGACCGGTTTGACACACTGAAATGAGACCTATTGTGTCCTGGCCTGAAAGAAATGATACAATAGAAGTCTTGCCTGAAATTTGTTTGAAAACAATTAATGTGTGGTTTGAATAGAAATGAAAACAATAAAGATACAGCCTCAAAAGAAATGCATAACAAAAAAGTATCATCCATCTTGACTTGAAAGTTGAACGACTTCAGATATTGAATTTGTTGTTACTGACACATTGTTTTGGGTTGCCGAAAAATAATGAAGGTTTGGACCGGTCTCCGTCCCTGTTGGCCCACATGGAAACCTCTTTAAAAAAAAAGGTTTAATTTTCTATTGTAAATTATCAATTTGGAAAGAACATTTAATTTTTAATTGAGGGTAATTGGAAATGGTAAAAGTTTATGTGCGGCTTAATGTTCTCCTGCATGTGACTTACAATGTGATACTTGTAGGATTGTAAGACGACTAACTCGCAAGGGTCACATGAATGGACCAAGTAAAAATATTTACGTGAATACGTTGAGTTGACCAAAACCAACACCAGATAAGGGTGAAGGAGCTAGAACCAAGGTTTGGGGTACAATTGTTGTCTTACAGACTCAGTCAAATAAATTTTTAAAGCTCAAGCCATTTAAATGATTTCAGTTTGTGGCTGAGTTTTGACTGTTAGTCTAATGTCGCTCTTATACTACCATTAAGTTTATTTTCTTTGAAAGCAAATGTGCACCTGCTTTTCTTTTCATACCTGCAGTCAGATGGTTGCACCTGCTGTTCTTTTCATACCTGTAGTCAGATGGTTGCAATTGACTGTATATTATGTAGAAGTAAAACCTTGAACAAATTAATTTCCTGTACAGGTGCTCCAGGAAAGGCTGTGAAGCAATAATTTCCCTCAGTTGATAACAGTATCTGTCAGCCCCTGAAAGGTTTTTGTAAAACAGACGTGTATGTACTGTAAATGTACCGTAAATTTATCATACTGTTATAAGACAAGGTTCCATTACAATACCTTTATTCCCAAGTAAGGGAAATGAAATATACCTCTCTGAACAGAACAATCTTACATGTTTTGTTATTTCTTATCAATGACTATTTTCAGATATATCTCTCTTTATTTCTGAATTATAACTTCAAATTCAGAATAAATGAAGACACGGACAAAATCATCCAGTGTTTATGTAGTTTTTCTGTTTCTATTATCAGTCCGGATGAATCTCCAAGTTTTAAAACAATAGGAACATTATTGAACCTTTATTCCTTTCAAAACAACCTTTAAAAACCTTTATTTTCTTTGGACATCCAAGGTTTTGCATTGTGCAATTTTAATGGACCAAAATAAAATTTTTCTGAACTATTAGAATATGCATTTTAATTTTGTTAACCTTTATAAAAAACACTTTATTTCAGCTTTCAACCTTTTATTTTTAAAAATGAGTAATGAGCCAAAGAGCATTTCAATTTTGACTAAATCTGAGCCAAAGAGCTGAGAATCTGAGGGGAACCCTTCAGTTATTGATTTAAGAAGACTAAAAGTTACAAATCTTACTTGATATATGGTAGAGAATTAAAAAATTAACCAACTACCAAAAACCCATCATAAACTCTTCTATTCTCAAGTTATACAAATATGAAGTTATAACATGGACACTGCCATTCTGTGTTGAAATTATGCCAATGATGACATTTCCCTTAAGTGCAAAAAATCATGCCAATGATGACATTTCCCTTATATGCTATTGTGCGAGTACAAATAATGTTTTTCTTTGAAAATATCTTTGAAAAATGCTTTGATATGAAGTTCTAAATGCTTGAATCATTAATAAAATATATAAATACAAAATTAATAGACAAGTTAGAAATTTGAAATAGATTATTAAGAAAACATTAATAATTCTGACATTAATAAGACATGGAAGCTGTGGAATGGTCAATTTTTACCTGATAGTGGAATTTTCATGATGAATAACTGGATATAAAGTGTTTTTCAGTCTTATGCATCCAAACTCATTTCGCCGTTCGGTTCTCGTGCATTTTGTTCCAGTTTATGGAATGACCACTGATTCAGTAAAAACATCATTTATCTCATTCAAATGAACCTAAAAACTCACCTTTTCATAACTGGCCTTTAATTAATTTTTAATTTTATTCTTCTTTGGTTCTTTTGGCAGTTTCTCAGTGTGTTTTATTATTCTACATCTTGATTGGAAAGCTGATAGAATATCTTTTTAGTAATGGCGCTGTATAAGTACTTTATTATTATTATTATTATTATTATTATTATTATGACTTGGCCCTGCAGCAATTAAATCCACAATACTTGGCTCTTCACAATGGTTCCACTGTATGCATATAGATGATTGGGAGTATAATTACTAATGCATAAAATCACTAAACTATCTGTGGTGGTTTTTTAATTGCTTCCAGCAGAGTCTAAAATTCATACCTGCTGAAATGGAGGTTCTTACGGGTGAAAAGACCAAAAATTTGTAGCGAGGGTTGGGAGTAATGTGGCTATTTTTATCGTCCTACAGAGATGTTAAACCAAATCCAAACTGCCTCTATATCCATATGCAATATCCATAAACAAATCTGACCAAGTTTTTCCCCCTCACATTAATACAAAAAACGTCAATGAAATAAACACACAAATTTTGATTCCATTTATATACAATGTAATGTCACATGAACATATCTTACAAAAGTTTTCACTTGTTTTACAAAACATGCCTTATAAAAGGCATGTTTTCATCAAGGCTTACAAACAAAATTAATGGATATTGTATATATTTACAATGCTGATCAAAAAAAATATAATATTCATTGCCCACAAAGATTAAAATCTGAAAAATCAACAGTTAAACCTCTGATTGTAGACTTGTGCATCAATATGCTACAAACGTGCTTGCAAATAAACTCACTATTCCTGTAACTATCAATGGACTAAAATGTTCGTTTTGATGCTGGGAGTTTGAACTCCCTGCTACAGTGATATCGAGGAAAACTGCAGTTAAGCTCAGCTTTCCAATCTAGCATCGCAGGTTCAATTCCCGGTGGGTCTCCTATTAGTGCTCCACAAATGGTGAAACGGCCCTAGGCGTCTTTATGTAAATACTTGAATGGAAGTTTGGACGTTATAAATCTTAAAAACTAACCAAAACTTCGTACTTCACCTGCAAGGAAGTTTATAATCAAATCTACTGCAAAAGTTTTCCTAGGATTTAATGCATCTATGATTGTTATTTCCTGCAAAACACTGAGAGAGGGAATGGTGCAAATTGAAGGGGAAAAAAAAACTTCTTTTAAGAGCTTACTACACATTTTTAAAGGATTAGTTCAGGGATAAAGCCAGTCTATCTTATATGAAAGAGGACTTTATTCCGTTAAGGAGATATCTAAGTTTAAAGTTTGGTATCATTTGTGTATAAACAAAATCAGACTAGTTGTGATGTCACAGCCTCAGATTCCTCAGAGTCTTTATGTATTTATCATATTTTGTCCTGCGATTTTGTGGCTTAAAAACCATTGGATATGTCAGGAAAGTGTCATTAAATCTAGTAAGGGTATTTATAATACACCACCTTGAGAAATTTTGAGTAAAAGTCAAAAAAAAAAAAAAAAATCTTTTTTTAATAACAATTGTTAAGAATGTGAGGATGAAGATGTCAACTTTCCATAGTAGACTTACTACACCAGTCATTTCTACACAGATAAGACAGAGCTTTAAACTTGAATATTTCCTTAACGGAATAAGATTTTTGAATGCTTTCTTCACCATATTGTTTCTTGTCAAGTCCTTCATATAAGATGGACATACTTGACCACTGGACTAATCCTTTACGACATTAACGGGGTGGGTTTCAACAGCAAATGACATGATTTTATCCTGTCAAACCCATAATTTGCCTCCCATTTCTAAGAAAAATTGGTACTGAAAATTTTGATGGAGCAACAAATTAAACTTATTGGCAACCTTTAATAGTGGAATTTTATGCAACATTTTTTTAATTTTTAATTATTTGTTTTATATAATTCAGAATGCTTCATCTACCTGTCCACAAACAATATACCAAATTTTGTCACAAACTTGTAGGAAAATGGCGGGTGTAGAAATTCTACAGTAGAAAAGTGGTGTCCTAGTTTCCAAACTTGTAATCTTTTTTATTTTAACAAAGTTTATGGGGTGGGTGGAGGCAGCCCAAACTATTGATAAGATTTCTTTTATTTTCTTTCAAACTCACCCATTGGAGATTAGAGGTACATGATGGAGAAAGCCTCTTTCCTTCCTTGGTGGTACTTTATAACAAGCCATTGAACATATAACTAAAGGCTTTTCGGCAGCAAAGGGAATTAAAGGTGGATTTACAATAGAAAAAGCCTTTCCGCTGATGATATCATCAATATGCACTTTCATTTCTTAATTATCAAACCTGAAACAAAAGTTACAATTTCAAACCGATTTTTATTCAATTTGAGAGCAATCACACAGATCTTCTAATTATTAGGTGTAACCTATCCTTGAAATGGACTAGAGTGAAACAAAGTTGTAAACTGAATGACAAAATGACCATCTTCAAAGACGGCTTCCTCGGACCATCAGTTTCTCAGCGGTCAGTAATACGGTCTTCTTGGATTATTCTGCAAGTGGAAGAGAAATAAGGAACTGATTTTTCTGTAGCAAACAGGAAGGGAATGATTCAAAGAAATTATTTCTACTCCAGGAGGGGGTCTGATGTGAGGGTGGGTGAACCCCATGAGAACCAAGCAATATCTAGATATTTGGGGGCCACTGCCAATAACACTGCGATATAATTGTACACAGCACCAAAATGCTTAAATCCCACACACCCAAACACCTGTTGTGGAGCTATTTTTTACAGTGATTCACATATGTTTAAAGGGTGGATGATGAGATTTCATCACTTATTAAGATATATAATGAAATACTTAAGAGCTTTTTGGGGTTTTACAATTTTCTTCTTTTCTCTGCATTCCTATTTTGCTATTTATTTGCACCAGACAACAAATTTAATGTATGTGTATGTATGTATATATACTTATATCAGTATTTTCCATGAATGACACCAGTAGAATTAGCACAGTACATTCGGGGAAATTAATTAAAGAGGGTGTGGTGTGAAATTGAAACCTTTCAAAGAAATTAATCAAGAAATATTTGTGCTCAAATGACATGGCAAATTAAGAACACAATGTAGCTGCAACAGTACAACATATAAAGCACTTCCATTTTTTTTTTTTTTTTTTTAAAGGAATATTTCCATGGTTTTTGAAAAAAAATATTTGAAAGAGCAAACTTCTAGAGCCAATTTAGTACAAAAATCAGGTTTATATCATATTCCATTCAGAAGATATGGATTTTTAAAGATTTCCTAATTGCATTTTAAAAGTTTTTGTACAGTACAGTATGATGAATTCGTGTTTGATGTCATAGAAACAATTCCATTGCAAATGTTTATGTATTTCTTTGAATGTTAATTGTTTGTTTCTGTAGGATTAGAAACATTATTTTCTAAAAGTTATTGAAGTAGGGTATATTTGGCAATGTATACAAATACCTCATTTTCATCCATTTATTTTTCTTGCAGGTTTCATTAATAAAAAATGATGATGAATTTTAATGAAATACATCAACTTTGTGGCAGAATGTGTTGCTGTGATGTCATACTGAGCCTTTTCCTATTCGTTTATTGGCATTTTTTGTGAACCTTTAAATTTGAATATCTTCTTGAAAGGAATAAGATATCAACATGATTTTTGTACTAAATTGTTTTTAATTTTTTTATTTTATGAAAGGTTACAAAAAAACAAAAAACTAAACATACTTGTACTTTGTACAAATACGTCCATATATTTTACATGAAATTTGAAATTTCCACATCTACTTGAAAGTTCAGATAAAGGTCACAATGGAGGCTTCAATGTTCTGCTGCTGGAGAGTTGAAATTACAGAGAATTTGAGCTATAAAGATTAATTATTTTTTTTTTAAATCTCTCTCATAATTTAGGCTTCATGAATTAAACTGCTTTCCCTATCAACCCTTTGCCCCAGGATACTGGAAAGTTGGGCTCCTTTGATGGAAGAGGCAATATCTGAATCTGTGGGGTAGCTCAAATGCCCATTATCCCCCCGGAAATGGATGTAAGGGAAAGCTGTAAATCCATTTAACCTGTTCATGCACATCTTTCACATTTGAACTAGACATTGCAAATGATATGATTACCCACAATGCTGATAACACACCTTCCACTCTATGTCACACATGCCATACCGCCCACTATCACACATGTCATCCTGCCTACTATCACATATGCCATCCCACCCTGTCCCACATGTCATCCTACCCTATGTCCTAATTGCCTACTCCCCTCTGTCCCACATACCATACTCCCCTCTGTCCCACATGCCATACTCCCTTCTGTCACACATGCCATACTCCCCTCTATCCCACATGCCATACCACCCTGTCCCACATTCCCTCCTGGCCCCTGTCCCACTGCCATCCCACCCAACTGTCCCACATGCCATCCTGCCCTCTATATCCCACATCCCATCCCACCATGTCCCACATGCCATCCTGCTCTCTGCCCCACATGCTATCATCCTATCCTGAAAACAATAATATGGCCTTGGAAGAAATCAGTCATAAAGTACACTGTAGATTAATTTGGCCTTGGAAGAAGCAGTCACAAGGTAGATAACCTTGAAGTGTTCAGAATGCAAATAGCAACACTGATTAAAAGTGATTACGAGATTATGTGGGGATAAATCTCAGTGGGTCTATGATTCCTCAGGTAGACTGGGGGGGTGAACTTGACAAAATATTAGGCATATTGGAATTGCAACGCAGGCGGATTCTAGTCGTTTCTATTTTAATACATGTCTAAGCGCTCTTGTAGGAAATGAATTCCATCTGCTAAAGTTCTACGATCATGGAAAAGTGCATTACAAATGTGTCAAATGTGTGTTACAAGATCTTGCAGCATGGTTAATAGTGAACCAATATTCAAAATTTAACTCTTGAGAGTGAAATGATGCCATACCAGTGGATTAGGTCTAAACCTGTAGGCCAGCATCATACGTTTACGATACGCTTGAAACTCATCCTCTGCGTCCTCTTTGGTTAGCTCTGCGGGTCGGTCAACCCCTAACCCCACGCCATCCACGTTTCGTGTTGCTCTGATAAGATAAAAACAGAAAATAAGCAAGATTGTATTATATAAAGCAAATAAATACGTATGTGTTTCCTTGAAATTCATTTCAAAACTCAATAACAATTGAAGGGGCTGGCATTTTATCTCAAGTCCATGTGATGGTACTGAAAAACCTTTGAAGCTGCGGAGGATGTTTGTTTGTTTGATGAGGGCTTAACGGCACCATGACAGCGAGGGTCAAATTGAGCCTGAGAGTATAGATCATTACAGAAGTAGGAAGGAAAGAAAATAGGGGAAGACTAAAAGAGAAACACGGGGACTAAAAGCCAGGAAGCTGGGATCGAGAGAGGAAGTGCATGGGTGCAAAAAGGGGCAAAAGTAGAGACAGGGGGTGGGAGAGAACTAAATATGGTTGTAGAGGAAAGCAAGATGAAGAAAGGAGATAATTTTATCCGGAGGGTTTTTCTGAAAGAGCTCGGCTATTGAGTTGTGGGGGTGAGTGAAGTTTGATAAAGGTTATACAGGGGGCAAGCAAGGAGGACATGGTGGATTGTGAGGGTGTAATGGCAATTGTTGCAGAGGGGTGGGGGAGCCAATAAGGATGTGGGAGTGAGTGAGGTGGGTGTAGAGATTGTGAATGATGGGTTTGATCGGAATGGTGGGCTGGATGAACTGGAGTTTGCAGCTGCATCAGCTCTGTCATTGCTGGGGATGCCAACATGGCTGGGTATTCAGAAAAAAAATAATACTTTTCCTGCAGAGGGAAGGGGGTGTTTTAATCTGGGGGGCACCAGATCTGAGGGGCACTTTCCAGCTGTCATATTTTCATAAAATGTAGAACAGTAGTATAGCTTTATAGGGCCAACCCTCCTCTTCTCCCCACCACCGGAAAATTTCGAAACTTTTATCGGTCAGAAAATTACTGGTGACCCATTTTCTTGCTTTTTTACAGCTTTAATATTAAGATATTATGGTTCAAAATTCGGTAACGTAGAACAAATTTATACCAAAATCTACAACAACAAAAAAATGAAATTTTACAGATTGTAAATCTTGAAATCAGAAGGATTTAGATAAGATCATGATTAGCCAATTGTATTGATCATGAATTGGAATATATTTAACGTCTAAAATAATGTGAAAGGCAAATAAGGAGTCCTTAGATTATGATTTAGGAGTCATTTCCTTGCTGAGAATAAATGTAACTTGGTACATCAGCATACAATAGACCTGAAGGTCCAAATTCACACCAGACTTCAGCAAGTTATTAGCAGAACCCAAATGAAAGGCGCTCCACGAGTAAAATTTGTGGTATTTTGCTTCACATTAAGTCTAAACCTCGCAATACATTTTGTGTCTTAAGCCCTTACAGAAGGGTGACTGAAACAAAGACCCAAGACCTGTGAAACAAAGACCTGTAAAATGAAGTCCAGTAAAATGAAGACCTGTAAACGAAGACCTGTAGCAAAGACCTGTAAAACAAAAACCTGTAAAATGAAGACCTGTAAAACAAAGACCTGTAAAACGAAGACCTGTAGCAAAGACCTGTAAAACAAAGACTTGTAAAACGAAGACCTGTAAAACAAAGACCTGTAAAATGAAGACCTGTAAAACGAAGACCAGTGAAACGAAGACGTGTAAAATGAAGACCTGTAAAATGAAGACCTGTAAAACAAAGACCTGTAAAACAAAGACCTGTAAAACAAAGACCTGTAAAAGGAAGACCTGTAGCGAAGACCTGTAAACACAAGACCTCTGAAATGAAGACCTGTAAAACGAAGACCCGTAAAACAAAGACCCGTAAAACGAAGACCCGTAAAACGAAGACCAGTGAAACGAAGACCCGTAAAATGAAACTAAGACCTGTAAAACAAAGACCTGTAAAACAAAGACCTGTAGCGAAGACCTGTAAACACAAGACCTCTAAAATGAAGACCTGTAAAACGAAGACCCGTAAAACTAAGACCTGGAAAACAGAGACCCCAAAAAGGAAGACCCGGAAAACGAAGACCCGGAAAACGAAGACTCCAGAAAACGAAGACTCAAAAAAAAAACATGAAACCATCAAATAATTATCACAAATTAATTAAAATAAATTACCAAAAATTAATTGGAAAAAAAGTTGTAAAGCATTTTATGATGCATTTACAAAAAGCCGAAGTGTGGTATGAGTAGAGAATATGCATGAGTTTCATATAAGGGTGTGATTTGCTCTCAGAAAGTATATGTATTTTGAAATATTTCAGAGTTGATTTTTTCTTCTCAATATTTTTGTTTAAAGGGTCTTTTTAACACTTATGCGTATACATCACAATGGAAATATGATGTTTATCTGTTTATGCATTGCACTGTCTTGAACAATCTCAAGGTCTAAAATTGCAACTGGATAGCTGGATGGCCTTCATTCTCTAAAGTAATTTAAGGTGACGATTGATTAAATTGTGGGGAGAAAGAAAATATTATTTTTGATTACCCTCATTGTTTGACCCTGAAGTAGATAAAGTAAAAACAAACATCTTATTACATATCAACAAATGAACTGATTGTATGTATTGGAAAATAAATCATCTCCTAAATTGACTATGGTATGCTGTTTCCATCAAACTGTAAACAGGTAAAAGAGAATATGTGTTACTATATTACTATATGAACAGTGTCGAATGATTCAATTGTACAAAGTGGATCCAAATCAAAATAACTCTATATTTAAATTTGGGGTAGTTTGCACACTCCTGGTAAAACTCCCTTTTTCAGTGTCATTGCGAATCACGAACAAAATTACAAAACTGTATCGGAACATTACAGCATTATACTGATATATCGGAACTTACACCACTGTTTATTATTGTTGATCTTTTGATTGAACAGTAGGAACGTGATTTAAAAATCCTTTATCAATACCACAAAAATAAAGAATTTTTTTTAAAAGGGAGCTTAAATTTAGATTAAAACTTTGAAAGAAAAGCAACTCATATCCTACATGAAGCTACACCCTACTTCTTCTTGTTCATGCTGTTCTAACAAAAAGCTATTCCTTTATGATTGTTTGGTAACCATTGGCGTAGCCAGAGGGGAAGCCTAGTCCCCCCCTCCTCCATCAATACCACAAAAATAAAGATTTTTTTTTAAAAGGAGCTTAAATTTAGATTAAAACTTTGAAAGAAAAGCAACCAGCGACTTATGAAACCTCCACCCCTTTTTTTTTTTTTTTTTGCTTTTCAAATTTTCAGTCACTGGATCAGGCCCCCTATAGTGAAAAATCCTGGCTACGCCAATGTTGGCAACCTAAAAGCAACTAATTGGGATGCTTTACCTGGTAACAGGAGCAGTTATTCCCTGTTTTTCTTGTCCCAACCCCTCACCTTCGCTCCAACCAAGCTTCTGCAACATTTGATAACCTGAAAAATAAAGGAAAAATTATAATGTAACACAAAAATTATAATTTCTCTGATCACATTAATTTCATACTCTTGTGCCTGTAGGTGATACTATCTCAAAATTCTTAACTTCATAATTATGCTGAAATCTTCCCTTTTTCACAGATTAGAAACTTAATTCAGTTATTTCTTGTCAAAAAGAGGTACCTGTATCTAACGTATTAAGCGCCCATGCTCTAATAAGCGCTCACCCAACATTTTTTGACTAATCACATAATTTATTGATTAATTTGAAGACTTAAAATACCCAAGGTTTGTTACAGTTTTGTTTATTTTGCATCTGATGCTTATGATGATTTTGTGTTGGTTATTGAGGGACTAGTATATATTTAGTTCACATTATGTACAGTGCAGTTCGAATAGCACACTGTACATAATGGTTGCTTTTAGGAAGAAAGTTCAGACCTAAAAAGTGGTGCAATTGTATTTTTGTAAGTGCCCAGGGCACTTATTAAGTCGAACACAATTGTTTAGGTATTTTAACATCCCCTTTTCTACAGCTCAGGTTCAAGGCTGTTTGATAAACCAGATGTGCAGCACTGATGAATGAAGACCCACCAGGAATTGAACCCAGGACCTCTAGCTTGTCAAGCTGATGCTATGACCAGGAGTCAGGTAGCTCAGTTGGTAGAGTGCACAACTGAGATGCTGGAGGTACTGGGTTCATCTCCAAGTCAGGTCAATCCCGGTTTTTCACAGCTATGCAGACGTGATGCTGATCATCAAAGCACAAATACGTTGTTCGCAGCTCCTGCTCCTCCATCAACTGTTGAGAGAAGTGGCAATGGTTGAATGGCACTCGCCTGTCCTTCGGAGGGGACGTTAAGCCATTGGTCCTGATGGTAGGACAGTGACACCCTACCTGGTTCTCTGAACACTATTCGAGAAGAGAAGCGTGAAAACGCGGTATTCATTCACTTCCCTGAGCTAATGGATGGATGATGCACCGTTTGGGCAGCTCTCCCCTATTCTAAAAAGCTCTGATGTTTGTAAAGCGCTTTCGAATATACTTGTATAGAAAGGGCGCTATATAAAATAATTACTATTACTACTATAACCACCAGACCAGGGAGTTCTTTAGGAGGATGTTAAGCTATACATGCTCAATGCAACTAGGTATCTTGATTTTTAGTATGAATTAAGTCATGGATTACCAATTTTCAAGACAATTTATCTGGTGATGTGCTATTATTAGTAGTTATTGCTTCCATCACTGATGATGTAATATGTACAAATAAGATAACACCAGGGAACTGTTATTTAACAGCTCCCTGATATGTTAAAGCAAAGAATAAAACCACAGAAGAGAAAAATCAGTCTACAATTGCTGCAATATCATGGAAAGGCTCATCCCTGAGAGTTTCATTTTTGATGAATCAGACATATGATGATTGATAAAAGTAGCTGAAATTGATCAATTTTCTCATCAAAATAGCTAAGTATTGTCAATTATGCAGAAAATAGGTGAAATTAGCTTGGAAAATAGTTGAAATCAGCTAAATTGCTGAAGTCTCACATGCTGAAATTGATCAATTTTCTCTTTAAAATAGCTAAGTATTGTCAATTATGCAGAAAATAGGTGAAATTAGCTTGGAAAATAGCTAAAATCAGCTAAATAGCTGAAGTCTCACATGTTGAAAATGATCAATTTTCTCATCAAAATAGCTAAGTATTGTCAATTATGCAAAAAATAGGTGAAATTAGCTTGGAAAATAGTTGAAATCAGCTAAATAGCTGAAGTCTCACATGCTGAAATTGATCAATTTTCTCTTAAAAATAGCTAAGTATTGTCAATTATGCAGAAAATAGGTGAAGTTAGCTTGGAAAATAGCTAAAATCAGCTAAATAGCTGAAATCTCACATGCTGAAATTGATCAATTTTCTCATCAAAATAGCTAAGTATTGTCAATTATACAGATATAGGTGAAATTAGTTGGAAAATAGCTAAAATCAGCTAAATAGCTGAAATCTCACATGCTGAAATTGATCAATTTTCTCATCAAAATAGCTAAGTATTGTCAACTATGCAGAAAATAGGTGAAATAAGCTTAAAAAATAGCTGAAATCAGCTAAATAGCTGAAGACTCACAAGCCTGATAAATGACAGATGTGTATCTCTGTAGCTTCATTATACAGTAAAATCTTGATACACTTGATGTGTTTCTCAGTAATAGAATAACAAATCAATTCTATTCATTTGACAACAGAACTGTAATCCACATGGCCCTAGGTCATTAGCAATTCAGCATCTACTGTAATTAAAATAATTTGCCCCAATTTTTTTTATATATATATATATATATATATATATATAAATATTTTTTTTATATATATATATATATATATATATATATATATATATATATATATATATATATATATATATATATATATATATATATATATATATATACCATATATATATATATATATATATATATATATATATATTACCAATATTATCAGCTTGGATTTTGAATTCCTTGTAATCAGAGTAGTCTGGTGTGCGTCCTTCACGCAAGGCAGTCAGGGTCTCCATGAACTTTTCCAGCTCCTCAGGTGGCAGAAAGTCCCCGATGAAATGCTTGCCTGATCCCATTTTAGTCAGAGCTTCTGCCTTCTCTGTAAGAAAAAAAGGAAGAATTTTTCAACTCCTCACTACAAGTAAATTACATATAACTCCCATCTTACGCCAACTTTTGGTTGCCTGTCTCAAAACGTATTACATTCAAAATTTTGCTCATGACTTATAAGGCTTGTAACAATCTCACTCCAGCATACATCAACAATCTTATCACACCATCTTCAACCTGAATGTCCGCTCTTCGTCCCAAAACTTACTAAAACCTGGTCTTCACGCAAGGACCAAATCTTATGGTGACAGAGCATTTTCTGTTGCAGCACCAAAAGTCTAGAATGAGATTCCAAATGAAATCCCTTAAATTATTCACTCTCCTGCCTACTGAAAACTCCCTAGCTAACAACTAAAGACCTAAATCCCCATCAACCCATACTTAATCATATTTTTCTTCAATACTCCTACTACATGTATGCAAACCTTCATTCTCATAGTTACAAATCATATTCACTACATAAATGTCTATCACTCCCTATTTACTGAAAAATCCCCTGCTTACAACCACCCACACCCTAGATCCCCCTTACCTCCTAGATCCCCCTCACCTCCTAGATCCCCATCACTCCCTAGATCCCCATCATCCCCTAGATCCCCATCACCCCCTAGATCCCCATCACCCCCTAGATCCCCATCACCCCTAGATCCCCATCACCCCTAGATCCCCATCACCCTTAGATCCCCATCACCCCTAGATCCCCTAAATCACCCCTAGATCCCCATCACCCCTAGATCTGCATCACCCCTAGATCCCATCACCCCTAGATCCCCATCACCCCTAAATCCCCATCATCCCTAGATCCCCATCACCCTAGATCCCCATCATCCCTAGATCCCCATCACCCTAGATCCCCATCACCCCTGGATCCCATAGCCCCTAGATCTCCATCATCCCCTTGATCCCATCACCCCTAGATCTCCATCATCCCCTAGATCCCCATCACCCCTAGATCTCCATCATCCCCTAGATCCCCATCACCTCCTAGATCCCCATCAGCCCTAGATCACCATCACCTCCTAGATCCCATCAACCCCTAGATTCCCATCACTCCTACAGTGTAGATCCCATCATCCTCTAGATCCCCAGCACCCCATAGATCCCCATCACCCCTAGTCTCCATCACCCCTAGATCCCCAACACCCCCTAGATCTCCATCACCCGTACTTACCCATAGTTTCCTTCATTTCCCTCTTTCTAAGTTTGTGCTCCCAGGTGCCACCCTCTGTGTCTTCATCACTGTCATACTGGTACTTCTGTTTCGGAATGCTTCCCGTCTTGGTGATGTCATTGCCCTCCTGTTTCTGAGACTTGACAATCATGTCATACAACAATTGCATCTATAAACGATGGGGAAAAATGTAAAACTTGACCAGAGGGAGAAATCCCACGTGGTTCTGATGCTAAGTTTGGATTAGAAGCAATTTATTTTTATCGTATATCTTCAAATGTTGTGTTCTTACAGGTTTAGTGCCTGACATGAACAATGATGAAGTCAGTAACTCAACATTCTATGGGATCTTGAATCATCCTTGCTTTTATCAACAGCATCATATCAAGTTTGATTTAAATCTGACATGGGTTTGTGGAAATATGAGCTTAATCATAATTTCACAGTTAATCCCACCTTCTCATTAATAGTTATGACATCAGCAGCAAAAACAATAGGGATCGTTTGCAGACCACAACACACCCATATACCAAGAGTGGAATAAATCCACCTCAATGATCTTGAGATATCGTATTTACAAGTTTCTGTCACAGACACACATACATACATACATACCTACACACATACGTGCATACAACCACACACACACTACATACACATGCCAGCATGACATTAACAGAATTTACATTTAGCCCCGCCTACTAATTCATATTCAAGACATCAGCACCAAAAGCATATTGTGTTTACAAGCTTGTTAACATATAACATATTTAGCCCCGCCTACTAATAAATATTCGCAACCAAGGTTTGCACTAGCTTTGGATTTTTGGGAGCAAAATTCCCTTTGAAAAATTTTGGTAGGGATTTTAGAATTTTGGTAGGGAATTTCACAATTTTAATAGGGAATTTCCACGTGTAGGCAGACGATGCCAAAAATGACCTTTTACTTTAAACAGCCTAATGTTATCACTTAATGCTAAGCGCGGATTTGAACACTTATCTTAGCCAACAGCTCCCGGTAGCTGGCGCAAGCATCTCGCATTGCTTCTAATTTGGTGCGGGATTGTAAGAACTGATTGCGTGATTCTTGCAATCGCGCTACTAATGCAAACCCTGTTCATGACATCAGCATCAAGATAATAGGGCTTATCAGCAACAGCACATTCATATATCACGTATGACATAAATCCACTGCACGGTTCTTAAATAATTGTGTTTACAAGTTTCTTAACAGAATTTTACATCTAGCCCCACCTACTAATTAATATTCAAGACATCCACACCAAAAACAATAGGGATCATCTACAGACCACAACACATCCACATACCAAGTATGATATAAATCCACGGCACGGTTCTTGAATAATCGTGTTTACAAGCTTGTTAACATAATTTTACATTTAGCCCCACCTACTAATTAATATTCAAACATCAGCACCAAAAACAATAGGGATCATCTAAAGACCACAACACATCCATATACCAAATATGACATAAATCCACCGCACGGTTCTTGAGATATCGTGTTTACAAGCTTCTGTCACAGACATACATACATATATACATACACACAAAGTTACATACATACACACAGCAGCATGAATACATAGGTTCTTTATGCTATTGCATCGGAACCAAAAACCTACTAGTGAGATTAACGAATAGTTTTGCTTTTGTTTGCCTACCTGGTAGAAACAGAGCATCGATTTTGAGTACATTGTTCTTTACGTTTAAAACTTCATTCTCTTAGCTTCAAATCTTTACTTCCAGATATTGCTGATGTAAGTTCCAAGATTTGCAAAGTATGCAAAAAGCATTACCTCATTATCCAAATTAAGCCACACAGTTTTTAAATTTTATACAAGAAACACAATGGATGATAGCATTTCTGATTTATTCACTTGATTTTGCATTCCTGCACTACAAAAAATTGATCAAAATTGTTCCTTTACTTTGATATTTCTTTTACATTCTTATATTAAGCATTTTGCTCACTGTGCTTGCCCTTTTGATCCATCGATAAATGTGTTTTCTTCAGCACTTTGACCAATCGACTGCTGGGAGAATTCTCCTTGTTTCCCAACCAATCGAGTGCAGTTCTGAGGGAAAAATGGTAAGCAGCGATACGCGTGCATATTAATCTCATGTATAACGCACGTATGATACGTGTGCTTGAAAACATTTTTCCATACACGTGATCTTATACAGTGTGTGAATTGTGCAGACAGCCATAATTCTCCCAGTATTTGAATGGTCAATAAGATTTCCCCAGTATACGATTGGTTCATTATGCACATGTGAATTTCAGCCATGTGACATTATTTTAATTAGTTTTCCGGAAAATGCTGATTCAGGTTTGAAAATGTCTATAGCTACTATAAGCCATGTATGTGCCTGCTTTCATTTAATAAGCCTGATCTTTTTGTTATGATCTTTAAAAAAGGGGCTGGTAACTGTGTTTATGGGATCAGTTCAGCAGAGACATGCTTCTGACCCACACCCTGGCTTAAGTCCTACTCTTAAGCTCAGGATGGTTTTGCCCTACTGGGCACCACCCAGACCTTGCATCCCTGGCTGAAGTGCAAAATCAAACACTTTACATAGTAGTACTCAGCCTGGTGTGGTTTACTCAACCTGGTGTGGTTTAGGAGATGCTCAGTAGGGGCAGCACATCTCTTGTGCTTTGATCCTATTGGATGTGAGCGCAGCATTTCATACAAACCATCCTGGTATCCTTCTCAATATACTGCAGACCTAATTTGGAATTGTTGGTGATGTGCAAAAATGGCTAACAAGCTACCTTTCATCCAGGAAGTAACAATTGTTTGTTGAAAATACAACATTTGTTTACAGTCCACTAAATTGTGGGACATCTAATCCACTCGATTGTGAGACATCTAGTCCACTCGATTGTGGAACATCTAGTCCACTCGATTGTGGGACATCTAGTCCACTCAACTGTGGGACACCTAGTCCACTCGATTGTGGGACATCTAGTCCACTCGATGGTGGGACATCTAGTCCACTCAACTGTGGGACATCTAGTCCACTTGACTGTGTGACATCTAGTCCACTCGATTGTGGGACATCTATTCCACTCGATTGTGGGACATCTAGTCCACTTGATTGTGGAACATCTCAAAGCAGCTGCTTAGGTCCCATTTTCTTTCTATGTATGCTTCTCAATTCTTTAGAATTGTATCCAAACATCGCCCTCAAGCTCATGGTTATGCTGTTTACACAGAAGCAATATAATCACAAATCATACCTCCATTTTCATAGTAAACCAAATCAGAACAGACAATACTGATGAAAATCTTTTATTGATTTCCAGGGACCTATTGTGCTCTGCTTTCTTTGAATGATGTTGATAAATCTCATCGCATATTATCCTGTAACTCACCAAATCTCAACCTATTCAAGCAAACCATTGTGGAATTTACCAATTACAAATCATGTGATTTATTCTATTGGGGGAGGACAAACTTGAAAGGGAGTGAAGTTTACATTGTGAGGATTCGACTTTGAATCGTCATAATATCTTGCCAGAAGCCAGGAAATATGACCAAAGATGGACGTCTATAATAAATTCCATATGCACTCACCAATCCAGTTGGAAAATATAATTTCGCTCATTAAAAGAACTTCTCACCATAATACTTGTTTGATCTATAATCATTTTTGTATTTTCCTTTCCTCAAAGTGCTAAGAGGGTTTTGCAATTTCCGTTTTACAAGTTCCTCTTATCAATATTAATACTTTATTAGGGACAATGGACCACTTCCTGCGGCAAGCTCAAGTTGTACTTGTGATTTCAGAATTGACAAATGAAATCCTTTAGATAAATCAGTTTACTGATCAATTTACTTCTCCTGGTCTTAACATAACATAACAACATTACGGGCTAAGAAGGGTTAGTCATCCCAGAAAAAGCCCAAACTAACGCCACCACCACAACAACAAAAATTAAAAATCAAAGATGCCCAGAGTTAGTAAAGAAAATGTTGACCTTGAAATTGTGAACTCAGTGGCTCCATCAGCTTACCTACATGCATCAAAACCTCTACCAAGTCTGGGCATGATCAGCTGAAACTATGGAAGTCAATGAAAGGAACTTTCCCCTAGGACTAAATAATCTGATATGGCAATCAAACATCTCCATAGCAATCAAGATCAACTCCTTCAAGGCCTGTGTAGAAAGCATTCTATTATATAATGCCGAAACATGGACCATGAAAAAAGGAGCTCCAGCGACGCCTCAAAGGCACATACACCAGACTCCTTATGTGGGTTGAAAATCTTTCCTGGAGGAACCACCCAACGCAAGCTGAAATCTATGGATATATCCCACCGATCTCGACAATTGTTGCTCGGAGACGTGGTAGCTTTGATGGACACCGCTTCAGGGATAAGAACCAGCTAACATCCGACTTCCTGCAGGCTACCATGCCCAGCAATAAGGAGGCAACCACTCACGAATCTAGAACAATTTCTAGAGACACTGGACTCATAGACTTGAAAAACTGACTGGAAAAATGGCTGACAAACCAGGGTGGCATACCAGAGTGTCTTTGATCTTGACCGCGGTCGATGGATGATGACATCATCCTTCGCTCCCGCTGAGGTCAGCTGCTGCACAATTCTGATCATCAGTGACAGCCCTGCCACTTGTCTATCCCCTAAAATGTTGCACATGTTATCCTTTCAACTCTGAACTCTGATTTGATCAATGTGATCTTTTTGCAAATAATGAACTCTGAACCAGTGTTCACACTAAGGTTCAAAATTTGGTGGTGATTTTCCTCCCTTGTGTAATTCTTTTTTGGGTAGATCTTGAAGAGAAAAAAAAAATGGGGGGGTGGTTTCTTTTTGGAAAAATAAATTTGCCCAAAAATGCCATTTTGCTGAAAAATGGCAAATTTGGCATTTTTTAATTTTTTGCCATTCTTTGGGGTATTTTTGGCCTTTTTTGCAGGAATTTCCCCCTTCAATTATTTTTTAACGGGAATTTGATATGTGCAGAAATCCCGCAACTTAATGTGAACACTGATTTGCACCAATATATCAATTCCGTTTTCTATAATTTCATTCATGTGACTTTGCAAACTAATTTTGATCTTAACATTACTATTTTACTTCTAATGTCTGTGTTGTGACTTTTTGTGTTAATAACTTATTTGTTTTGGGACAATTTAGGAATTTGGTAGATTTATGTTTATATTTTAAAACTTTCAACACATTGAACACATGTCGTAAGTCAAGCACAGTTTGGAAATGCTTTTTAACATTTTAAATGCTTTTTAATCAAATGACAAAATGTTGTGGTTCTACAATTATTGACATATGGAACGCTATGCTTAACCATCTGCAATTTTAACTAACACCCTGCAGAACTTGATATAGCTAAACTATTGTATTAATGTTATCTTAGAGGGAGGGGAGGAATTCTGGAAATTAAACAGTTCACTGCCTTAGAACAATGACTTTATTGAGCTTGTCCATGATTTTTATTGATACTGTCCTTAATCATCTAAGAAATTGATTCATATTTGTAATATCACAGCAAAAGCAAATTTTCACTAATATGCTTTACAAACCTATGTGGTGTCGAGTCCATACATTTTCTCAAAAAGTGCTTTCAACCAAAAAAGGTGAGGCCCCACCCCTTCCTTCCCTATCCACCCCCTCCCATCTCTCACCTCTTGCTGTTCTCTTAACTGCTTCATTTGTGCCTCACTAAGCTCCGTCGTTCCAATCATTCCCACCGGATTCACATTCGCTGGGAGACTAGATGGGCCAGCTATTGTAATTCCGAATGGTCTCTTTGCTGGCACTGCTTCATCTGAGTCTCCCCATCGACTCCTCTTCCTATTCCTTTCTGCTGAGGGATACAATGAAAGGGATTTATTTATCATGCTTCCAATGAGAGTTTATCTTCGATAAGAATTGTGAATTTGCAATTATCATTCCATATTACATACAATTACATACAATTAATCATATAACCCTTTTAAGTCTGGTCACCGTTGTCTTTTAGAAGGATGAACACCACTCTCTCGCAAGGTATTCTACTCTTATCAATAATGCAGTGCCTATTGGTGATCTTTTCAACAATTCTTCTAAGCTACAGGAACATGCCCTTCCCACACCCCCTTATCCCCCTAAAAAAAAAAACATACCTGCCACAGAATGGCTGAATATCATAAAACAGCAAATTTTGAATCAAAATCTTCTAGAAAATGTTTAGATTTGTCATCACAGCAAAAACACATTTTAATATGTTTGTTTATTCCTTATGCCATACAAAACATTCTGCACAAACAACTTAATGCAAAAGTTGACAAAAAAATTTCAACAGTGAAAGTTGGATCGGCAGAGCCAAAGTTGCTTGAGGAGACAAAAGTTCAGGAGGAAAAATGAGGAAAGGAATCTACAAACCTGCAGCTGCTGCTGCCAAGGAAGATGATGCGGTCGATGGACGCATAAATGCCAACTTAAACACCGCCACCTTTGTTTGGTAGTACTTGTAGCCCGAGCTTTTCTTGTCGAAAAGAAACCTGAGAGGAGAAAACAATTCTATTCAAGCTGAAGAAAAAAAATTCCTCAAAAATAGAGCACTTCAAGATTCTACTTCAAGGAAGAAGTTGATAAGTAAAATTATAACAGCAAAAGGTTATCTACAAAAGGTTTCAATTATCAAATTTCACGGAAGAGCTCAAGAATCATGATAGATTGACAATATTTTTGTATTTAACACTCATTAGTAGCCGTTGATCAATATACTGCTAGATGGTTTATTAATTGATACATTGATTGATTAGAAAATGACCTCAAGACTTACTTATATTGTGAGTTGTTGAATCTGACAGATGTATTGATAGCTTCATGAAAGACTCTAAAGTAGCCATTGATCAATATATTTATTAAGTTTATCAATTGACACATTAATTGATTAAAAATTGACCACAAAACTTACTTATATTGTGGGTTGTTTCTGTGGATCCTCCTGGCACTCTCTTCGGCCACGGCTCCGCCCTCTGCCACTTCCTTGGCCAGCTCGTCAATCACCTGTCTCGTGTCAGTGTTCTCTGGCGGAGAGACTTTAAGAGATCTATGAGTACCTGTGCCTCGGAGAATCTTCAAAACGTTTCAAAACAATATAAACAAAACAATATAAACAAAACAATGCTTGAGATTGTGGGGTTGAACAAAACCTCGACAGCGCTGGCCATATTGTGCCAGAGAAGTTTAGATTAAATCCAAATTAAGTGAAATAGTGCAAGTTTTGTGGAGCTGTGGCTGCAAGATTTGTGGAGCTGTGGCTAAGGGAGTTGTGAAGTTGAGATTTTTGGCAGAAAAGGAGAGACACAGTTTTGGATGGAACAGCTGGGTGGGGAGGAGCTGCAGTAGTAGCAAGAGACAGAAAAAGATGGAAGAATTTGCTTAGAGTAGCCTCAATCTCAGGAGAAAGGAGCGGTAAGGTAAGGAGATATCTTTGATTTCTGGTCATGATAAATATTTTCCTTTATGGGGAGAATTGTATGATTATATGTGTTCTTCCAACAATTGTGGATGTGATATTACAGAAATATCAACCACTGTTTATAATTTTTGTTAATTAATCAAATGAGCTATACAAGTTTGCTACAAATGTTTACACTTTTAGGCACATGCCAGGGAAAGCACATCCAAGTCACCTTCGACTTGTTTACAGTGTGGACCCAAGGACTTTGCCAGGACGGGAAGTGGATGAATATCGGGTTAACACTCTGCTATTTTCAAGAAGTGTTCAGAGAACCTGGCAGGGGGACAATCTCCCACCGTCAGGACCAACAGCTTTACCCAACCATTGGCCACTTTTCCCAAAGTCGGGTAGGGAAGGTGTGATGCAGAAGACAAAGCTCCGATGTCTGCATATCGGTGGAAACCTGTGACCTCCAGCATCTCAGTCATACACCAATTCGACTAAGTACCCGCCTCCCTGCTCAACATTTGTCTGCTTTTGCTTTACATTAGAGCAAATATCGGTCTGTACTTTTGTAAATCAGATACAAGTTACTGAAAAACTTCAATGCCACCTACCAACTCCAGGTGTAGCCTCCTCATCCGAGCTGGAATCATTGAAGACATCACTTGGTTTGAACTTCTTCTTCTCCTTTGCCTGGGGCTTTGGGGGCCTCTGATATGGAGCACTCCTTGGGCCGCTTTCCCAAACGGTGGTCTCTATTCGTGCAGGTTCATCAACTGGCTCAGGTTCAGCAATGTGACTAATGGTTTCTAAAATAAATTTTTTTAAATGAAAAAATGAAGTTGAATCTCCAAGTTATGAAATCAAATTGTTACAACAATTGTTTTAGAATTGGTGAAAAATTAGACCACTAGCAACAAAAACCACAAAAGAACACAAATTTATGAAACATTCCTTTTGATATCAATTTAATTGATATTTTAGTATAATGTTTTTAAATGTACATGGCAGATTACTGGTTTACAGGTCAAACAACAAATTCTGTTTATAAGAAATTCCGTCAGCAATTTATGTGAAATCTATGAGGTATGATAGTACACAATTTCAGGTTTGGTTTGTTGATGTTTAACAGCACCACGAGTCAAATGTGCCAAAAGGATTTTAATAAATTATGGTGTAAGAGTTAGGATAGTGAGGAGATGGAAGGTTTGTAAGGAAGATAAGGGGGAAAAGCCAAAAAAAAAAAAAAAGTTGGTGAAAAGAAAGGGGTATGTAAGGTTAGGTGTAGAAAGGGAGGGGAGGGGGAGTTAAATGTGGTGGAAGAGGTTGTTGTTGTGGAGGAAGTTGATGATGTTTGAGATGGTTTTTTTAACATATGGAAAACATGTGATACCTCAGAAGTAAAATAATACCATCTTTGATTCAAATTTTTCTTGATATCGAATTCAAATTCCGGTTCATGAGATTGCTTTGTTGCACCAGTTGTTGTTTATAGTGTTCCAATAATAACACTGTAATGGGTTCTGCCAATTACCGATCATATTTTGTCATAATCGGCCCAATACGATACAATTTCCAAGGACTTTTTATGACAGTACTAATCGTGATATACATACTGTGGGCAATGCTAAGGATCTTAGATAATTCATTAAATCAACATGGATGTTTAAGATAATATTGGGGAGAATACAAGTTGAAAAGTAAAAGAAAAAGTACTTTATTCATCATCAACATTATATTTTGTTCTTTTTTATTTCTCAGCTTTTCAAATTTAAGTTTTGAAAAAGAAATAAATGTAAAATAAAAATTAAAGAAAAAACAATTGCAATAATTGGATCAGCAATACACGGGCATTTCCCCGATCCTGATTATGGTAACAATCAGCCATAATCAGCTCGATATGATCGCCAAACCGATTACCGTTGGAACACTAGTTGTTTAAATCTAACAAACATATATTATATCATCAACATAATTAACTATTCTTCCAAAGAGGATAAATAAAGACTTTGTATATTTTCTTATATAATTAATCAAATCTAAAACTTTTAACTGATTTTTTTCAAAAAAATTATCTTTCATTCCTCAATGAAAAAAATCTTATCTCTAGGCATTTACACTTTTCTAAACATTCCTGAACAAATTCTGTAAAGTACGTTTCATAGTGGCATACCATTGGAATAAATACTGTAGGCACTTGTTCTGAAGCTTGCTAATTTTGACTTGACATTGCAAGCTTAATGTTGTTTTAATGTGATCCCTTTTTGAAATCCTTGTTTCTCAATGACATCAGACTTCTCATGCAAGAATTCCTGAAGATAGGGTATATTTTTGCAACTAATATGCTGTTATACTTCATATTTTTCTAGGTGATGGTGTCCCTTTTTCTCTCCCCTTCCCTATTCTACCCCTAAAAACAGAACTATAAGGCCTTGTAAAAAAAATTATTAGCTGATCACCTGAAACCAGTTGGAAAAGTGATGCGAGTGCATGGTTTTAAATTATTTTATTTTATTCCCAAGCCCACTAATTTCAGTAATTTGCAGCATTCCAGATAAGGTTAACCACATCAGGCGTAATGAATATTGAAAACTATTGAAAGTAATTCTTCTTATTTTGATAGAAAGTAGAAAGAAATGAAAGCACGGACACTGAATGACTGATCCGAGAGAAATACAATACTTTTTCCTCCCCAAAAATTTAAATTTGGGATTCTGGAAAAAGCTAATATTCATTTTTACTGGGCCTTAATTTACCGTGTGTCTTTTGCTTCTGTGAACTTCCCTGTTTCTGTTTCTGTAACCTGAGGAACTGCTCCATAAAACTGCCATCATTTGAAAATGCATTGGAAATGGATGCTGCAGCTGTGGATGCTGCAGCTGTGGATGCTGCAGCGGTGGATGCTGCAGCAGTGGGTGCTGCAGCGGTGGATGCTGCAGCGGTGGATGCTGCAGTGGTGGTTGCTGCAGCGGTGGATGATGCAGCAGTGGATGCTGCAGCGTAGATGATGCAGCGGTGGATGCTTCTGGCAGCGGTGGTGGTTTCGGCTTAGACTCTTCAGTGCTATGTGAATACTTGAGATTGCTGTGCACAGAGAAGATCCAATATGATAGAGTTTTAGGAGCACTTAACTTATAGTAAAGGGTATTGATTTTTATGCAAATTCTTACCCGAAGATATAAAAGTGATCAAATCTCATGCATGAACAAATCTCATGCTTGACAGTGGTTAATATCAGTATGTTGAACCAATGGGTGGGCACCTTTAAACGTTCATGCTCAACTGCCATCATAAATTTAAAGCAACACAAGTATAAATCATGAATAGTGGTAAATTGCTGCAACTGTAGATAATTTAGGTTTTTCATTAATGAATAAACATGCTATTATTTTGGCTTCATGTTTTTGTTTATAATCAAATGTTTAGAAATTTATACATAACTGCTATATATATATTTTTCCAAATAATGTACTGTGTTACATGGCTATACCAGGACTTTTCACCAACATTTATTGATCTATTATTGAGTATTCATGTCAAAGTAACTTTCAAAGTTCTTGAATGAAAAAGTATCGTTTGATCATTTCTAGGGACCCAGAAAAATGTTCCACCTTGAGTGCCCATTTACATGCTCATAACTTCAAGAATATTTAATCATTTTTGTGTTAAGATGACCCAATTTGGCTTTTGATTACTGCATGAATGCTTCAAATCTTGGTTGTGTTGATCAAGAAAGAGATCTAGGTGTTGTCATTAGTAGTAATCTGAAGCTTTCTAATCATTGTGCTTTAGCAGCTGCAGGGGCAAATAGGATGCTTGGTTTGATTAGAAGAAATTGTTGTTTTCTTGGTAGAGAGGTTGTTCTTAATTTGTATAAGCAGTTAGTCAAGCCTCACCTTGAGTGCGCTATTCAGGTCTGGAGTCCCTTTTACAAGAAGGATAAGTTTATTTTGGAGCAGCTTCAGTTAAAAGCCACTAGACTTATTCCCGAAGTAAGAAATCTTTCTTATGAATCTAGGTTGCTAATTCTTGGTTTGACCACGCTTGAGTTAAAATGGAGACTGGAGTACGTGGTGATATGATTCAGGTTTTTAAATTTCTATCTGGTAGTGATGCTTTGACTTTCTGTAATTTCTTGCACGTTTCAGCTAATTCTCATGTGACACGTGATAACAATTTGAAGTTGATCAAAAAGTTCTCACGGATAGATATTTTGGCATTTTAGCTTTTCGCAATGAGTTGTTAATGAGTGGAATGGTTTGCCTGAGTGAGTAGTTAGCTCCAATTCTGTTCACAATTTCAAAGTCAACATTGATAAGTTCTTTACTAGCTCTGGGCTTCTTTGATTTTATTTTGTGGTGGTGGTGGTGTTAGTCTGGGCTTTTTATGGGGTGATTCACCCTTCATCTTGTTATGTTATGTTATATCATGTTAAAAGGACCACCAAATTTAGAAGATGTTGCCAGAGTACGACCAAACAAGTACCAGATGTATGAGGCTATATATTTTTAGAAACAGAGGAATGAGAAAATGTCTTTCATGCAAGGTTACAAAAATCAGTATAAATTAAACACACAAGAAAATGCTATCTTAATGTATACATAATCATGCTTAAATGATATGATTGGAAAATTTGTATAAAATTTTCTTTCCACAGCATTAAAATAGCATACAAATTTACAAGCACCTCATATATAAAGTTGAAACTTGCTGTAGATATTTATAGAAATTTGAGAACAAAACTAAGAAATTATGTAACAATTTGTTTTGAATATGCATTGGCATCGCAAACCAAAATACTGTATGAATGGTGGTCCCTTCCTTCACAGGAAAATGTTGTAGACATTTTAGTCAAAATATAACTGAAAACAGAAATTGGGGAATTAGATATAACACTAATTGGATATAACACCAATCTTAAACCATACACTTCCAAGACTGTTTGTTTTAAATTATTAATTAAGCAAACATTACACCCATTAATATCCACATGCAATCAAGTCTCCAATTGTAACAAGTAACTACATCACCTCCAACCCAAAGAACTCACATCTTAATTCCAGACTTTGGAGCTGCTGCTGCAGGTTTCTGGGCATTGTTCTCTTCTCCGCTATCTTTCTCTCAATTTCTATTTTTTTCTGTTGAATCAGTTTCTCCTGTTGACTAAGCCCAGCCATTTTCTGTGCAAAGGAATTGTTTGCAGTGTTGCTAGCCATCTTTAGATAGAAACACAAAGTAGATTTAGTGCAAAAGAAATATAATAATAAAAAGTTTAGATTTCAAATATTGTTATTGTATATGAAATCTGGGCCCTCCATATCATTGCAGAAGTTAATCTTTGTTCCTCTTACCCCATAGAGGTTTGGTTTGTTGATGTTTAACGGCACCGCAACAGTCAGAGTCAAATGTGCCAAGAGGGTGTTAATAAATAATGGTGTAAGAGTAAAGAATAGTGAGGAGATGGAAGGTTTGTAAGGAGATAAAGGGGAAAAGCTGAATATGGGAGAAAAATTTAGGTGAAAAGAAAGGGTGTGTAAGGTTAGCAGGTGTAGAAGGGGAGGAGATTATATGTGGTGGAAGAGGTTGTTGCTTCAGAGGAAGTTGATGATGTTTTAGTGGAGTGATTCTACTACAGTGTGGAAAATACAGGAAAATTTTTCTCCCTCTAAAGATTTACGCCACAGGTCTTAATATGCTCATAAAATACGCTGCTTTTCCTGATTCTTAAAGACTTGAAACAGTGTACTTGTACATTATTTGTAAAGAAAATATATCAGAATTGGTGTAAATGAGACTCCCATGTCGAACACCTTTGGCTTGCCCTACATGTTCTCCAAAGTGGTTATATGGTCGAAATGAAACATTTTTTCATTACAAGGAAGCCAACTTCTCTCTTTACATAGTGAAAACAGTAACAACTAGAATGATAACACTCTGCAGACCGCATGTCTATCTGCCCCTCCTGTTCATTCCACATCCGAAATATAATCCACCTCAGAAATTCTAGGCCCACCAAGTTATAGCCCCAAACAATGTTTTTCTCACTGTTGATATGTATTGCCATTTGCATTATAAACACTTCAGGATGTACCCTCTTATCATTATTTTCAGTTTTATTCAGGCTAAACATTCATTGTTTTAAGCTTTATTTAGCCAAGATTCACATTCCATCATTTTCCATTCATGCAAGAAGTCACTTGTTTTATTTCTGTTTGATACCAGAAATCACTTGATCTGATTTTCTTAGAGTCCAGAAAATTGATTTGTTTTGAATTCTTTTCAGGGCATGAATTCATTGTTTAGCACATTCCATTAAAAACCTTTGAAAAGTTTAAAGTAAAAATTCATGACAGATCCCATCCTAAAACATTCCCACCCCTCCATTTGTGACCCTCCCCTTTTCCAATGTCTCAGATTCTAATCACCTCTTCAGTGCCGTCAAGAATAATTGTGGGACCTGGGGAAAACTAAAAATCTGGGGAGCCTGGGGAAAAAATTGAAAATCCTGGCCTTCATATAATTTGTACAGTCCCTTATGATCCGGGCCCCCTTGGACACTGGACCATTGCCCCCCCCCCCCCCTATTCTTTCACCCTCACATGGACAAATTCCAAATCCAATCTTGGGTTCTTGAGATATCCTGATGGCAAACAAACAGACAAACTTGAACAGAGGTGAAAAAATAACCTCAGTCCAACTTCCTTGGCAGAGGTAATAATGAAATTCCTATAGGTCACATTTGAAATGGCAATCATAACAGTCATTAATGTTAGGCCATAGGAGATAGGCCTAATGCCATTTCGCACCCCTGTTTTTGTACCCAAGGAGGAATGTTTTTCAATATTTTTTGCAGTGGATTGTTAAGGAATTGATCTTGCAATCTTGAGTTTCTGACCAGGGACACAAAAAATTTTGAATAAGAAATACATTTCAACCAAATTTGAGGTTTTTTCTATGCAGCCTAACACTAACGTTAACTTAACGTAATGACCCCAGGCTACGGTTGCCATTTCAAGTGTGGCCTTGAGGGCCTATAAAAACTGTATTGCACTCTCAAAAAGTGTTCATTCAATTCCTCTCCTGGTTTGAACAGCAGTTGATGTTTGAAATATATAATCGGAAGAAGAAGATACTGTAACGCGCGTCCCGAGTGAGAGCAAAGGATATGGGTTTCTTGGTCTGGAGTGTTGTGCAACGGTCCAGGAAAGCAGAAATTTAAGAAAATGACTAGAAAAAACAACTGTGTCAAATGAAACTTGCCGGTTTATGGCGTGGTCTCCATCTTAAAATAAACTCAGTCTTCCAATAAAAATGACAGAGGTCAAGTCTTCTTTTGCTTTTTAATATTCCATGTTTGGAGCAAGTTTTGGCTTGACAATTTATTTCGCAGAACTAGTACTGTACGGGGCCCAAGACCAGGCGTTACCAAGATAAATATTTGGTGGGTTCCACAAGTTGTACTTGTAAGTTGTAGGCCTGCATAAGTTTGTTAACATAAAACTCACGAGGATTTCAATAATAATTTAAAGAATACCAAGCTAAATTACTTACGGTAGCCAAATCTTCCAAAAATTATTCAGTACTTCGAGACTTGCTCCTTCTGTCAGAGAGTGATTGATTGGTAAATGGCGATATCCAAATCGATCAATCGGATATTTTTGAGGTCGGAGAGACGTAGCCGTGTACGGGCTCAGTGAGGTTTGCTAAGTTGGAGGGGAAACTTTATTATTACAGTCAATAGGATATTTTTATGAATACTTGTGTCGCTTTAGCCAGTCAGCGAAAATTAATGGTACACATATATGTTGAAAACTATTATCTAATACACAACATTTGTGAAGAAAAATAAATTTTGTCCAGTAGCCCATTTGTTGAAAAATGACAAATAAAATATTTTTCTCCCATTGACTGCAATGATAACTGACTAGGCCTATTTGTTTCCCCTTTAACTAAAGTTTGAGATCGTCAAAAAAGCATTGTTACTTCGCCGTGCACCACAACATTCCCGGAATGTCCGACCTCGAGAAAATCTGTGGTTCCATCATTTTCTGGTAAATGAACTAAAGACCTATCTGGTTTAGGATATAAAAAAATTCCATAAACTTACAATTACATTTTAATGTTGACATGTCAGTGTCGTAACTTAAATCCAATATCAGTGTTGCAATTTTGAAATAAAGGCAAGAAAGGGATGGAAGTGATGGGAGGAGGGGGGGGGGGTATTTTATTCTTAAAGCACATTATAACTTATTATAATCAGTTTTTTTTTCTTTTCGATATGCATATGGGTCTGCCCATGCGAGCAGCATATGGGTCTTCCCATGCGGGTAGCATATGGGGAAAATGTGGGCTGAACCAACCCCTATAGATGTTATATGGGTAAACACTGGGCAAGTCCATATGGGCAGTATATGGGTCGGCCATGATATGGGTATTATATGGGAAAAACCTGGGCAATCCCATGAGGGCAGAATATGGTTTGCTCCATATGGGTGTCACATGGGCAGTGGCGTAGCCAGAAAAAAGACGAAGGGGGCAATTGATATTTCAATCTGTTGTTTCAGATTGGTGCCATCGGTTCAACAAGCCTTGACATTCCAGGTTTTTATTATGTTTTGAATTTCAAAAGAACACTTTTCAGAAAAAGGTCCTTCGGTTATAATATATAAAACAGTTGTGCGATTTTGTATTTAAATACATGAACTAAGACACGCAGAGAGAGAGAGGGGAGAGAGGGGGGCTGCGAGGGGAGAGAAGGTGGGTGTCGAAGTGCACGTGAAACAGAACAGGCTCATTTAAAAGTTTGACAATATTTACACAAGTTTGTAGTAAATTGTTGAAAACCTCCCTTTTAGACAACCCATATTTTTCAAAGAGTGATGATCAACCTAACCATGTACAAACGTAAACAATAACATATTATATTTCCACATTATGCGTTTTCATGATTTTGTGTTTTGTAAATGGTGTATTATAGCTCTATTTGACATGAATTTTGACTTGTATAATACATCTTCTTACTATGCGTCGTGAAATATGTTTTTGTCCTTGAAATGTCAATTTTGCGAGAGCTCTCAGGGCTTTGACCCTGGACCCCACCAGGAACCATTAAGCGGACCCTTGGACCCCACGCCGACTTTGCGCTCCAAGTGACACCTTGGTGTCACCGAGTCAACTACACCACTAAATTTTGTGTCGGTTCAATTACCCTCCCCCCCTCCCTTCCCTCCCTCCAATATGAAAGTCCTGGCTACGCCACTGCACATGTGTACAAACTGGGCAAGACTATTTGGGCAGTATATGGGTCGGCCTATGTGGGTATCATATGGGGAAAACCCGGCATGCCATGTGGGCAGCATAAGGCGGAGTTTCTTTGTTTGGTTTTTGAAAGGAACTATATCTTATTTAATTTATCCGCAAGCAGTTTGCACCCGTTTTCCTTTGAATTTGGTTATTGGTGACCAGAACAGAAATACAGCTTTTAAAAGATTTTGTGTTTTAATAAACAATTTTGGAATTACAATGAACCAATTCTCATGCATGGATAATACAACTTGAATATGGTATGGCTTTGATTAAGTTACTTCTTTAACGTATATATATATGCAATTGATGAGTTGTATATTGTAACGCAGATCTCCTACCCACTGTTTGTACAGAGGACAGTATTTTGATGGGGTGAGATATTTCTCCCTGACTTGTTGAGGTTTTGAAGAGAAATACTGCGGAGTGAGGAGAGGAATTAACGGTGCTCATACTATTGGTCGGAGCTTTAGACGTACATATGCAAATAAACACAGCTTGAATACAGCATAATAAGACACGCAGACACATGCTTAAGATACAAGGAGGCTTAACTTTAATACAGCACTACTCATGATAAGCACATAGGGTGAATCAAAAGGAGTAAACTGCAACGACAGCTCCCCAGTAAGTGAATCCTCATGAAAAAACTAATACAATTATTGCTCACAAGTAATTATAGTGGCTCACGAGTAAAACTGCTGCTCGCGAGTGAAACTTCTCACGAGAGAAAATACTGCTCGTGAGTAAAAACTTCTCACAAGTAAAGATAGTATCAATTTGTGTATTAAATGAGTTTATAACCTTCAAGTTATAACATAAAGCAGCCAGAAATAATTTGATTTGGAAGTTTTGCGCCCATTTTAAACTGAATTGAAATTGTACACTTACAGTGAAAATCATAAGTCCGATTATTTCACCTCAGGTATTCTCAAACAGTACCTCTCTGCTCATAAGTCTGGCTTCTACGTGATTATCATCTCTCCTTCAATGTTTTGTATAGTTAAAATTTCATCTCAGGAGAAACCACCTCCCCACCCACTCAGATCATTAACCCTATTGGTAGAATTGCATTCAGTGGTACCCGCCTCCCCACATAGCGTAGTAAATTCCCTTAGCATTATTGATGTCAGGAGATCCCTCCCTCCCTACTAACCCGGCATGTTCCTATATTATTATTGGTCAAAATTAGGTAAGTCCAGCCTCCCATCAAATTGATGCCGTATAATCTTAATCACCCTCTCATTACCAAACAAGTCTTAATCACCCTCTCATTAACCTTTCACTACCCTCTCAATACCAATCACATCCTATTTCGATAAATAAGCAAGAAATTCAGCTTTCCCCAAACATTACTTTAAAAATATACAAGAAATTTACCCATCTTGCTTCTATCAAAGTTTAAATTGGCAAACAGACTGCCAA
>JAIGNY010002180.1:90000-135000 GCA_020152595.1 Chiridota heheva
TGATATATAAAAAAAGGACCATCGATTCGGAAAATGATGTATGTTTTAGATCATGAGTAAAGCAAGATCCGACTTGGTTTATTTCATATTTTTTACCCACGTATAAAAATATTTAAAAAATCTAGCTATGCACTGAACGAGTTATTTGCAAAATGTTGATTTTGAATAAGTTGAAAACTACAAGCTTTTGGACCAGGCCACTACGTGACCCAGAGAGCAACAACAATCTGTTACACCAAAGTGCTAAATTTCAAAAGCAGATTTAAGCGCAATTTGAATCCAGAGAACTCAATCATATGAAACCCATATTATTCCCATTTGGATAGCCCTTATTATTGCATGCCCACCTGGGCCCCAGATGAATCCCACAGAATGCCATAAGGGATAGTCCATTTTCGACCCATAAACTGCTTTCCCTCATGAAACCAATATTAGGCCCACCTAGCCCCAGATGTAATCCACACGGGCATCTGAGCTGGCCAATATGATTCTTGGGTGCAAAATCCTAAGGGCCGATATTTCTGTCCAATGCTACACATATGGACATGCTACATGAAAAGTTCTCGTTCTCTGCCATCCATGCAAAATGTCTTCAAAGTATTAAAGATAAAGGTTAAAACATGAATAAAACTTGAATATTTTTATATGTACAATTATTTCCCTTATTTTATCCTCCTTTTAATCATTAAAAAATTTGTCGGGAAAATGTTATGTCCTCAAAGCTGGATTGAACCAAGTTAGTCAATTATATATTTCTGTTTATATATAATATGACATCTTTGATGGAGATGATTTTATTATGGGGTGATCTGAAATCGGCCAATTGCATTAGTGTTATCGTTTCAGCCTTATTCACATCATCCCAGTTGTTTTTGTTTCAAACATATTTTCTTGATATAAAGACGTCCGACGTCAGTTACATTATATTACTTTTTATACAGCCATAACATGTATAACAAAATCAGTGTTGTCTAAAGGGGGTTAGCCCCCTAAAATATGCCGTAGCTCACCCATATTTTGTCAAAGCTATTAATATAATTAATTGAAATATGAAATGAATCATACAAAACAGTTATTGGCATTTTTATTTGTGTCGACTGAAATCTTGTAAACTTTGGATCCAAATTTTTCCAGTTTGAACTAGATACCTTTAAACTTGTACCAAATCTTTAATTTTGGACGAAACATCTTCAATATTAGATCAAACATATCCAATTTTGGACCAAAATTCTTCAAATTTGCATTTCAAGATCCACCCCTAGTCAATTGAATACTGTTTTTGCGGATTGCGGCATTTTATCCATAGTATGCTGGATAAGATGACAAAATGACCGGCCATTTTGTCTGTATATCTTGATTACCCAGCGTTACACACGCTATATCTATGGAAAGTAATGACCTTGGATGGTGCTCTGCCTACCAGTGGCATACAGAGACATAGACGCCGGAAGTAGGAGGAGGGGGCATTGGCCCCAACTTATTTAGGCAGTAGTTAGGATAGCTTGTAGCTTAGGCCTTCCCTCTCCCTTTCCCATATGTGGTCCCATTCATGCTTGGGTGTTAAGACATACATGTGGGGTCTCTTTTAAATATATTTATAGTACCTCTTGTGTATTTTCCTCTCCCATAACCCTCACCTCCTGACACTGGGTGGCATCCAACTGCGCAGTTATCCACACCACCGTTTGGACCCGAGGGTGGGATGCTCCTACAATATGGGGTGCTACAATAGTGTATGCACATGAAGCATGTGAAATTTTACAATTTTATTATTTTTAGGGTGATACTTGTGCTTTATTTAATGAATAGATCAGATATACAATCTTTGCAAATTAAGTTTTTCAATGTTTGAAAGGTCATGTTCGTTATCTAAAAAAAGGCACTTTTCAATGAAAGGGCACGTTTTCTTATGAAAAGGAGCACTTTTCTTTCTTTGAAAGGGCACTTTCTTTTGAGAATAGCAGGAGGGCAGGTGCCCCTGGTTCTGCCACCTATGCTTAATAAGATGTATTTTTGAAGGACTTATGTCCCCCCCACAAAAAAAGGATGACAACAGGGGAGTCATTGCTAATATGGCTAGGGGCATGGGAAGGATGACCCTCTGGAGGGGTAATATCCTCCCAAATATCCCAGCTAGGCCTCTAATCAGAAAAATTGCACTGGTAAATTAAATTTCCATAGAATGTTGCTGCTAATGTTTCTTCAATTTTCAGTAAACCAGTCCTTCAATTATTTGGAAATCGGTTTTTCAATTACCAACTTTTGAGGAATTTTTTTGCCAATTTTCATTAAATTTTTGCCACATTTCAGTATATTTCCAATAATTTAACCAAATGTCTGCTCAATTTTGTGTTAATATTTGTCTAATTTCACCTCCCAACCAGGCAGAAAGTACCATATGCAACCGGGCAGGTGAAATCTTTTCAAGAGGGGCAGCCTGCCCCACTTTCTATGCCTCTGATTATGATATCAGGAAAATGAGACTGTCGGGCAATTATAGTTTTTGTCAGGTGAAATGTCAGCACGCCTCCTATCGTCGGACCTTAGTGGCATCTCTGAATATATCTTTTTCAACCAATGTCATCGATATATCATCCAGTATCTTCTGTAAGATTTCCATTATTTTGGGGTATTAAAAACAGTTTCAGAGCTTGTTGAAAATAAAAATGTTCTTATCATGCAGCTGCAAAGCCAATAATTTTGCACCAATGATAATGAGGACATTTTAGGGCTTCAGAAGCAACAAATCTTTAGAGCTTTCAGGCACTTCTCCTCTCCACCCACCAGGACAGGTAGTAACCACCCACCCACCAGGACAGGTAGTAACCACCCACCCACCAGGACAGGTAGCAACCACCCACCAGGACAGGTAGCAACCACCCACCCACCAGGACAGGTAACAACCACCCACCCACCAATACAGGGAGCAGGCACCCACCCACCAGGACAGGGAGCAAGCACCCACCCACCAGGACAGGTAGCAACCACCCACCCACCAGGACAGGTAGCAACCACCCACCAGGACAGGTAGCAAGCACCCACCCACCAGGACAGGTAGCAAGCACCCAACCACCAGGACAGGTAGCAAGCACCCAACCACCAGGACAGGTAGCAACCACCCACCCACCAGGACAGGTAGCAACCACCCACCCACCAGGACATGTAGCAATCACCCACCCACCAGGACAAATAGCAAGCACCCACCCACCAGGACAAATAGCAACCACCAACCCACCAGGACAGGTAGCAATCACCCACCCACCAGAACAGGTAGCAACCACCCACCCACCAAGACAGGTAGCAACCACCCACCCACCCACCAGGACAGGTAGCAACCACCTAACCACCAGGACAGGTAGCAACCACCCACCCACCAGGACAGGTAGCAACCACCCACCCACCAGGACAGGTAGCAACCACCCACCCACCAGGACAGGTAACAACCACCCACCCACCAGGACAGGTAGCAACCACCCACCCACCAGGACAAATAGCAACCACCCACCCACCAGGACAAATAGCAACCACCCACCCACTAGGACAGGTAGCAATCACCCACCCACCAGGACAGGTAACAACCACCCACCCACCAGGACAGGTAGCAACCACCCACCCACCAGGACAGGTAGCAACCACCCACCCACCAGGACAGGTAGCAAGCACCTAACCATCAGGACAGGTAGCAACCACCCACCCACCAGGACAGGTAGCAACCACCCACCCACCCACCAGGACAGGTAACAACCACCCACCCACCAGGACAGGTAACAACCACCCACCCACCAGGACAGGTAGCAACCACCACCCATTAGGACAGGTAGCAGCACCCACCCACCAGGACAGGTAGCAACCACCCACCCACCAGGACAAATAGCAACCACCCACCCATCAGGACAAATAGCAACCACCCACCCACCAGGACAAATAGCAACCACCAACCCACCAGGACAGGTAGCAATCACCCACCCACCAGGACAGGTAGCAACCACCCACCCACCAGGACAGGTAGCAACCACCCACCCACCAGGACAGGTAGCAACCACCCACCCATTAGGACAGGTAGCAACCACATGAGCTAAAATGGATTAAAATGAAATAAAACCACGAAAACAGGAAAAGTCACATCCTAAATGGAGCATTTTACAGCATATCAAAGCTTATGATACCCAACGGAGGGACTTCACCACATGACTCTAACTCAACTGGACTCCATTTTATAGGGCAGCAGCATTGTTGCATTTCACGCGTCTTCACACAGCTTAGTTACATCAAACTCATGACAAATATACTACATACTAACCTACCAGTACCAGTTCAGCAAATTTGACTAATTGCAATTTGTTGATCGCTTCTGATTTTACTAAATATTTTCCTTAAGTTTTATATTTTTCCTGGGTATATGATAACGGTAATGCCAGTTGATTGTTTGTTATACTCAGACAAAGCCTACATACCTGATATAAAGTGCTCGGTGCAAATCCTAGTGTGAACCATAGGTAAAAGCCATCGCGTCGTACAGCAGAAACCTACTTCAAACGTCGATCAAGATTATATGGAAATCGAGAAAATTTCTTTTTATTCCCGCACACATCTATTAGTGCAACCAACGGCACAGCAAGATTCTGGCATAATTATCTTACAAAAATAATCTTATATAACAACATGCAAACGTATGCAAGTCTAATTAAGTATAGAGCAGATGACAGTGGTATTGCCTGACAAAATGGCGATGTAAACATAGTTATGTGACCTCGTGACGTCAGCTGAAACACTGTTACTAGCAAGATAAAGGTTGTAACAGTATCTTACTTCCTGGACATGTTTGGGGGAACTATCGAAAAACCATAAATTATCATAAGCAATTTTCAAATTGTCCCATTCTGAGGTCACAAAATACTGATTGCGCAGTTGATACTTATTACGTATGAAAATGTTGTCAAATGAACAATTAACCAATATTAATGAGACTTTGCTGCTTGCATGATTGTTTTTTAAAACATTTAAACTCATGTTGTTGCTATATGGCCATATGGTTAAGGATGCACTTAGATTCATAAAAGTGACCCCTTCTATAATTTACACCCCTTCTATAATTTACTTAACTGGAGTTCTGAAATCTGCAGGGGGTATTAGTTAATAAACCCATAGTGGTAAGAGGTAGCAAGAGAATGAAAACAAACAATATACAATGGGGTCCATCCCATAATTGCAAATCAAATTATTTTCTGCATGTTTTTAATTACAAAAATGTGGTAAAAATGCATTGACAAGTGGTGTTACTGTGACATGATATATATTTCAGAAATAATGTTCATATCAATTCTATTTCACATATAAAAACTATTTGCAACTCAATTCACAAAGGAAATATTCACTTTGTCCCTACATACATACCTTTATGTGGTGTCTCTATACAACAAAAATAAATAAAAGTATGGTAATCATAAATTTGCAGCTGTATCTTATGATTTCATGTTTTCATATGAAATAACAGATATATCCTTCTTTTTAAATACTGAATGTTAAAAATAACTTTAAGAATTAATTCATAATAATTAAATACATATTTTAACAGTGTGACATGATCAATACCCACAATTATAAAGATTGACTAAGTGTCAATATTTTAGAAAAATACTCCCCACCGACTGATTAAATAATCTGCTAAGAGTAAAATCATTGACTCTAACAAATGGCGACACTTCATAATCATACTCCCTGCTTTCGAGCCTTTTTCATCCCTACACTCATCCAATTCATTGAGATCGTCGACAACAGTTAACTCATCCTTCTCCACACTTTGCTTTCTCTGAGCACAGATTTGCTAGACATATGCAGACCCCTAGCTTGATTTAAATAGGGGCAGGGTGCTAGATTGTTGAGGAGCACATTAATGCCCGCATGAAGCACTGCGTCTTTTCAGCATGGAGTTCAGGGTCCCCTTTACAAACAGGACAATTGCTTACTATGCTATCATTCTGTGTTCTGTATCCATTTATGAGGTTAATTAAGATTATTAAGTTATAAAAATATAATAATAATCAATACAAAAAATATATATATTTTTTCTCATGAGGGGAAGACACTGTAAAACAGCAAAGCTAGGGTCTGATATGTACTCCATGAGCCAGAGTACCTGAGTGACAATCTCCTTGCGGAGATTATTGTACCAGTATCGATACCCTTTCACTCACCTGCACGTCCATCATGCCCACAGAAAAAAATTCCACCCTTACCCACCAATTATAACATCTGCTCAGAGGGACTGACGGAGAGCGCTTGAAATGATCCAAGCAAAAGTCATAAAAACACAAGTGAAAAACACCTGATGAATAAGTTTAGATGGGAAGATGAACAAACAATTAAATATCTATTAATAATGGTGGATCATTCTATAAGCAAATGGTCTGAGCATTTAGAAATTACTTCTGAGCTCAGCACACACAAATATAAATTCCAATAATCAAGTGCAACTCATCTCCATTATGTCACACACATGCTGAAGGGTCACAGATTAACACTGCAAAGACAACAAATCACCATGCGATAAATGACAACGAGAACTTTAAATATGCTCAAATCTTTAAGACTATTTCCATTTCAACTATCTATACCTCTCCTTCGGCAGTATTTTGTTATTGCACATATGTAGCAGATATATTGGCAACATTTTGCTTTGTATGCTGGGAGCTATAGTGTCATAGCTCGTAGCTCTTTAGACTCCCAACTCCCCTGCTGTAATTCAACTTTGTTCTCTTTATTCAGCCTGTTTCTAACGTTTGGTGAAAAACTGATGAAGAGTGGACGAAGATGGTTTTTCTCCTTTGTGGCGTTTTTTACTTGAGCTTGATGAAGAAGAAAAGGACCTGAAAAATCAAAAAATTACACAAGAAACTGTTAACAGCCATTTGAAAAACATGGAAGTTTTAATCCTACACATATCAGGGAACACTTTAGGAGTCACAGCCCACTACAGATAGCCCAGGAACACTTTAGGAGTCACACCCCTCTGAGATAGCCCAGGGAACACTTTAGGAGACACCCCCCGCTGCAGATAGCCCAGGGAACACTTTAGGAGACACCCCCCACTGCAAATAGCCCAGGGAACACTTTAAGAGTCACACCCCACTGCAGATAGCCCAGGGAACACTTTAGGAGTCACACCCCACTGCAGATAGCCCAGGGAACACTTTAGGAGTCACACCCCACTGCAAATAGCCCAGGGAACACTTTAGGAGTCACACCCCACTGCAGATAGCCCAGGGAACACTTTAGGAGTCACACCCCACTGCAGATAGCCCAGGAAACACTTAGGAGTCACACCCCACTGCAAATAGCCCAGGAACACTTTAGGAGTCACACCCCACTGCAGATAGCCCACCCATAAAGTGGCTCATTATCATGCTCATATATGTATACATAATTTGTTCGGATTACAAACCTACTTAACTCCTACTGTTTTTACTCTATAACTTCTTTTTTAAGTAAAAATACCATGTGTTTGACATTGTGCTTATAATCAATGCACAGTATTTTCGAAGTGCTTTATGAAAGAGTAGTAATTGATATATTCCATAACCTACACATCACGTCCCCAAGCTCCCACAGGCAGTCACCAATCATTTACCTGAATATATATTTTTGATATGTGTGTTTGTTTTTTTTTGAACCTGTTTGAATGATTTTGCCCCTCTCCCACTTTGGTAGGCAAATTTGATTTTGTGCATTTGACCCTCTTTTTAGAAAGGGAAAATTTTCCAATGGGAACCCATTTCCCCATACATTGGACTGACAAAAGATGCCAGTTTCCTACTATTAGGTCAGTACTTAAGGGGAACTTCATTTTGAAAGGGGCACTTTTGTAATATTTTCTTGAAAAAGTGTATGCAAATTCCACCAGTTCTTGCATCTTTGACAATAATTGATGAGCACTTTTAATTTTCAAAAGGGGCGCTTTAGATATTTTTTCGAAAAAGTGGGTGCAGGGGGCACGTTCCTCTAGTCCACCTGGTTCCTACACCCATGTGAACGATCAACCAAAGTGAGTGCATATTATACTGGGGTAGGGGGGTGGGGGTGGTCAAGTCCCCAGCAATTATGGCCCTGTCACCAGCTCAAATAGTATCAATTTGTAAATCTTATCCCATTGATTATACTTGTATTAGGATGTACACTTTGGATGATCGTATCTATAATCATCAACTGTTACAAACAAACCCCTCACTTCCTGTTCAAGTGCTCATTTAAGCTTTCACCTTTTGAGCATAGAGGGATTTCATCACGTGACTCTAACTCAACTGGACTCCTATTTTGCTGGGCAGCGTCGTCGTTGCATTTCACTATCTTCACACAGCTCAGTCACATCACACGTACAACAAACATACTACATGCTAACCTACCTACTAATTCAGCAAATTTTACTAATTGCAATTTTTTGTTCGCTTCAATTTTACTTCATGTTTTTCTTAAATTTTATATATTCACAGGGAATACGAAAAGTAACTTTAGTGGTAACGCCAGTTGATTGTTCGTTATACCCAGACAAAGCCTACATACTGTACTTGATATAAAAAGCTTGCTACAAATCCTAGTATGAACTGTAGGTTGACAGCCGTCGTATCGTACAGCAGAAACCCACTTCGAATGTCAATCAGGATCAGATGGAAATCGAAAAAATGACTTTTTATTCCTCCGCACACATTTACTAGGTCAACCAACAGCACAGCAAGGTTCCGGCATAATTATCTTACAAAAAATAATCTTATTTAACAACATGCAAACGTATATGTAAGTCTAATTAAGTGTACAGCAGACGACAGTGTTTTTTCCCTGACAAAATGGCGATGTAAACAAATTCATGTGACTTCATGACGTCAGCTGAAACATTCTTATATCCAATCCCATAGGGCAGAAGGGGCCTTGGTCCCCAGTAATTTGAAACTTGAACGGCACAGTCAAAAGTGTTGAAAACATACCAAAATGCTTGCAAGACAAAGCAATTTATTTGCTGATATTCAATTCCTGCATCTGTTTTAAGCGCGTTTAAACCATGGATCATTATTTTTGACAACTTTTTTCAGCCTTACAGGTAATTTGAAGACTTAATATAGGCCCTTACCGAAGTTTTGTGATATTCCTTACTTATTTTTGTGCTGGTGATCGCGATGGTAACATTGTGGTTATTGTAAGGATAAAACCAATTCCGCAAAAATTTATGGAATTTTCAGCATGTGATCGTATACACAATAAATGATCAAAAAAATTGATCGTTTATCATTTACTAAATTAAACGAAAATGCACATCCTAGTTATTTGCATAAGTTAAACAATGCCATATGACATGAAGGTCGGGTCTCAGCCCCTCCAATAATCTAAGATATCCTACTGCCCTGGTACAAAAATAATGTTCTTGAACAGTGGACTCAGAAAATGATATTGTACTCCTTGTCAAAATGCATTCAAAACAATTAGTGTTGATAAACAAATTATACTGGCAATGTCAAAATATAATACAAATAAAATGTTCTGAATTTAAAACAAGTTGGGAGTATATGCAAATAAATCAAACTATAGAACAATGAAAAAGAAAAGAGGCACCTTTTATTGTGAGAGCTCTGTGTTGCAGGAAATGATCTTTGACTTGTTACTTCATCTGAAACAAACAAGAAAAGTAAAGTCCAAATAACTTCAACGAAAGACAAAGTTTATCGAAGTCGCATCAAAATAATCATTTCAATTAATCCTTGCAAAAAACAAAAAGCAATAGTGCAACAAATCAAACTATGAAATTCCAATACATAGAATGTATTGCACTGTAACACCACGACATATAATACCTCTGACTTACCGATTTGGTATTTTTATAGTACTAACATAACAATCTTTGTTTTTGAATATTTCCAAGATATATAATACTTATTCTCAAAATAAACATGTAGGTAAGCAGATGTCATTGGTCTATTTAGCTAATCCTTGAATAATTTGATGGATTCGTTCAGTGGACAAACAAACATGTTAATCTTATATGATATAAGACAAACAGTGATATTTTCCTTCATTTACAAGATTAAAGGATTAGTGTTCAGTGGTCAAGCAAGTCCATCTTATGAAAGAGGACTTCAATGGAAACAAAATACTAAAGAAAGCATTCAAAAATCCTATTCTATTAAGATATTAATAAAGTTTTGGACCATTTAGGTAAAAATGACTGAAATCAGACTAGTGTCACTGACTCAGATTCCTCAAAGTCTTTGTGTATTCTATTACATTTTGTCCTTTGATATTGTGGCTTAAAGGAATATTCCCATGGATTTTCATTTTTTTATATTAGATAGAGAAAAATTTGAGAAACAAAGTGGTGGAAAAATTATGTTAATATCTTATTCCGTTTAAAAGTTATGAAATTTTGAATTTTTTTTGAATTTAAACAAAAGTGACTGATTGGCAACTTCTGTGATGTCATAGAGACAAGTTCAACAAAAATCAATTGTATTTCTTTAAAATGATTTGGATTATTTTCTTGTTGAAAATGTGATGTACACCAAGAAAAAAACAAAATGTTTTTTGTAAACTATATATTCTACCCTATCTCTATAATGAATACAAAAATGCTGTTCGATATATGTAATAAAAGTGATTAAATTTATCAGAAATACATAGGAATTGTGCTGGAATTGCCTTGATGACATCACCAAGCTGAGAGACATATACTGTATTTTTTTAATTGTTATAAATTCTAAACAGAATAATTAGATATTAACATCGATTTTTCACCACTTTGATTCTACAAAATTTTCTCTATCATAGATGAAAAAATGAAAATCCATGGGAATATTCCTTGTAAGAACCATTGGACATGTCAGAAAAACAGTAAAACAAATCTTCTAAGGGTAATTAAAATTTCCCACCTGAAGAAAATTTGAGGTAAAATTATTAAAATAGGAAAAAGTTACATATATTTTCTTTAAAATACATTAACAATTGTTAAAAATGTGAGGAAGAGGGCGCCAACCTTCCATAGTAAACTTACAACTCCAGACATTTTTACAAAGATAAGACCGAGCTTTAACAATGATAATAATAGTGTTGATAATAATAATGATAGTGTTGATAATGATAGTGTTAATAATGATAATGATAGTGTTGATAATGATAGTGTTGATAATGATAGTGTTGATAATGATAATGTTGATAATGATAATGATAGTGTTGATAATGATAGTGTTGATAATGATAATGATAGTGTTGATAATGATAATGATAGTGTTGATAATGATAGTGTTGATAATGATAGTGTTGATAATGGTAATGATAGTATTGATAATGATAATGATAGTGTTGATAATGATAGTGTTGATAATGATAATGATAGTGTTGATAATGATAGTGTTGATAAGGATAATCATAGTTTTGATAATGATAATCATAGTGTTGATAATGATAATCATAGAATTCATTATGATAATTACAGTATTGATAATGATAATCATAGTGTTGATAATGATAATAATAGTGTTGATAATGATAATAATAGTGTTGATAATGATAATCATAGTGTTGATAATGACAATCATAGTGCTGATAATGATAATCATAGTATTGATAATGATAATCATAGTATTGATAATGATAATCATAGTATTGATAATGACAATCATAGTGCTGATAATGATAATCATAGTATTGATAATGATAATCATAGTATTGATAATGATAATCATAGTATTGATAATGATAATCATAGTATTGATAATGATAATCATAGTGTTCATAATCATAGTGTTGATAATGATAATAACAGTGTTGATAATAATATTGTTGATAATGATAATCATAGTGTTGATAATGATAATAACAGAGTTAAGATTTTTTTAATACTTTCTTCACCATTTTGTAGGTATGTGACTGACAACTATTTTCTGGATCTGGAAATCAATTTTCCCATGCTGCTCACATACATGTATGCAGAGTTGAAATTAATTATTAAATTTTCCACGGTTCTGAATAAAGGTGTCAAAAATCTTCCCACAGAAATAATGTTTATGTAGTGAATACATCTTTATATACTTCCCTCTTTCGCAATTAATGTACTTTTCATCGTACAATTACATGGGGACGTTTTTAGAGCACATATACTGTTGTCTACATTTTTTTAATGATTTTTTTTTTCTTCTTGCGAATTCCTGATTTTCCAGCTCTGCATGTATTTATGACATCACCTCTTAGGGCATTTGTTTAAAAAAGTTATTCAAATGTAAATCAAAATATTTTTGCATGAATACAGATGCTTAAGAGATATTGACAAATCAACCAGAAGGCAAGTTATCCGACAATCATTTAGCTCCTGCACTCGTGGTTGTCCAAACAGAAAATAATGTTGCTTTGACTAATTTATATTTAAATGTTTCTTGGTTTAATGCAATCTGTGCTAAAAATTTGGTTGTCAGCCAAGCATACCTAGTAAAAATTATGGTTGTCCGAAAAGACCTTTTCAAATCAGATTCAGCTATTTCTGGCAAACCAATTTAAATAATGTCATATGGCCGAAATTTCAATATCCGATTAACTCACATACTAAGGGAATCTTATTGACCAATCAAATACTGGGGGATTCTTGGTCGTCACCACAATTCACGCAGGGTATGAAAAAGAGAAATGATTTAATGTATGCACAGTAAATTCCACAACATGTGAATGACCAAAAAGCTTTCAAAAAGTATTTTACCAGTACCTCTTCTCTGGTGTTCAAGAATGTCTGAGATTGCGTCCTTGTTCAGACAAAGATCCACATGCTGGTTCAACCCCTCCAGACTCTGATACTGTCTCTCTTTATTGCACACTGGACACAAAAATGCCTGCTTTTTACAAACTGATAATGATTGGTCAAAGTTAGAAACTGAGCTACCTGATTGGTCAGAGTGTTCCTCCAGAGCCAAACAAGAACTTGTTTGTTCATCATTTTTAAAAGTTGTAATATCTCCATAATGATGATGTAATTCTTCATTATTTGATACAGCAGATGATTTTTAGTGTTGATTTGGTGTTTAACATTTTCAAGTAACTCTACAGAATCCCCTTCTGTTGCAGTTCTAGGATTATCAAGAATTAACAAAGGATTCTCAGAATAAGGATCTGATAAGAGATTGGTAACCAGGGAGTCCTCTTGTAACGTGTCCTCTGTACTAGGAATCACTGTCTCATTATCATCCGAGGGATCCGGTTTCCTCTTCTTGAAAAGCGAAATCAATGAGGGTTGTTTTCCATTTGAATCTTCTGTCACAAACGATGATAATCGAACTCCTACAGATAACATGAAACACAAGATGTTGATATTTAATTAAATATGATAAAAAAGATATTAAGATATATAGATATATATATATATATATATATATATATATATATATATACATATATCACAACATGATAATCATATATATATATGGATATGTTTTAATGTAAACACACAAATATCATAGATAATGATAGATAATGATAATTGTTGATATAGATAATGATAAGTGTTGATAATGATAATGATAGTGTTGAAAATGATAATGATAGTGTTGATAATGATAATGATAGTGTTGATAATGATAATGATAGTGTTGATAATAACCATAGTGTAAATAATGATAATCATAGTGTTGATAATGATAATAATAGTGTTGTAATGATAGTGTTGATAATGACAATCATAGTGTTGATAATGATAATCATAGTGATGATAATGATAATCATAATGCTGATAATGATAATCATAGTGTTGATAATGATAATCATAGTGTTGATAATGATAATCATAGTGTTGATAATAATAATGATAGTGTTGATAATGATAATGATAGTATTGATAATGATAATGATAGTGTTGATAATGATAATCATAGTATTGATAATGATAATGATAGTGTTGATAATGATAATCATAGAATTGATAATGGTAATCAGTGTTAATAATGATAATCATAGTGTTGATAATGATAATAATAGTGTTGATAATGATAATCATAGTGTTGATAATGATAATCATAGTTTTGATAATGATAATCATAGTGTTAATAATGATAATCATAGTGTTGATAATGATAATAATAGTATTGATAATGATAATCATAGTGTTGATAATAATAATCATAGTGTCGATAATGATTATCAGTGTTGATAATGATGATAATCACATCAACAGATAATATAATTGTCAAACATACATCATAAATACTGATAATAATTTGTATATGTATAATGTATAATGATAAATAATATAGATGATGATAATAAATATCATAAATGCCAAAACTACATACATTATATTATCCTACATGATATTAATACTGTCTACAACTATCATACATGCAAAAATATAACTGTTGGTAAAGGATGCTAATTATACTCCTAGTGTTCCAACGATTACAATGTAATGGGTTCTGTTGATTACTGATCAAGATTTGTTGTAATTGGCCTGATCTAATTATTTTTTCTGACAGTACTAATCATGATAAAGTGGGCAGTGCTAGTGATCATAGATAATAAAATCAAGATTTTTGTTAAGTCAAAACAATGTAACACAAGAATATTAATGAAGTTGGAAAAACAAAAAGTTGGGAAAATATGAACAGATGACCCTTATCTCTAAATTCCCGTAAAAGATTTCCTTTGCTTCTCAAAGAGATTTATCATTAAATATATCATTGCCATTGTTAAGTTGTTTCTAAAGAAATATATCAATCCATCAAACTTTCTCATTCAAAAGTCAAAACACAAGACAATTTATCCACAAATATACCAGATACAATCCAACTACCACTCGTACTGTAACTTGCACTTATGCAACATATACACATGCAAGAAACAATGTTACACGAACCAGAGGGTCTACATTGCAGCTCCCTGCAAGAACTTGGAAGCATTAAAATCCAGGGTACTCTTCTATAAGCTTTATATACAAATTTGTTATTCAGATTACAAATCTCTGCTTTTAACAGCTTCTATTTTCAAAACGGATTTCTATTTTCAAAATGGACTGGAATAAAGCCTTCACATTTACCATTATACTCTTTTTTGGTGTTTAATAAACTCTGTACCAGAATAGCAAACAAAATTTTTGTTATGATAGTAACAATGCTATCACGAAACGCTTAATACGACCCGGACGAGAACACAGGTACGACGTACGGACAGACATAACATCGACAACCAAGTCAATGTCCACGGCCTTTGATAACCAGTTGTGGTGCACTGGTGTGTCTACCCAATCCAGGCTTGAACCCAGGGCCTCGTGGTCTGTAGACATGTGTGATAACCGCTACACCACAGTTGGTAGACAGCAAATATCTTTGTGTGTACATTCACTTATGTGCTGGGTTAAAACAGACGATCATTGGTAACATGTGCATGAAAAGCAGGGGTATTATTCAGGTCCAAACAACAACCTATTTAATGGATCATATATAAGATAATAATCAGGAGAATACTTGTTTAAAGGTTAACAAAAAACACTTTTCATCATCAAGATTATATTTCATTTCTCACCTTTTCATGTTTTAATGTTTGAAACAAAAAATAAAAAAATAAAAAATAAATAAATAAACTGCAATAATTGCATCGGCAATCCTGAGGTATTTTACTGATTCCATTATGCTGCCAATCAGCCAACATAATAATCGGCCCAATATGATCAGAAAACCAATTATAATTCGATCACTACATACTCCTATAGATATCTTTAACAACATGAAGATTCAATTCATGGCAACAACATTCTTTCTTTTGTCTTGAATTTTCTACATAAACTTTCATATAAATGACCATTTTCTTACCCATAAATTACTTTCATATAAATTACCATTTTCTCACCCATAAATTACTTTCATATAAATGACCGTTTTCTTACCCATAAATTACTTTCATATAAATGACCGTTTTCTTACCCATAAATTACTTTCATATAAATTACCATTTTCTTACCCATAAATTACTTTCATATAAATGACCGTTTTCTTACCCATAAATTATTTTCATATAAATGACTGTTTTCTTACCCATAAATTACTTTCATATCAATGACCGTTTTCTTACCCATAAATTACTTTCATATAAATGACCGTTTTCTTACCCATAAGTCTCAGTTTTAATGGATGAGGTGCTACTGCTCTAAGCTCAACCTTCAGTATATCTCTAGCAACGGCAAAGATGTCTTCTGCTGTGCTGATGGGATGAGCCACACTCTTTGCTCTGGTCTTCACTTCAAAGTTGACAGTCTTCAGCTTGACAGTCACTGTCTTGCCCTAAGCAATAGATACAATAGAAAGCATCAAAACATTAAGTCTAAACCTCCCAATACATTTTGTGTCTTAAGCCCAACAAAATCTCAGATCTGTTGGGTCTATATTACTCACAACAGAAACCACAATATTGCACAAGCAATTAGCAATTACACCAGGGATTTATTATTTCTACAATCCACACACTTCACCTCACTTTCCATGGTCATAATCTGACATTGATAGTGAACAGATTTCACTGCAGCTGCGCTGACTTTCACACATGACACAAGGACAAAAGTATTCCCCTGTGGTCAAAGTGTCTGGCTTGAAGTAATAATTTACAAATAGGGTGGTATTTAACAGTGAAGATTTTATTTGTTTATTGATGAGTGATTTTAAGTGATGTTTTTGTTTAATCTTGTAGACTTTGAGAATTTTGGACAAAAAATCCATAGCAACAGATTTTCATCATGAGAAAGTTTCAGGAAGGAGTATGTACAGTAGGGACCATAATATCTTAATAGTTTCAATACATTGTTTAAACTCAAAAACTAAACTTCACTTGAAAATGTCTTTCAAAATCAGGGTTATTTTCCTGTCTTACAGTCTGCAGTTAGGATGAAGCAAATTTAGAAGAATATTCCCCAAACGTTTGAGCACCAGAATGCATCTAACAAAAAAACGATAAAAGAAACCAAATTGACAAATTCTCAGCATGATAAATTTGGAATTTTTTGTAGAAAATATTATGATTTGATTTCATGGAAGTTCTTAAGTTGACAAGTGACCAGTGGTGGTGATTTCTGTTCAAAACATTGAGGGGAGGGGAGGGGGGGGGGGCAAACCCAGACAGTGGTGTAACCAACCATATAGGATTTATATAAATCTTTATTTTTAGGGGAGGGGACATAATGATATTCGTCCCCCCACAAAATTATTGAGGGAGAGACATATCATCCCCGTCCCCCGGGATCACCATCAATATCAATGCATGTGACTGATTGATAGACTTGTTGGCATTTAAACAGCAAAGGTCATATAGTGCTAGAGAGGATAATTATATCAAGAGGACTTAAAAGAGCAAATGGTGCAATTGAAGAAAGTAAGCTATGCTTAAACAGCCCAGCAGATTTGATGACAAAGAATAGATATAGGCACAGTTATAGGTGGGATTTTTTTGGGGGAGGGGGGGATTTTGGGGAGGGGGATTTTTTAGGGGAGAAAGTTCTATGGGAAAATTACCCCCACTTTTCCCCATATTTATATATTTTATATTGTGATCTTTTGTATTTTAGTATGATTTTATGATTTTTCCCCCACCCCCTTACTTTTGGTAGGCAAATTTAATTTTGTCCCCACTTTGGGAAAATCCTGCTGATGGTGACAAGGTAATCAGGTGCAAAAGGGTAGAAAGTACAGCGAAACGATCTATTGACTGAAGATAAAAAAAGGGACAGCATTTTCATTCAAACAAAAATATAACTTCTCAAGTTATAATGTTCATAAATGTCACTACCTGTAAGCTATCTTTCTCAAGATCTTCAGCGAGGGCCTCACAGAGCTCCTGACACTTCCGGTACAGATCCTCTGGTCTGCTAATCTCTCTGAATGTTCTCTCTGTACTCATGCTCTTTCTTTCACCATCTCTAAAATGATGCAGATGCACTAAGTTAGTTTTATGACACTTTGCAATCAATATGTCACTTTGTCATGTCTATTATTGTGACCTTCAAGTTAAAAGTGTGATGTCATAGTTACAGATCCAACATAATTTTTCACGTATTGCTACAAGATGGAAATGTGTTTTTGGTTTGGTTTGTTGATGTTTAACCGCACCGCGACAATCAGGGTCAAATGTGCCAAGAGGGTGTTAATAAATAATGGTGTAAGAGTTAGGGCACAGAGGAGATGGAGGGTTGAATGGGAGAAAAAGGGGGAAATAGGGTGAATTTGGGAGAAAAATTAAGGTGAAGAGAAAGGGGTGTGTAAGGTTAGGTGTAGAAGGGAAGAGAAAGAAAGATTAGATATGGTGGAATACATTGTTGTTAGAAATGTGTTTTTGGTTTGGTTTGTTGATGTTTAACGGCACCGTGACAGTCAGAGTCAAATGTGCCAAGAGGGTGTTAATAAATAATGGTGTAAGAGTTAGGGCAGAGAGGAGATGGAGGGTTGAGAGGGAGAAAAGGGGGAAAATAGGGTGAATTTGGGAGAAAAATTAAGGTGAAGAGAAAGGGGTGTGTAAAGTTAGGTGTAGAAGGGAAGAGAAAGAAAGATTAGATATGGTGGAATAGGTTGTTGTTAGAAATGTGTTGTTCTATCATTTAGAGTGTAAGGTATATTAGCAAATCATATGCATGTTGTACCCAATCTCAAAATCAAACAAAACATGTTTCCAATGATTTAGAAAAAAGCTGATTCCATCGAGCCATGAGGCTCATAGAGCCGGTGCTTATCCCTGGTTTCCGTGGCGCAAGCGGATGAGAGTACACAACTCTCCCTGGACAGGGGATCGCAGATTAACTCCCCAGCAGTGCTGGTACTCATTTTGCAGCTGAGTGGACTGAAGAAAGTAAAGTAAAGTGTCTTGCTTAAGGACACAATGCAGCGCTCATGACGGGAATCAAACCCGGTAACTTTCGAATACGATTATGACTCCTTAACCACTGCACCTCATAATGCACCTCATAATGCACCTCATAATGCAGTGCATAATGCAGTGCATACCGCAGTGCCTACTGCAGTGCCTACTGCAGTGCCTACTGCAGTGCACAATGTAGTGCACAATGCAATGCACAACGCAATGCACAACGCAATGCACAACTCAATGCACAACGCAATGCATAACGCAATGCATAATGCAATGCATAATGCAATGCATAATGCAATGCATAATGCAATGCATAATGCATAATGCAATGCACCTGCATAAAAGTGCATGTTGTACCCAATCTCAAAAATGAAACAAAAAATGTTTCCAATGATTTAGAAAGAGTCAATTAATTATCAACATAAAACATTTTTCTTGGTTCTGTGAGTATAACATCACAATGTACACTGCAAGGTCACTTTTCAACACAGTGGTGAAATCTCTGAAATTTGATAAGGGAATAAAATATGAGCAGTTTTCACACCAATTTGTTACTTTAATAGTTGCAAATGTCCATCATATATTTGAAAATGAAAATTCACAGGAATATTCCTTCAAATTGATGTAAATTCAGCAAAAAGGCAAAAGATATCATCAAGCTGATATTTCTATTGTATACAACAGATTTTACCTGCTGACAAATGCAGACCCCAGGCCAAGGGATATCCTCAGAAAATGATGAGATGAAGTTGGTAAGAACAACAGATGCAAGAGGGCTCGCTTCTCAAGGAGGTGACTGCAGATGGTCACACCAAGCTCACTCAGAATCCTCTCTGTAACCTTTCCAATTCCTGAAACCTGAAGTTGACATCAGCTAAGTGTTAACTTATCAGCTAAGGATTAATTTATAATACATCTTGCATTGTCATAAACCACAGAAGCTAGGGCACCAGATTGAGGGATGCACGAGGTCAAGTCCATTGCATCCACTGATATTCATTGAAGTACTGCAGCTTCATGGAAAATTAGTAATAATGAATGTTTAGTTATAGATTGACCATTTTAATTAACATATCTACATGGTCAATGTCTAAAATATGAAAAATTGTTTTTATGGAATTTTGTGGTCATTTTAGCACACTACATGGTATTTCAAATCCCTTAAAATCTCGTATAGCTGCCAATGCCAGCAGGGGTAAATGTTTGGTGCATTTCTCACTTGTAATAAATTCCAAACAAATGGAATATAAACTTTGTATTTTGAGTTTATTAACCCTTACTCTACCAGCACTATTTTGAAAATGTTCTTGGGAGGCAGAAACAAAGATGGGGCACCCAAAACGGCAATATCGCTGCGTGGTAGAGTAAGGGTTCAGCACAGGCTGATTATTGAAGGGTCTTCTGTCTTCCAAACAGCATAGTCGGGTTCGTTCTGCTACAGTAACCCAGTGGGCCACCCACTGGGATCATGCTGCATATATTGAGTTGGCACACTTGCAGTTGATTAACCTTTACTCTACCAGCACTTTTTTGAAAATGTGCTTGGGAGGCGGAGTCAAAGATGGGGCACCCAAAACGACGATGATATCGCCACGTGATAGAGTAAGGGTTAATAATGAAAAGGAGATTATACGTTGTACTATTTGGTTCAAATTTTAATACATCAGATAACAAATTTTATTATACAAATGACTTACCTTTCGAATTGGAAGCTTCTGAATGAATTCCATGACAACGTCTCTAGTGGGCTGAAGCCTAAACTGACCATTGGGTTTGTTCATGTCCGATCCAATCTTGGCTAACATGCAGTTTGGAGCAATACCTGCAAATTAATCAAATCATAGCTGCACATGAAGAAAAAGCCAAAATGAATGAGTTCCCACAATAGTGCAAGTAGATGATGGATGAGTTTCCAGTATAGTGCATGTAGATGATGGATGAGTTCCCACTATAGTGCATGTAAATGATGGATGAGTTCCCACTATAGTGCATGTAAATGACGGATGAGTCGTACTCATGATCTGTACTTGTACTCAAGTAAATTTGTTGGTACTTGTACTCCTACTGATAGTCATGTACTTGTACTCGGCAAAATGAAAATCAATGGACTCGTACTCATTGGCCATGTACTTGTAGTCGGACAAATGTTGTTACACTACCATCTGATTTATTTTAAAGCCAAATTATACAAAATATGTGCAAATGTTTGATGTCCTTAGTTGAATAGTTTCTTGATATTTTATGTTAGTCCATTAATTTAACTTCTATCACAAAGGATGCGAAGTAAACAGATGATCTCCTTGAACTTGAACAGTATTGTTCTACATATCCCACAGTTCCAATATCAAGTATTTAAATTTTCCATTGCACTTCCCTCAAAATTTACAATTTTCACCATGATTATAAGTGTATGATCTGTTAATTCTTTCCAAGTTTGAACTTGGCTTTATCCTTAACCAATAATAATACTAGGTAATTTTGGTACAAAACAAAAATTAGGCTAAATTAAAGCTGATGACCTGTCCACCTTTCTTCTTTGATTTTCATACGGCTTGACTTCATGCAACCCGTAGACTAAATCCTAAAAAAAATCTTAGTTAATGGACAAAATGTTGTTGTACCGGCACTTGCGGTGAGTCTAGTCTTCTGCTGAATCCTGAATCTCATTTCACGCACTGCCTCCTCGACTGAAAACCAAAGACTTCCACCCTTGGCTTCCTCTCTGTCTTTTCTGAAACATGTAAAAGAACACCAGCTTCACATTAGCTCTCAGAATTCTTTCACGTTGGAGAATTATAAACATCACATTGTAAAACTCGGCCTAAATGCCTTCATAATCGATTAAATGACACAACACAATACCTTAGAACGTCTCCTGTTGTGATCTACAATGTACAATCTCACCTGTGCTGATGTAGTTTTCTACGCATGACGAGATTCAGCCTTCATATCTTACTTTTGCTTTATGAAAATATCATAATTGAAAATTGTAAGTATGAGAGAGGTGTTGGCAGGCAAGATTTTCAAACACAAGGAAGAGAATGGTTATATATTATGTTCTCTCCACCTTATTGTATGCCCCTCAAACATGGACCTTATCACGAGAAATGCAAAATAAGCTGCAGACCTTTGAAATGTGGCTGTACAGGAAGAAGTCGTTTCTTAAGATCAGATAAGATCCGCAATGATTAGGTTCTTGACCAAAAGTAGGAGAATAACATCATCAGAAATGAAATTAATGATAAAATTTCCCACAGTTCTGAGTAAAAGTGTCAAAAATCTTCCCACGAAAAATTGTGACAGAAATAATATGAATGTAGTAAATACATTTTTATAGGTTCCCTCTTTTGCAATTTAATGTACTATTCATCGTACAATTACACGGGGATGTTTTCAAAGCACATAGTTTTCATACATTTATTCATTTATTCATCACTCCACGAAATAACATACAAAATCAATATGAATGAATAAGTTGCAACAATAAAACTTGAAGAAGATGAAAAATATATTATATATATATATATATATATATATATAGCATAATTAACATATTCAATATAAATGGAGGGAATGGTGAACGGAAGGGAGGGGGGGGGGGAGTGTTATACTTTTGCTAGCCAGTTTACTATCAATAGAACAAACATATAGTATAAGGCAATAAGTAGCATCTACCCACACACCCTCCCTTCCTAGCAAACCACCATTCTCATACGACACACCTTGCACTATATCTACCTGACACCACTCTACCCATCCCTCAACTTTCACACCCATACTGTTATCTGCCCACTCATATGATTGTCAAGAATAAACAGAAAAAGAGCGGAAGGAAGTGAAGATAAGTAGAGTAAAAGAAAGTAAAAGAGGAAAAAAATTACGAAAGAGAATGGAAGAGGATCGATCAGTTGTAAAAGGCCAATAGATGTTTCTTGAGCTTTTACTTAAACGTTATTTAGGGATTTGGATACCTTTAAATCATTATTGAGGGAATTCCAAAATGGTCACGCCAGCACTATGGACTTGGAATAAGCAATACTAGTAGGAATAAAGGGTTGCATTATATACTGTTGCTTACTCAAAAAAATTTAATGAGAAAAAAACCCCCCACGAATTCCCATTTACCCCGCAGTAATAACAACTGGAACTGTAGAATTGTTCAAGATCTAAACATCACTATAAGGAAGAACACTTTTCATTTTAAATGAAACCAGCAACAACTGTAAAATTCAATACATTCTGAATGGAACATTACTTCACCAGTTCTTCTCTTCCTGTCCTCTATTATAAAAGATTATAAATGATCCTTCATTGTTAAACCGATAAATGAACGTCATTATTGTTTAACATTGCAAAAATAATTGTTTGCTTAATAAAAAAAAAAATTGGCTTTAAAATTTGAATTTTCAACCAATTAACATTAACTTTAAGAATCAAATTGTAAAAAAAATCAATCTTTTTCATCCCTAGAGTTTACGTTAGGTTTACCATGGTTTATACAGTACTCCATTGAAATATTTACATCAAAATGCCCACTGCTGTTTTATTAACCAGTTGTGGATCACTGGTTGTAGACCCACCAGGAATTGAACCCAGGTCACAGATTGGGAAGCCGAGGCATCACCGCACTGCCACGGAGGTCTCTTCATTGTTGCTCCTTCAATGACTTTGATTTCTCTGCCGTGAAGAACTTGAAAAGTATTACCCAGGAGAAAATTCTAGTTGAGATTTTCACAACTGGTCCCAATTGGGAATTTTTCTGACCAAAATTTTGAAAAATCCTAACTTGGATAAACAGGTCCAAATTGAAAGTATGTTCAATTCCAGTTAGGACCTGTTCATCCCAGTTAGGACCTGTTCATCCCAGTTGGGAATTTGTTCAATCCAAGTTGGGACCACTTCATCCCAGTTGGGAATATTCAATCAAAGTTGGGATCAGTTCATCCCAGTTGGGAATTGTTCAATCCAAATGGGACCAGTTCATCCAAGTTGGGAATCCCAATTGTTCTTAACTAGAATTTTCCTCTGGGTAACCACTAATCTAATCTTCAAAAGAAAAATGGAAGAAGTTACCTTCAATTTCTTGGTGATCACCATCATCTGCTTGACTTTTGTTATCATTTATCAATGTTTTCCGTTCTTGTTTGTCAAAATTGTCATTTGATGAATTAGAACTTTCCTTGCCTCTTTCAATCTCTGATTCCTCCCGATATTCAAATGTTCTCTCATCATCACACATTGTTGCCCGCTTCTTTATATGTTCTGTAAAGTCAAGATATGCTTCATCTAAACTCATTGGGGAGAAGTTTGGGTCATACTGTGCTAGGATCTCCCTCACTTGGTTGCTGGATTCTCGATACTTCTTAAAGTTTGTAGGCACGATGATTAAATCTGGGCACAATTTTTTTCCAATGAACCCCGGCATGGCAGCTCGAACTCCGTACTTCCTTGCAACATAGTTTGAAGTGGACTGTGATCAAAAATATTACCCAATTATGATTTGAAACCAATTTTGTTCAAGGTCTGTAGAGGTGTACTTAACACATTTACTTCATCATCATACCCAAAATTGAAAAACGTAATAGTAGTTTTAAAATAGTGACATTCTTAAGTTAAAAATTTTACATGAAGCTTTATTCATCCTTAGCAGAAAAAGTCAGTCAATCATTCACAGTTAATGCACATATTACCTCAGGCATATAATACACAGCTATTTTTATCACCAATTTAAAAACAATTTTCTCCAACCTAACACCATTTCTATTAAAGCTCCGCCAATGAAGCATGGTGCCTGGCCTTCACTGCTTACATTTTGAATGCCAGCTTGTGTGGTAAACATAAATCACTAGGTTTTGATACAAAAGACAAACATGAAACTTTTCAAGTGTATAAGGAAAATTCAAACACAAAACTTGTCCTGATGAAAAAATGAGAGAATGAAAACAATTCATAAAGACACCAAGTTCTTGCAGGCTGTGAATCACTTACCAACATCCCAATACCACCTACAGCCATTGGCTTTTCACGTAATTCTGGATTGTCCAACATTTCAACAGCTGCATAAAACATATCCATGTCTATGTGTACAATGGTACGACTCAAATCTCTCTCATTCTCAAATTGCTCAACCAGGTGGTCAGTCTAGAAATTTAAGAAAAATATACTTTTGACACCATGTATCTCAATCTTACCTTCATTATGGACATAGAAAGTAAAAGTTTGTTGGATGTCAGCAAAGAGCCATTCAAATCATGAGTGGAAAAGGTGCTCTCAATTTTGAAAATGCTCTATTAATTTTAGGATGACAACAAATAAACAAGAAATAAATCAATGTTTTAGGGGAAACATGTATCTCTGCCTTAACAGCACATTGAGGTGCAGTGGCCCAGTGGAGTCATGCTCATATGCAAGAGCTACTAAGTTCAATTCCTGCCGCAAGCCCTGCATTGGGTCCTTGAGGAAGACACTTCACTCTACTTGCTTCACTTCACTCAGCTGTAAAATAAGTACCAGCACTGCTGAGGAGTTGACCCGCGATGGACTGGCATCCTGTCCAGGGGAGTCTTGTGTTTTCATCTAGGAATAAGCACTGGCCTGGCATTAGTATGAATTTAAGAGCACACTTGGAAATAAAATATAAATTATTGGGGGCTCAAAATTAAGTGGTCAACACCCCCCCCCTCCCCCTCCCCCCAACAAAAACATTCATCAACATAATTTGCTGGCATTATTTTGTTTTAAACTCTTATGAAAATCTGGCAAATTTTTCAAGAATGAGAAAATCTCACTTGAGTGAACACTCATTCCTCTTAGAAAATATAGGACCATTATCTATTCCTATTAACAAATATGAATACCAAGAGGAACAAGTGGTACCTCTGACTGGGCAGCCACCAGCTCTCTTTGAGTGATCTTGGCACATTGCTCCTTCATCCTTTGTATCCTCTCATTGACCTGTTGCTCCTTTTTTGCTCATTCTCATAAAATCTGAAAAAGAAAAAAAAATCCAATTAAAAGAAAGAAAATCTTGGATCTTATTCAAATTCAATTTCTAAGTTCACTACCATAAGACTTTTCTTTGTTCGGAACTTTAAATGTTTGAATAATATGGAGATTTCATTACTCTCTAGAAAATCGAAACAATCTACAGAATCTAAGCTTTTTGTAATGACAGTCAAAATATAAAGATCTGTAACAACCTTCAAAATGTCTATAATCTACATTTTAGAGTAATTAATGAAATGAGAGCAAGTCTCAGGTCTTGCATTTGTACCTAACTTAGAAAAAAAGGTTAGGGTTTATACGCTCTATTGCACCACAAGATTAATCAAATTCAATTTTTCAGAAGACTACTTTTAGGCAGAAAAGAAGCTGATACAAATATAAGCAGGAAGCAAGTACATGGAACCAGTGGCACAGCCAGGAATTCCATATCGGTGGGGCAAATAACAGAAATAAACCGACAGGATACAAAATATGGCCCCTGCCGACAAACGATACTAATTTTAAACCAATAAAAATGGAATATTGAGGAATATTAGTGGGGCAATCGCTCCCTCTGCCCACCCTTTTGCTACGCCATTGCATGGAACTGTCACTGGACCCATTGGCAGTTGTAAGAGATTTTAGTTGGAGAGGGAAAACATTATTGGGGGTGAGGGGAAAAATGAACATCTTTTTAATTATAAATCCAATTCAAGAATATTTGAATTACAAACACAACTTGAATAGCAAATATTTTTTGAGGGGAGGGGTAATTGCACCCCTTGCCCCATGGCAAGCTGACCATGACTTGACCTAATGTTGTGGTAAAAGAAATATATAATCTTTTGAAGTTTGGCATATCTGTCATAAATAAGAAATCTAGCATTCAACAGAAAACATCTCCCCTCAAATAATTGTGAGTATACTCCTAAATCATAATACAAAATACTTAAATTCTCATTCTATATCCTGAAAAGTACAAGTTTTCCCTTCATAAAACCTACAATAAAACTTGTTAAAAACCTAAATCCACATCAGACTCACCGTGACCCTTTAGATGCTTCGTAAATGATTTTGTTGATTCGCTCTTTATCTAAACCCTCCATCCCAGCTTTGTTGGTGTTTAAACCCATCCTGGAAATCATTTGGTTTGATTTGGTCTCTTCCATGGCTGCCTGGTTACCATCCTCCCTGCTTGTACTTGCTGTTGAGAAGAACAACAAAATATTCACCAACTCTGGACAAGAGTAATTTATATTTGATTGAACTTTAAGAACTAAGATGCACAGAATCATTCTTGGAGGCTTCCTACAAATAAATACTGAACCCCACCTGTCTACAATATTTAAATGAAATTCTGCCAATTTTGAATTTTTCATTTGCAAAATCAGCCATCAATAAGTTTAGTATTGCCTTTCTCAGCTGCATGTTGATTGTGGTATGTTAGAAAACCCAATTGTCAAAGTACTGTATGATAGAAATAAAAAACAATTGAAGACATCCGAAAATAATTTAACTAATGAATTATGGGTGTTATGCTTTCTTAGATTCACTCCTCAAATATTGCACAAAGTCAATTACATCAACACGCCTTCGAACAAACCATTTTGACAAATTTAGTGTTTTCCCAGGAGTTCTGTTTTAAGGCATTTCTCTTTGAAGTTCTACTCGTTGAACAGACTTGAAAACATAAAATGGACAGCAAACAATTTTTTTACGTTCAGATATGGCAGCCTTTATGCCAGCAGGGATGTCAGGGACTCCATCAGATTCAAGAGGTCTCTTCCAGTTCTCCTCCTCGATCCCAAAACAAATTTCCTCCTCAACATCAGATTCCATCATTCTGGAAAAACAACACAATTCTTGATTTTATCGATAAAGACATCACCACATCTATCCCTGATTAAATACAGTATCTACAATAACTTTCAATGCCATATATACGCTGTTGAATCCATAATTGGCTGTTGAATTCATACATTTCTGCGAGTAATATGAAATTAATTCATCAACACTGTGAGTCTATTTAGGGATACCATAGTTTCTAAAACTTTCATTTTGTACAAATTAGGTCTTTCTTCAAAATGGCCATCTTCATTTCTAATAGATTGTCCTTAGTTTTTAGCCAAAATTCCTGTTTTAAAATAAAATTGAGTTTAAAGTATGTACTGTATGTCTTATCTAAGATGTATGTTTGTCATCAAAATAATTGAAAAATAATGCAAGTTTTTGTAGAATGAAAAAATGAGCCATTAATATAATTTTTGGAGCAGGTTCCGCGAAAAGCCACTAGACTTATCCCACAGTAAGGAATCTCTCTAATGAATCTAGGTTGCGAATTCTTGGTTTGACCACGCTACAATTGAGAAGAGTATGTGACGATGTGATTCGGGTTTTTAAGTTCCTATCTGGTAGTGATGCTTTGGCTTACTGTTATTTCTTGCATATTTCAGCTAATCCTCCTGTTACACGTGGTAACAGTTTGAAGTAGACCAAAGACTTCTCACAGATAGATATTTGGCGTTTTAGCTTTTTGCAAAGAGTTGTTAATGAGTGGAATGGTTTGCCTGAGTGGGTAGTTAGATCTAATTCTGTTCACAATTTCAAAGTCAACATTGATAAGTTCTTTACTAACTCTGGGCGTCTTTGACTTTTTTGTGGTGGTGGTGTTAGTTTGGTTTTTTTTATGGGGTGACCAACCTTTCTTAGCCTGTAATCTTGTTATGTTATGTTAATAACCTCTCTAGCTGTGGATGGTATCAATTCAAAATGGAAGCAGATATTAACAACATATTGATAATGCACTTGTCAATTGTGTGACTCACCCCTACACCCCCGGACAAGGTGAGTCATTGCACCAAAGTGGGTTACCAAAACATGTACAATGATGCACCCCCAGTCACTTAGGTGACTGATATTTTTTGTGAAATGACTTACCCCAAATCACTCACCTCTGTACAAAGTCAATGGGTCTGAAGTAAATTGACTAACCCCAGAGTCACTCTGGTGACTGAAAATTTGGAACAATGATGCACATGTAAGTCACTATTTCATATGTCAGTGACAGACCTTTGACTGACATTGCCGGGGGTATTAGGGGTGAGTCATACAACTGACAAGTGCATTAGGTTTTAGGATAAGGGTTTTAGAAGTAGATTTTTAGGATTAGGTTTTAGGATTTTGACATTGTTGACTAGGTGGAGTTGTCGAAGTACAGCTCACTGAAATTGGTGGCAATGAAGACAGTTAATGTTAGTATGTGAGTAACTAGCAGTAATTTGGCCTAAGTTCCTGCAGGCTAGGCCCGAACGTATAGACCGAAATGACTTCCCTAGCTTTTCAATTTTTATTATTTTCGACGTATCGGTATCAGAACGTTACCTAACCGTTGTCGTTATCTCCTTCTTTCTCTGGTTAGTGCTGATGTTTTAACGAATTCTAACACTAATTCGTTCAGACTTGTTCTGTGTCAGTGTGTTTGTCTGGTGTGGCTACATAGTATCACTACTGTGCCTGTACGTACGTGTGAGTATTGTGCATTGTGTGAGTACCGGTTGTACGAAAAAATAATAGTTCAAACTGTTCCACGTGATAAGTCATCTGATAAATTGTTTTTCTGATAATAAGTTTTTTTTGTAGGTAGCACAAAACTAATTATTTATTCCATTGAAGCTTATTATGAAACAGTCAAGTTCGGTGTTGGTTTTGTACCAGAATGTTATAGATTTGGGATCTTTTGTGATGTCTCTCGGATGAGCGTACTTTCAATAGGGGTCACTAGAAATTTTAGCCCTTTTTTTTTTTGCTGAAATAAAGAGGTGTTATACACCCTCACCAAATCACTCCAATTTGGTATGGGTCCATCACCGTCCATGGTAAAACACTTTGCCATGAAACTTTTACTGAAACAAATCTCGTCAAGTTTGAATAAGCCATAGTCAAGTGAAACTTAAAAAATCCTTTAGTTATATAGAATACTAGGATTTTACCGCTTTTTCTTGACTTAAAATCATGGAGTTGTCGAAGTACAGCTCACTGAAATTGGTGGCAATAAGGACAGTTAATGTAATCTTTAGCGGTGACAGGGTAGATATCGACTTGTGTGTAATGTCAGTGTATGTGTAAGAATTGGATTTCTAATACCAGTTAATTGGCCATAATTTCAAGGACTATCTGAGGTCTAAGGTTAACCTATACTTAGGTGAATAGAGTTAATTTAGCATTTGTGACTGAAGTTTAAATCCTTGCAGATCATCCTTAATTGAAGAAAATGTTATGGGATATATTTTTTATTGGGAGTAGGCCTAGGCCCACAATATTGGAACTGCTTGAATCAAAACTGCTGAAACACTTCAGCTTTTTGAGAACTTCATATGTTATAGTGTTATGTTTCTTTAATATTTTCCGAGAATTGTATCCCCCCCCACCCACCATCCTTTCCAATGTTGAATCTATTCCTTTCTTAACGTCATTTCCAGGAAAAATTCAAATTACGACGCGACATAATTCCAAGGTTTTGACTGGTGTAAAAGTAAATACCCCCTCCCCCTTCCAGTAAATTTTGGACCACCAGCCCTAATGTCCTGGGATATTTGGGCCCCCAGACAATTAAGCCGTAGCCATCCAGTAAAAACGGTCCGCTAGAAAATTTGGGCCCTTGGCCCTTCTTTCCTAGGAAATTAGGAGACAACAACTTGTCCACCTTTTGCAAGAAAAAGCCCTTCTTCTCCCTTCATAGTAAATCTCACTGCCGTTTTGTAACTTTAGCCACACGTTTTTTTCTTTAGTGTATCCCGATGGGTACTGCCCAAATCAAAGAAAATATCATCTTTCTTTTTCACCGAAGTGCTTACTGGAAGCCATTTTCTGTTCGTGGGCAAATTCTACGAGTAAAACGGCGCTGTATTCCGTACATAAATATTATCACTTCAGTACACAAAATTAATTGAAGGAACCGTACGGACACCAGGCCTAAGTTAACTAGTAAAATTAGTCCGGAGGGGACTAAATTTACTAGACATTCATTAGGAAATAAAGACCGGGGGATTTACGGGGTGGGGGCAACTGACCACAGAACCACGTGCGTTACAAGGCCGCGCGAGTGTTCAATCTGTCATTGTTGAATATTATGAAAATGTAGACAATTTACGTCGTTGTTCTAAAATCATCTACTCTGCTATGACGTCATGAAAGACACACGGTTGAAGATTGTGTCAGCTGCTAGGCAGCCTTACCATGACTTAGTCACTTACCGTTAATTCACAGCCAGACAGCTGGCGGCCTGAATAAGCCGTACTGTAGAACATAAACTGTATTGATCAGGAGTGTATTGATTATTTTCCCGAGATAGGCCTAGCGAGGCTACATAATAAGGTAAGGATAATGATCGTAAGAAGCTAGTCTGTGTATTAATAATATAGGACCTACTGACATCAGACATCATAGCATATCACCCAGTTGAAGTTAGCGTCATATTCAGATCAAACTTTTACTAGCTGAAGAGCCATCCTTCTGTAAGAGCGCCATCTAAAGAATACCAACAAGACAGTTGGAGAGGATTTGGGCCACTAACGGAGCGAAATCAGTTTTTTTCTCTGTTTTACATTTTGTAATCGTCACATAGGAGTGTTTTATGGGTGGCAGTTGTTACAACGTATTTACACTCACGAGGTAAAAGCCCACCAACTCCCAAACCAAGGTCAGGTCAAGGTCAGGTCAAGGTCAGGTCAGGTCAGGTAAAGGTCAGGTAGCTCAGTTGGTAGAGCACACGACAGATGCTGGAGGTATCCGGTTCAAGCCTGGGACATAGTTTTTCCATAGCTATGCAGACAGATACGCCAATCATCAAAGCGGAAGTATGTCATTAGCTTCTGCTCCTCATTCAGCTGTTGAGAAAAGTGGCAATGGTTGAATGGTGCTCGCCGTCCTTTAGAGGGGACGTTAAGCCGTCGGTCCCGATGGTAGGACAGTCACACCCTACCTGGTTCTCTGAACACTTCTCGAAAAGAGTAGGGTGAAAACCAGGTGTTCATCCACTTCCGTCCCGGTCGCACGAGACTGGCATCTGCTATGCAGATGCCATATAGCTTGGTGTCTATACTCCATATAGGAGTCTTGCCGAGTTCCCGCAAGGGAGGATCATGTACAAACAAACAAAAAGTAATGGACTTACTTATGGGAGAGTACCTGAACCCTCAAAATCAGGGCCCTAAACATCCAGAATTGAGGGAAATTATTCCTATCATCAGGCTATATTATGGTCCATAGCCCTTGGGCCCAGTGAAGGTTTTGTGCCAGACTTCTGACATGAGGGCAAAAGCCCAACTACCCCTTGTTCCTGTGGTATAGGTCTCATATCTGGGAGATTGTATCTGGGCCCTCAAAAATGGGCCCAAATTGACCAAAAGTCGGAAATTGCTATTATATGGTTATCACATGGTCCATGACTCTTGGGCCCAGTAAAGGTTTTGTGCCAGACTTCTGAAATATGGTGGCAATAGCCCAACTATCCCTTAATGCTGTGGTATAGGTCTCATTTCTGGGAGATTGTTTCTGGACCCTTAAAAACGGGGACCTAAATGGCCAAAAGTGGTAAAAATTATTGCTATCATAAAGGTATATCATGGTCCATAGCCCTTGGGCCCAGTTAAGGTTTTGTGCCAGACTTCTGACATATGGGGCAAAAACCCAACTACCCCTGATCCCTGTGGTATAGGTCTTATTTCTGGGAGATCATGTCTGGATCCTCAAAAATGGGACCAAAATGGCCAAAAGTCGGGAAATTGCTATTATATGGCTATCTCATGGTCTATGGCCCTTGGGCTCAGTGAAGGTTTCGTGCCAGACTTCTGACATATGGGAGCAAAAGCCCAACTACCCCTTATTCCTGTTGTATAGGTCTCATTTTTAGGAGATTGTATCTGGACCCTCAAAAATGGGGCCCTATATGGCCAAAAGTGGTGAAAATAATTGTTAGCATAAAGTTATATCATGGTCCATAACCCTTTGGCCCAGTGAAGGTTTTGTGCCAGACTTCTGACATATGAGGACAAAAGCCCAACTACCCCTTATTCCTGTGGTATAGGTCTTATTTCTAGAAGATCGTATCTGGGCCCTCAAAAATGGGCCCAAATTGACCAAAAGTCGGAAATTGCTATTATATGGTTATCACATGGTCCATGACCCTTGGACTCAGTGAAGGTTTTGTGCCAGACTTCTGAAATACGGTGGCAACAGCCCAACTACCCCTTAATCCTGTGGTATAGCTGTCATTTCTGGGAGATCCTATCTGGACCCTTAAAATTGGGGCCATAAATGGCCAAAAGTGGTAAAAATTATTGCTAGCATAAAGTTATATCATGGTCTATGGCCCTTGGGCCCAGTGAAGGTTTTGTGCAAGACTTTTGACGTATGGAGGCAAAAGCCCAACTATCCCTTAATGCTGTATAGGTCTCATTTCTGGATGATCGTATCTGGACCCTAAAAAACGGGTTCTTAAATGGCCAAAAGTCGGGAAATTACTATTATATGGTTATCGTATGGTTCATGGCCCTTGGGCGTAGTGAAGGTTTTGTGCCAGACTTCTGCCCAACTACCCCTAAACCCTGTGGTATAGGTTTAATTTCTGGGAGATTGTATCTGGACCCTCAAAAATGGTAAATGTATCTATATTGCACCCCTGATGAACATTTATGGATGAAGTCTGAGTTAACCAGCAGGTAACGTCAGTGATTGCCAACAACAGAAAATGTCAGTAGATGTCAATCAAACAACATACCTGAATGATAAAATAAACAATGCTTGAATGTTGAAAACGGAGCATATACACTATTGATACTGTACATAGCATCGAGCTGTGAGGCTATGGTTATATTTTTCCAAATTGTTTCATGGAATTTTTGTAATTGTGGTTATAAATGGAAATCATACATGTATGGGGGAAACTGGATATTTCCCCCTATAATTCACTATTAGGAAGAATATTGTATTCAGTCTTTACAGTTCTACATTGTAAAACTGGTAGTGCTTCCAACTGGGGTAAAGATGACCTCCCCCCTCCCCCCACCCAAAAAATGGGTAAAAAGGGTCAGGAAGAATGTTTGCTGTCCTAACATGTAAAAATCTTATGCAAATGAAGGAGCAAATATTATAAGCATGACATCACCTCAGAACCCTCTAGGCTTTAATCCACTATCTACAGTAAATGGCTCCAAAAGCAGAGCTTACTTCACATTCAATTGGTTTAAAATAACCTCCTCATTTCTTTATTCTCAGAACATTCAAGTGCAGACGATGCTCAAAGATGGCAAACTCTGTGACCCTCATCTGCATAGCTGTCATCATTGTAGTTACTGCTGTTTACTGGGATGATATTCAAGTGTTTGTTAGCAAACGATCAGCAAAGAATGGTATAATACTTGTATCACAGCCATGGGCAGGATTTGCCTACCAAAAGTGGGGTATGGGGGAGGGGGGAGGTTGAAGCAAAGTCAAAATTAAAGTAAGATACAATCACCATAGGCCTAGTACAAAAGGTACAGATTCAAATAAAATATTTTAAAAGTGGGGGAGGCAAGGGCCCCCTTTCCCCCCCGCCCCCCTCAAATTCCACTAATGATCACAGCTTTCTTCATCTGAATTTCTTGTTAAAGGTGCATGGAGTGAGTGTATAATACTGGGGAGGATTTGGATAATGGGGAGGGGAGGGGGATGAATGAATGCAGATGAGGGGTTTGAAGTATGAAAAATGTTGAATTAAAAATCATTTTCATATATCACAAGGAGGTATGTACCATCCTTCTTCCATTGAAGTACCAAATTGTCTTAGTTAATGGTATCCAACTGGCTGTAATTTTGAGTACAGGGGAATATGTTGCACCCACTAAATTTCAGTTAAAGTTTAGAAGAAAAAAAAATGTTTGAAAGGATTTGTGTAATGTTGAGTTTTGAACATTTTGTGTATTGAAATGCTTGATCCTGTTGACCAATTACAGCCCCAGTATCTCAACTTACATACATGTATCTCCACAAATTAAAAAAAAAACATAGTTTGGGGAGGGATATAAATTCTTAAGAAGGTACCAGAATTTGGGGGTGAAAAACGTATCAAAGTTTATTTCTCCAGTTCCTTAGTAGCAGATTTCTTTATACAGAATTATGGACCCAGGTTTTTTCAGATCCAGGGTAGTAATCTGTAGTGAATACATGCATGCACATGAACTATAGCAGTGAAATATCTAGACTTAAAAATTCTATGGAGTATTGCATTCCAACTAAAACAATCTTTAAATTTAGGAAATACTCTAGCAAATCCAGTTTTCAGGTTATGGCTGAAGTGGTATTTTTCACCTTATTTCTGAAACATGTTCTAATTTCAAAATGGATTTTATATTTATACATATTATATGAGAATAGGTAGCTCAGTCGGCAAAGCTCACGGCTGAGATGCTGGAGGTCATGGGTTCAAGCCTTAGTCGGGTCTAACTCGATTTTTCCACAGCTATGCAGACAGATATTCCGAACATCAAAGCAGAAGCATTTCGTCTGCAGCTCCTACTCCTCATTTAGCTGTTGAGAAAAGTGACAATAGCGCACACCATCCTTTGGAGGAGAGGGGACGTTAAGCTGTCGGTCCTGACGATAGGAGAGTCACCCCTGCCTGGTTCTCTGAACACTATTCGAAAAGAGAAGCATGAAAACGCGGTGTTCATACACCTTCCCTTTAAGTAATAAGTTCATGTGCGCCCATAGGCAGCTGGATAAGTAGTCTGTTAGTTGTAGAGTGCATTTGAATAGTTCTTTAAACTAGAAAATGCACCATATAAATCCATACATCAAATCATACCTTATTATGGACACCACTTTTGTCAGTACTTTTTACAATTAAGATTGAAATTGATGGTTAAACAGGATAGAATTACGTGTATCTTTCTACATTTATACTTTAAAATACTTCTAAATACAGACAAAGCAGTGATTATAATGTGGAAAAGAGAAAATGTGAAAAAGAGATAGATACTGTCTCTATGTATATTTGTAGAAAATATTTAAAAAATGTAAAAATATTTCATTTTCTTAAAAAGACCTTCATTTGAATATTTTATGAGAAAGAAGTTTATGTCTATATTTTTAACAAACTACTTAGTCTGATTTTAGTCATTTCAACACGTACAATATCTATTAGAAACTGACACCCGGGCCTGAATATCCCCTTAATGTGAAAGGTTTTTTATTTATTTTGTTTTTCATCTTGTTCTTACCATTAATCACCTATCAGGGCTAGCTTGATTAGGGCCATAAGTTCTCGTGGTGACAGGTGGGACATGTCCCCCCCCCCACTTTTCAGTAGAATTTTCTTGGATAAGAAGCCATGTCCTTCCCCCTTTCTGGATGAGAATTGTGTCACCCTGTCACCCATCTTGTAAGATACACATGCTTCGACCACTGAAGTATCCTTTTAATTATCTTTTCCAGCTTTAGATGTTAGTGGTGTTTCTATCATGGATTCAGGTCAGATATCATTCTCCAGAAATGGCAGAGAAGTGCTGATTGGCCAATTTGGAGTCAATTTTAAATCCAGACCAACATCTTGTAGTGGTTTACAATCCTGTCTAGAATGGAGCGAAGCTGTCCTGAAGGTGATTATGTGTTTTGATATTTGACAGAACTCTATGGTAAATTTGTTACAGACGCTTTTGAAACAATGGAGTGGGAAGAGAATGGCAAATATACATTGCTTGTAGTCAGCAATGCTACATGTCATGTGTTTGTGCAAAACAGTCAGTCACCTGCAGACTGCACATTCTTACATACAGACATTAAAATGTATGAGATAGCCATTCCTTGCAAAGGACTCATGCAGTGGTGTTGTGGAAGAGTGTTAAAATTGTAATCATGTTAGAGGGTGGGAGGACAAAATTCAAAGCGGCCTTGGGCAGGAAATATTTCTGGACTTAACATGAAATTCCTTGACCCCCCAATAAAAAAAAAATCATTTATTCTAATTGCTATGAGTGAGGTCACATCATTTTTTATTCATTTATAATATGCCCCCTCCCCCAATCAAATTGAGTGTATTTTTTCTCCATCTTAATCTACTCTTTCATATCTTTAAACTGCAAATTTAAATTTTAAAATGTATTCAGCATTTTGTTGTGGTCCATATTTTGAATAATTTATGATTGATTGATTGAAGTTTGCTTTTCAATATTTTCTGGGCATTTTGGATCTTGGATCTCCTCCATAGATCCATCACTGCTTGATCAGCAGGGACTGACTCATTGGCATAGCCAGAGGGTGGGGACCTAGGCCCCTATCATTACAAAAAAAAAAAAGGAAAAAGATAATAAAAGTATTAGATGAACTTTGAATGAAAAGCGACCAGATGAAAACAAATCTCAAAAATGCATAACCTATGCAACCCCACCCCTCGCTTTTGGACCAATGCTCCCCCCCCTCTCTCCTCCTTGTGAAAAATCCTGGCTACGCCAATGGATTGACTATAATCACTAATCCCTCTTCCCAAGACAAGCAAACATCACATCTAGCATTCAGGCAACCAACATTTATGCTGGGTCGGCCCTTCAGCTAAACAAACACATTTTAGCATAGTTTGTATTATAGGTGTAGGAATCAGGTGGGCACGTGTTTCCCACTTTTCCGAAGAATGACAAAAGTGCCCCTTTTGAAAATGAAATGTGCCCTTCAATTACTGTCAAAGGTGCAAGAACTGGTGGAATGTGCACACGTTTTTATATACAAAAGTGCTCACAAAATTAATTAAGACTGCCCCTTTTACTTTTTCTTTTAGGCACAACATTAAGTGTCTATCGGTGGACTAAGCTGTCTTGAGGTTTTTTGTCAAACCCTTAAATCAGAGCGGTGGACCCTGTCCGCTTGTTCACCTCAACAATTCTTGTTGTCCTCTGCATCAAGGCAGATCTAGATGTTTTCATAGGAGATAAACAACTTTTATTGAAATAGTGCTGAAGTTTTTTTGTCCTCTTCTCATGCCCCTGGATCTACCTCTACCCCAAATGAGATTGGGTCTTTGAGGATAAATTGATAAATTATTTTCTTGGTTTTTATTGAAAAATGATCATTAGAAATAACCAAACTGTCATGTCAATGAAAAAAGAAGAATACGACATAATCATATCTGATTGAGACCAACTGTTATATTCTTTGCTTTTTTTTCTTTATGGTTAAGAGTCCATCTTCGGAAAGCTTAATGCCAACTGTTATATTCTTTGCTTTTTTTTCTTTATGTTTAAGAGTCCATCTTCGAAAAGGTTAATAATGAAATACTTTGTTAAAACTACTACCAAATTGACAGTTAGATTATTATTTCTTGGGGAGACGAAAAACTACAACTCTCTATTGTTACACTTTTATATTTGTTATTTTGTACGATATGAACCTTAATTGTTTTTTTTTTATCAAAGGGCATAGGAAGCAGAAAGGGGGCTGGGGGACTTTAGCCAGTCAAAAATGTGAGGGGCAGAAGTATGATTCCGCCCCCCTTACTTTTCAGAGAAGAAAACCCCTTATTGGGCTTATTTGTACCCTCTGTGATATATATAAACCTTTTCGGCACTTGTTCTTCTGATTTATTTGATTATAATTTATAATACCTTGATCTGATCCCGGGTTCAATTTTAGTTTCCCCAATTATAATCATTTGAATTGACTACACTTGGCCGTAAAATGTAGCATTACATCGTATACACCGGCGTAGTGCCTGCATATGTGTAACATACAGCATGCAGTTAGTACATGTACATGCAGATGACAGGTCACTGCACTGCGAGTGTGTATGTGCTGCCACGTACGTCGTGTCTTATAATAAGTTAATTGTCTATTCTTCTTTATTAATTTTTTTCTCCTCACAATCGTGAAAATAAATGGATAAAAATGAGACTTTTGAATGAGGGACTTGAGGTTTGTGGTAAATAAACTTTCAGTTCCCCCTCCCAAGAAAAAATTGTTCGTACACAGTTGATTTTATCTTTCTTTGTCTGCTAGATAGAAAGGAAGTGCAAAATGGAATAGTCTGCCACCATGTCAACTGGAAAGCTAAGACAGATACCCCTCTTGAAGATTGCTTTGGCATGGATCCAGCTCATTGGTACGGAGGAGGAGAGGTCTACCATCAACACTGGCCTGTAGAAAAATGGAACATTCCAATGACATCATTCACATCAGGGGATTTATGCTTAGACGAAGAGGGCAAGAGAGGATTTGGGTCGGTCATTGAACCTTACTGGCTATCGTCTGCTGGGGTAGCCATAAGAGTTGAAAGAGATGTCCCATTGCATGTTGGGATTGAAAATCACAAACTCTGTTTTAAAAGTATGTATCAAAATTCTAAATACTGGGGAGAAGATTCATATCCAGGTTTAAATTATTCAGTTTGTATTGGAAATCATGTACGAGATATTCATGACTTCATGACCAGGCGGTTTTTTCCAGTACCATCAGGGTTGCCAGATGAAAGAATGTTTCTGTTGCCAATCTGGTCCACGTGGGCACAGTACAAAGTATTCATAAATGAAACCGCAGTTGTGGAGTATTCAAACAATATCAGAAAGCATCATTTTCAAAGACAGTCAAATTGAAATTGATGATGGTTATCAGGTTGCCCATGGGGATTTTGATTTCGATCCGAAAAAGTTCAAAGATGCAAAAAAGATGGTTGATTTACTTCACGAAAACAGTTTCCGTGTGACAATGTGGGTGCATCCATTTGCGAATCCAGACTCCCAGGCTTACATTGAAGGAACTGAGAAAGGATACTTTGTTGTAAATTCTGAGGGAGGGAATGACTTAGTTTCATGGTGGAATGGCAAAGGTGCATATCTGGATCCAACCAATCCAGAAGCAAGAGAATGGTACATCAAGAAGTTGAAAAATTTGCAAGAAAAATATGGAATTGATTCATTCAAGTTTGATGCTGGAGAAGTAAGATTCATGAATAAAGGTTATAAAACCCATGAACCACTCATTAATCCAGGAGACTTACAACACAGTATGTTAACACAGTAACACAGTTAGGTACACAAATAGAAGTTAGGGCAGCTTATAAAAATCACAATGTACCCATTTTCATCCGTGCTATGGACAAGGAATCTGTGTGGGGGTGGAACAATGGACTAAAGACTGTCCTAACAACGTCATTAACTTTTGGCATGATTGGCTATCCTTTTATCCTCCCTGATATGATTGGTGGAAATGCCTATGACAGCCAAAACTTCCACTCAATCATTCTTCCGGAGAGGGAGTTATTTATACGATGGTTGCAGTTAACAGCTTTCCTTCCATCTATGCAATATTCTCTATCACCTTGGCAGTATGATGATGAAGTTGTTCGTATTGCTCAGAAGTGGACGTCTTTCCATGAGAAGGTGTTAGCTCCCAAAATGATCCAAATAGCAAAAGAAGAGACTCTACGAAATGGGAGCCCCATCATACGCCCTGTGTGGTGGATTGCTCCTACGGACAAAGTTGCCCTCGAAATCGATTCTGAGTTTCTCGTAGGGGATGATATACTGGTGGCACCCATTTTAGATAAGGGAGCACGGAAGAGGGATGTATACCTACCGAAGGGTCGATGGATAAACAAGCTCACACATGAAGCTTTGAATGGAGGGAGGTGGCACTCAAATATCCTTGTGCCACTAGAAGATATTTTATATTTCACTTTAAATAAATGAAAACATGGTTGATGAAACATTTAAAATAGTATGTCGCAAATAGTACTAAAAATGTCTTTTGTACTATTTGAATTTTTATACTATGCATGAAAATTAGCAACCTACCAGTGAATTATGTTGGAGCACATGGACAAGTTTCTTTGGTTAAAGATTTTGGATGAGTTTGGTTTTATGTTTTCGGATGAGTTTGTTTGTTATGATAATGAATAGCAATTAAAATGTTTGTTTGGCGTGAAAGAAAAGTCAAACAATAGAGCCCCTTGCCTCCAAAAAATTTAAAATGAAGTTTGTTATGATAATGACATTCCTGACATGAATAGCAATTAAATTATTTGTCGGCATAAAAGAAAAGTAAAACAATAGAGCCCCTCGCCTCAAAAGAATTTGAAAGTAAATGTGTTTGTTAGGATTATGACATTCCTTACATGAATAGCAATTAAAATATTTGTCTGACATGAAAGAAAAGTCAAACAATAGGGCCCATGGCCTCAAAAAAATTCAAAGTGTCTTCAGCATGAAAAGAAATATCAACAATAAGTGTTGGCTTGAAGAGAGAGGAAAATATAAGACTATTTTATAAGGAAAAATTCAAGAGGAGTATATTTTTAAGGGACATGTTGTGGAGTCATGTGGTGTGATGTTATCTGGAATGTTGGGTAGAAGATGACATGGTGATTGGAAGATGGGTGAATTGGGATGAGGTGGGATATCATGTGGGACAGGGTGGGTTGGCATGCTGGACAGGGTGGGTTGGCATGCGGGACAGGGTGGGTTGGCATGCGGGACAGGGTGGGTTGGCATGCGGGACATGGTGGGTTGGCATGCGGGACAGGGTGGGACGGCATCGGGACAGGGTGGGATTGGCATGCGGGACAGGGTGGATGGCATGGGGGACAGGGTGGATTGGCATGGGGACAGGGTGGGATGGCATGCGGACAGGGTGGATTGGCATGCGGGACAGGGTGGGATGGCATGCGGGACAGGGTGGATTGGCATGCGGGACAGGGTGGATTGGCATGCGGGACAGGGTGGATTGGCATGCGGGACAGGGTGGATTGGCATGGGGACAGGGTGGGTTGGCATTGGCATGCAGGACAGGGTGGCATCTGTATTTCAGTTCTGATGTCATGTGGTAGATTTGGATTGCACATAGGGTATGTAAGGGCCTCTCATTTCTTTGTGGTTCAATGGATAGAATCAACAGGTGTTTCAGTAATAGAGTGCTTTCATGTTTTCTGAGTTACTGGGTGAGGTAGTAACCATTAGCTTTTGTTCTTGTTGTAAATTTTTGGGACAACTCAAAGATATTTTGAGGCTTATAGTAAAATGTGAAATCTACAACAAAGGAAAATTAGTTAAGTGCATCCTTCAAAGCTCAGGTTATTTGAAATAAACGGTCTCCACTAGCCCCATTACTATGGATATATGTCCCCAATAAGCCCATTCTCTATGCTAGCTTAGAATAATGAGCATGCTGTCCTTCTGACAACTCTAGTTTTAATTGTTGCTTATTTTTCCTGAACACATCTGTCAATTTTTGTAATGAGGGGGGGAAGGGGTACTTGCATTTCTGCTCCTACTTATGATCTAAGGGTTTCAAAGCAACAAAATTAAATTACTTGATATAATCTTTAAAGGGGCAATCGACCAAAATGAGAGGGTGTATTAATTATTCTGGGTCTTTAGAATATTCAAAAACTTACAAATCAATCAGCATATTAAAAACAAAAAGCATCTGAACCTCAAAACCTTTTGGCTCTCGTTATGAATCCTTAATTATTTTTTTTCAAAAAGTGGATACAAAAAAAGGAGACCTTGTTATTTCAAAATTTCCACAAATAAACAAAAACTATCACGTTTACATTTCGACTGCATGAGCTTCTTTAACAGGTTTGTATTTAAATTGTGCAATAAATGAATATGCAAAGATTAACCAATCAAATTTATTCATAATTCAAATGATTTTTTATGGAAAAAGAGAACAACATAAACTAACGAAATCATTCTATGTACAATTTTTATTTCTCATCTCAATGCAATACAGTTTTAATATCTGCCGGTATAATACAAGTGTGTGAAAGAAAATAAATGTTATTGCAATATTAAAGGAGATGTACCTTAATGATATATTGTGACTTCATACAGTACATTTTTATGACAATTCATGTTAATCATAAAAACATGAGCGACATACAGGCTCAAATAAAATCTGCATTTTCGAACCCCCACAGGAAAACAATGAAAAACCTTTTTCATGGGTTTCCAAATGTCATATTCACCACAAGACCCAAGGAGTAGAAATACCACCTGTAATACAGGCATGATACCAATGGTTTAAATAAGCTTGTTGTCAATGAGCACAAAGTTCTAGTGGGAATTCAATCTGCATTGGGCTTGTGTATGGTCCATAAGGAGTCATCTACTCTTGCCTGCATAGCACTAGTGATATGAACATCTCATTCAGTATGCCCTACATGCTACACACTACTTGCAATACTGTGTACAGCCGATGCATATGGCTACAGTACACAGCCATATGTTATCTGACAACCTGGGATAAGCCAAAGCTCGGTGAATCAGTTAAGAAGATTAAATCATAACAAAAGTTTAAAATTGATAAAACCCTGAAAAAATAATTTCAGTGTGATCTGCCTTCACCCATTAGTTTACCACACAGTAGTATGATCTTTAACAAATCCTTTGAAAATACACACAAAGATACCATTACAAATAATTTATTTTGGAATGTTACATATGCTACTTGCACTCATAGGCGGTGATTGGAGAGGAGGGAGGGGGGGAACATGTCCCCTCCAATAATTATCTTGGGGACATGTTCCTCCAACAATTTTGTTGGGGGGACATGTTCCCTCCAATAATTTTGTTGGGACATGTTCCCTCCAATAATTTTGTTAGGAGGACATGTCCTATCCAATAATTTTGTGGGGGGGACATGTTCCCTCTAATAATTTTGTTGCTTATGTCCCCTAAAAATGAAGCCTTATATAAAGCATATATGGCTGGTTACACCTGTCTGGGTTCGTTCCTCCGCCCAATGCCTCCGCCCAACGTACAAATAAAAAAAAAATCGCTGCCACTACTTGTACTCCTGTATGTACTGAAATTTCCTTAAAAGTCATCAGAATTGTTTTCATTGTAACATAGAACAAGATCAAAAGCTAAAAAATGCACAAAATATGTCCTGACTAAATCATCCTGACATACATTATTTCCAGCAGTTAAAGTGTCCCTCCCCCTTTCCACAAGTTAGTTTGACTAATCAGGTAATCTTACAAAAAGTCAAACCAATTACAAATCATTATAAAACTATGCACAGAGAAATAGGTAATAATTGAGGGGGGAAAGTGGGCACTTTCCCCCACTTTGTTTTTCCAAATGCGTATCTTTTGTATGGTGATTTTTTGCATCTTAGCATGATTTTGTGGTTTTGCACCCCTTCCCGCCCCCACTTTTCACTTCACCCCACCCCTCCCATTTTCATAGGCAAATCCCGCCTATGAACAGAGACGTAGCTTCTTTTGAGACAAGATATCATAATAAACTTTCTTTTTTACAATTTTACTGTGGAAAAAGTTAAGCAATCTATAAGAATAGATATTTGTGTTATCAAAGTTTTTTGCGTATAACAAAAGACTTTATAACACAATTATAAAAACATTTCTCACCATGTAACTATTGCAATTATATACTACCAAAGAATAAAACGATGTCAAACAAGAATTGTACAAACTTGCAAATCTGAGCAGAATTGATCGATGCAATCGGGCAAGAAAGGCAGTGAACAGTGTCCAAAATGGGGGGAAAGCACAAAAAAAGAAATGGCCATCTCTAGAAATTACTGGTAGGTTCCCAACTGTAAATATTTTGGAAACTACACAAACGTTAGCATGAACAATGAAAATCCTGGTAGAACACTTGGCCCGTTAGATAATGCTGGACATGGGAAGGTAGGTGGTGGGGAGGGGGGAACAGCACAGAAGGACTGGTATAACTTAATTTGTCAAGTTATAAGTTTGCATTTAGTGAGGTCCTGCCATTGCCTTTTCCATCTTTTCAAGGTTTGTGGGCCAGCACAGGCTGGGCCCCAATGCCCATACAACTTCAAAATATAGTACTAAAATACACAGCTTGTTCACTTATGAATATTTATAAGTCTCTAATTAATATTTATCAGGAATGCCCATATTCTTAAATCATACAACAAAGTATTGTTCTCTAAAACTTGCTGTAAAGGCTCCTCTCTACCTTATGCAACATTAATCCCTTCATTAGGTGCATTTTTTTTTGTCTCTGTATAGCTGAAATTTCTAAGAATAAATCAAAAGAAAAACTTTCAGTTATAAAAATTCACTGCCGTTGAGATCTGTGCACAGATATGTGCACAGATATGCATAGACTTCCCATGTAGCATTCTCCATAGCCGTTAATGTGA
>JAIGNY010002180.1:140000-142500 GCA_020152595.1 Chiridota heheva
AATTCAAAGTTGCAATGTGTTATACTACCTTATATTGAATGTCACTCTGTTCCAACTAGTGCCACTGATAACAAAAGCAAATAGGGTTGGAAAAACTGTCCTTCAGAGGAGACGTAAAGCCGTCGGTTCCGATGGTAGGAGTTTCACCCCCTGCCTGGTTCTCTGAACACTTCTCGAAAAGAGCAGGGTGTTAACCCAGTGTTCATCCACTTTCCATCCTGGCAAGGTCAAATTGTTCAGCACATTCCATTGGAAAGTTTGAACTAAAAGTCAAGACAGATCTCGTCCCAAAACATCCCCACCCTTCCATTTGTGCCCTTCCCCGATTCCAAATTTTAATTACTTGTTCCTTAAGCAGCAAACACAACAAATTTTATCAAAATCCAATCATTAGTTCTTCAGATATGTTGATGGCAAACAGACAAACAAACAAAGAGAAAAACAGAGGCGAAAACATAGCCTCCGTCCATTTTTGTTTGCGGAGGTAACATAGGCGAAAACATAAACATAGGGTGATAACAGGAGTACTAACTGTTAAGGGTGAAATAAGTATTATTCCCAAATTAAAATGGACCATTTCAAGTCACATGGGTCAACAGTTCTGACACGAATTAATCCATTAACTGTGTTCAGTTACAAAGAAACATGGATATTACGAGGAGAGATATCATAATTAAAATGTCTTTCAATTATTTCTTCATGCATCTTCCCTTTCATTAATCATTTTTCACTTTGTACCCAAGGTTAAAACAGTTCAAAGGATATTTTGGGGCACCAAGGTTAAAACACTTCAAAGGATATTTTGGGGCACCAAGGTTTAAATGGTTCAAAGGATATTTTGGGGCACCAAGGTTAAAATGGTTCAAAGGATATTTTGGGGCACCAAGGTTAAAATGGTTCAAAGGATATTTCAGGGCACCAAGGTTAAAACGGTTTAAAGCAAAAGTGATTCCCAAATATTCTACACCATCATCAGCCGTCCATATATGAAGTGGATTACAGAAGATGAGCATCAGGTGGCTACCCTATACCCCCCCCCCCCCTTCACTGTCAAGCACCAGACAGGCAAGCTACAAGTCAGGTGTTTGGTATGATTATAAGCTGGGTACACCAGCTGGCTGCCACTGAGCCAACTTGTCTGATTACTAGCCTCAGATCACCAAATCTTGTTTTGGGGTGCACTCTACTGTTTGTTACGAGGTAATAAACATGATGGTGTTGAAAATATTCCAAAATCTTTTTTTCTCTCCCATCAATTCTAAATTTTACTAAACTAAACAGCACAGGTACATTTTGGACAAACTTTTCTCAACATCTTTTTTGTTTTCAAGTTATTTTTGTTCAAACACAAAAACACTTAAAATCCTTGAGATTATTTTTGTTGACGAAAGTAATTAAGATATTGTTGATCAATGCGAGATATTTGCAGGGAGAGCTTTTCTTTGATTTTCCTTACTGCTGGTTAATTTTTCTTTCTGACACCGGCAATAGAGGGATTTCATTACATTGACTCAAACTCATCTGGAAGCCATTCTGCTGGGCAAGCGTCGTTGTGTTTCACGCGTCTTCAACAGCTCAGTCGCATCACACGTACAACAAACATACTGCCTGCTAACCTACCTACCGGTTCTGCTATTTTACTTCATATTTTTCTAACGTTTTATATATTCAGCGGGTATACGAAAATAAATTTTACGTGAATGCCATCCGATTGTTCGTTATACGCAGACAAAGCCTACATACCTGGCATAAAGTGCTCACTGCAAATCCTATACCGAAGGTTGAAAGACGTTGCATTGTACACAGAAACCTACTTCGAACGTCGATTAGGATCAGATAAAAATCGAGAAAACATCTTTTTATTCCCCAGCACATTCTATTAGTGCAAACAATGGGCACAGCATGATTCTTGCATAATTATCTTACAAAAATTATCTTATATAACAACATGCAAGCATTTGTAAGTCTAAATTAGTGTACAGCAGACAATTGTTCTCGCCCGACAAAATGGTGATGTAAACAAAGTGACCTCATGAAACACCCTAATCAACATAAGATGGTTAAAGCTTCTAAACTCACTATCCTTTTGATGATCACTATCCCAAGTTTGAAGGACACACTTGCAAAAGCCCTTTTCATCATAATTTAGTTTAATTAATTTAACTTTATTATATAACATGGCAAAAATGTTTGCAATGTACAAGGCTCACTATGACTTGTGAGTTGGGAAGTTCCTATTGTGAATGGTTAATCTGAGTGCCTTTTAATAACCATTACTTACATGTACCACATGCCTTTTAATTTCAGCTTATCAAGTGAGTTAGTACAAAGCATTGATGATGGGTTAGCTGCAAGGAGCTGTTTGCAACTTTTGGTGTTAAAGCTGGAATGTTAGTAATTAACGGCAAGCTACTACATACACGTGAATACATGGCACATGTTTCAAGTGTTATAATATGCTCCAATCACCTGTAGCAAGGAAAAGCAACTATAGAAATGT
>JAIGNY010002180.1:145000-347500 GCA_020152595.1 Chiridota heheva
AACAATAGTTATCATTTATTATGTTCATGCACTTAAATAGTGAAATTAATGGTTTTAAACAATATTTATAATTAAGGGGTGAGATTGAATGAGTTAATAGTTTTGATGTTACATGAGAAAAATGAAATGGGAATAATTGAATGAAGTAGTGGCAGTGAATACAATATGCATAACACCATTCAATGCTCATATTTTCAAACTCAATCAATCATTTTTTTTTCAGTGTAAATGATGTACAGCCTTAATTCAAACACGCATAATCAAATTGGAATTTGGGGCAACAAACATTTGTTTATATAAACAAGCCTGTAATTTCAATTCAATCACTTTATTATTTAGAAGGTACAATTTAATTTCTGGGGCATACTCAGGAGAAAATTCCAGTTAGGATTTTCCCAACTGGGAATTTCTTCCAGTTCCTCCCAGGTGTGACCAGTTCATCCCAGGTGTGACCAGTTCATCCCAGTTGAGACCAGTTCATCCCAGTTGGGACCAGTTCATTTCACTTAGGAATATGTTTAACCCCAAGTGGGACCCGTTCATCCCAGGTGGGACCTGTTCATCCCAGTTGGGACCAGTTCATCCCAGGTGGGACCAGTTCATCCCAGGTGGGACCAGTTCATTCCAGTTGGGAATTTGTTTAATCCAAGTTGGGACCAGTTCATCCCAGTTGGGAATATTCAATCCAGGCTGGAAACAGTTCATCCCAGTTGGAAATCCCAACTGGTCTCAATTGGAATTTTCCTCTGGGTATCCTCAAACCACTAACAAACCCACTGGCAACACCACTGAAACATTGGCTGTTGCTTTTTCTCAAGACTCACCTTCCATAATTTGTAATGGTATTCTTTCTACTGTAGTTTTTCTTTAACTAAGAGTACTAGAAACCACTGTCCAACGTCTTTGATGATCACAGCATTCAATGTTACACCACTTTTTTCTTTATTTATATCAAAGCAATTATAGGCGAGCTGCAAAACAAATTTGAAACAAACATATTATTTAGAACCATAATTTACTTCAAACAATGAAATCATCTTAACTCAACTTCAAGCAACGTCAATCATTCATTACACAAGATGTGCACCATTCAATGGTATCATGTCAGCAAAAAATACAATGTTCGTGATATTCAAATGTAATTTCAACAATATAATTCTGTATGAATTACTTGTGTGCATTTTGGGCAATTCAAGTCTTCACTAGGAAAATCGTGGCAAATCAATAGTGCAATCAACATTCATCAAACTTCTTATTACATTCCTCTTATAGATAGCTCAGGCTATGGAGATAAATGGCGGCAACAGGGTCACAAGCAATGATGAACTGTTTTTATGTTATTTTTTACAAAGATTTAATGATACTGATAAACAAATGTGGACCACTGATATAAATTCAATGGAAAAGTTGTATTTTTATGGAAACTACAAAACCAGTAACGATTAGGAATTCTATTTAGCGCACATTCTTGCTATCACCGTTTGATCTTAAGTAAATTCAGATGTTGTGGCCCTCAATCTGGAGATTCACAAAGGGCGTAGAATTAATATACCACGTGACCAAAGATTGTGTTCTCTTGTAATTTACATCAGACTGAGGATAAACTCCACTTTTTGATAGGGTCCTTTTTATTAAGAACTTTGTCTACTGTATTTACCTCAGTATTTCTTTTGTTCACCAACGTACCATGAATTTAACAGTTTGCTAAATACTAGAAACAAGTCTTTATTGTATAAAGTGTGTAAGTTTTTAATTCATGCTTTAAAATATAGTGCAGAAATTGTTTATGTTGAAGACTAATATGTTGAAGACTTATTATTTCTGTTCATATTTCTATTTGTACCTTTGCTTTTCTGTACATTGTGCATGTATTATTTTGAAAAAAGTCTGGAGGCCTGATCAAAGAAGTAATTAAAGTGTTATAAATCCTTAAAGCTTTCATTCCCTTCAGCTTTACTGCAAAATGTTTTGCCTATACTGTACATCACCCTTGTGGTTCACCTGCTTCACACAGCATAAATCAAAATCTTATGTATCACCAAAAATGGTGTTCATTAATCAAATAACCCTTGCAATGTCTGTACATCTTAAGCAGAGATTGTATACTCCAGTATTGATCATGCGAGACGGTCACTTACCACGAGTGCTTCAAAAAGATTAGTTACAGTAGCAGTCAGACATGCAGAGAATGGAGTGATGATTAATGGCTTGTCACAAAATGTCACGTCACAAAATTTCAAATTTGTCACATGTCTTAAATGTTGCATAATTTTTGGCACCTTTTGCACAAAATGTCACATCAGTTTTGCCTTTGTCACATTTGATCGGCATAGATTCGCAAATCATGACCAGTTGACTGGTGAGAAAGATCATTTACTTATGTCTGTTTCATGAAAAGTGGAATAAACCACTAAAATGCAGCATCAAATTACCAATGAGTGAAGGGTAAAACATGTCACAAAATGTCAGACAAATTCTTAATACATTTGCTTATGTTCATTTTGTCACAATTTGTCTTAACATTTTCAAAATGTCACAGAAAGTCACAGATTTTTTAGACAATGAAATTTTGTCACAAAATGTCACCATGTCACAGATGCTCCATTCTCTGGACATATGTATCTGAATGAAGCCAAAAACACACACAGAACAGTGAAAAATGTACTTCATTATCTTGCTCCATCCAGGAGATTAAAGAAGCTGCAAGTATTGTTTTCAGGTTTTAACAAATTTTTATGAAAATAACTGGTGTGGGAATTCTACTATAGAAGAGTAACATCACACACTCATTGTCTTAACATTCAATGTATTTCATTTCATTGAAAATCCCTTAAAATCAATGTCTTTTATTTCATTGAAATCCCTTGAGATCAATGTCTTTTATTTCATTGAAAATCCCTTGAGATCAATGTCTTTCATTTCATTGAAAATCCCTTGAGATCAATGTCTTTCATTTCATTGAAAATCCCTTGAGATCAATGTATTTCATTTCATTGAAAATCCCTTGAGATCAATGTATTTCATTTCATTGGAAATCCATTGAGATCAATGTGTTCCATTTCATTGGAAATCCCTTGAGATCAATGTATTTCATTTCATTGGAAATCCATTGAGATCAATGTATTTCATTTCATTGAAAATCCCTTGAGATCAATGTATTTCATTTCATTAAAAATCCCTTGAGATCAATGTATTTCATTTCATTGGAAATCCATTGAGATCAATGTGTTCCATTTCATTGAAAATCCCTTGAGATCAATGTATTTCATTTCATTGGAAATCCATTGAGATCAATGTCTTTCATTTCATTGAAAATCCCTTGAGATCAATGTGTTTCATTTCATTGGAAATCCATTGAGATCGATGTCTTTCATTTCATTGAAAATCCCTTGAGATCAATGTATTTCATTTCATTGAAAATCCCTTGAGATCAATGTATTTCATTTCATTGAAAATCCCTTGAGATCAATGTATTTCATTTCATTGGAAATCCATTGAGATCAATGTGTTCCATTTCATTAAAAATCCCTTGAGATCAATGTATTTCATTTCATTGAAAATCCCTTGAGATCAATGTATTTCATTTCATTGGAAATCCATTGAGATCAATGTATTTCATTTCATTGGAAATCCCTTGAGATCAATGTATTTCATTTCATTGAAAATCCCTTGAGATCAATGTATTTCATTTCATTGGAAATCCATTGAGATCAATGTCTTTTATTTCATTGAAAATCCCTTGAGATCAATGTATTTCATTTCATTGGAAATCCATTGAGATCAATGTGTTCCATTTCATTGAAAATCCCTTGAGATCAATGTATTTCATTTCATTGGAAATCCATTGAGATCAATGTCTCTCATTTCATTGAAAATCCCTTGAGATCAATGTATTTCATTTCATTAAAAATCCCTTGAGATCAATGTATTTAATTTCATTGAAAATCCCTTGAGATCAATGTATTTCATTTCATTGGAAATCCCTTGAGATCAATGTGTTCCATTTCATTGAAAATACCTTGAGATCAATATTTTATTTCATTAAAATTCCTTGAGATCAATGTCTTTCATTTTATTGAAAATCCCTTGAGATCAATAAAATTAATTTCATTGAAAATTCATTTAAAAATTGGATTTCATTTCATTAAAATCCCTTAAAATCAATGCATTTTATTTCATTGAAAATCCATATTTTTCATTAAATTGAAAAACCATTTAAATTATTTTCAATGATTTAAAAGATATTAATACAAACTTTCTTCATATGGTAAATCCAAGTAACTGCACTAGACTCTTTGGTCACTGATTCAATTGATGCATGTCACCCAAGTAGCAATGAAACTATTGAAATATATTTATCTTTGCTACTATTATTGACCTTACAGAGACATTGATCTCATGTAACCCATTTTTTCATCAGATTTGAGTAGAAGAAATGATTCACATCAAGACTAGAAGTACAGCCTTGCATTCTTCAAAAGTGATTTTTAGATGAAATATTTTGTTATTAAAAATTAACAATCACTTGAAATGTACATTTTGAAGGCATTGTAACTTCCAATGTAACGTAGCACTACTTTTTAGACCATTACAGTGTTTCAGGTTGTCTACCACCTTTGAACAATTACAGGATTACTTCAGGGGTCAAGCAAGTCCATCTTATATGAAAATGAAAGAGGACTTCAAAGAAGACAACATGGTGAAGAAAGCATTCCAAAATGTTATTCCGTTCAGGAGTCAATCAAGTTTAAATTTTGGTGTAATTGTGTAAAAACGACTGAAATCAGACTAGTTGTGATGTCATAGCCTCAGATTCCTCATGTCTTTATGTATTCTATCATATTTTACCCTGCGATTTTGTGGCTTAAAAACTATCGGATATGTCAGAAAAGTAACAAAACAGAATCTAGTAAGGATAATTATAATTTACCTCTTAAAGAAAGTTTGAGGAAAAATAATTCAAGTAGGTAAAAAAGTAAATATATTTTCTTTAAACTACATGAACAATTGTTAGGAATGTGAAGATGAGGGTGCTAACCATCTCTGTAACAGAATACAAGTTTTGAATGCTTTCTTCACCATTTTCTTCCAAAGTCCTCTTTCATATAAAATAATCTTGATTGACCACTGAACTAATCCTTTAAGTGGATCACCAGAGCACATCTCAACCAATCCAATCTTGAAACCCTGGGCTTCACGGTCCGTAGGCTTGCATAAACACAACAATGCCACAGGGCATGCACTTCATTAGGCGTCAAACGCAAAAATAGGATATTTGACAAGTATCTAGGTACCACTACAAAAAGAAATACTCACATGAAAATTACATCATAACTACCAGTCGGCCATTGTTCAAAAGGTGCATACCACTTGTCAATGCACTTCACATCAATCAGTCTATAAAGATAGCAGCTCTGCAAAATCAGAGGAAAATGAGTCACGATTAGTGGATATCAGATGGGAATGAACGTAAATTACTTGAGACAAGCCTGTCAAAAGATTTTAGTTGATTTTACAAATTGCAAGGAAGTGAAAAAAGTGCATTTATTGTTTCAATCTGTAGTGTGTTTTACCACTGCTAATGTACCTTGAGCAAGCTTTCTTTCGAAATCAACAAACCATCTACATTTCATCAAACATTTGCAGTTCTGTTGCCAAATGTTCATATTTCTAACTTTTATTCCAATTTTAGGATGAAGCCCTACTTTGAGGAAAATATTGAGAGTATCATAACTACTGTAGGCTTATATTTGATCTTGAAATGTTAAATATTAAGGTTGTAGGGACTTCCAAGGGGTACTTCACCTTTATACAGGGGTTAAATTTCCCACTGTTCTGCTGTTTTGAGAACAGTGCTTTTTAGGCAGAAACAGTGAATTTTCAAACATCACTGTTCCGGTAGAACAGTGTTTTTTCACGAGAATGTGGCATCATTGATCAATAACTTGATTTCTGATCAATAACTTGATTTTAGCTCAAAACAAAAATGTATGTCAAACAAGATTATCATAAAAATAATTTCTTCCAGTAAGAAAAATCTTTTCCCTGCCTTGCCTGCAATTGTCAGCACAATTAATCATAAATACATATATGCAAGGTTGCTGGCATATGTGTATGATTGTATGCAACTGGATGCTACATTATGTAAATACTAATAACAAACATACATATTTGCACATATTAACCAATAAAGTTTGTTTGTTTGTTTGTTTGTTTGATGAGGGCTCAACAGCACCACGACAATGAGGGTCAAATTGTGCCTGAAAGGTTAGCTCATTCTAGAGGTTGAAAGGAAATAAAACAGGGGGAGTTTGAGAGAAACATGAGAACTAAAGTCAGAAAGCTGGGATCGAGAGAGGAGGTGCATGGGTGGGGAAAAAAATAGAGAGAGGGGGGTGGGAGAGGAGGACTAAAAGTGGCTGTAGAGGGAAGCATGATAGAAGGAAGGAGATAATTTTATGCGGAAGGTTTTTCTGGAAGAGCTCGGCAATTGAGTTGTGGGGAGTGAGGGAAACTCTGGGAAGGTTGTACAGCAAGGAGAACATGATGGACTGTGAGGGTGCAATAGTAATTGTTGCAGAGGGGTTGGGGGAGCCAATAAGGAGGTGGGAGTGAATGAGGTGTTTGACCTATTCTAAGATCGGTAATATCAACATTGTCAACAAGAGAGAAGTTGTGGATGGTGGGTTTGATCGGAATGGTGGGCTGGATGATGTGGAGTTTGTTATCAATTTGGGAGTCCCATGAGGTTTGCCAGCAGTCACGAACAAGGGAAGCAATAAGCGGTTTGATGTCAAAAAGGGTTTGAGGAAATGGGGTAGGGAGAAGGTTGAGGGCAAGTTTAGTGGCTGCATCAGCCCTGTCATTTTCAGGGATGCCAACATGGCTGGGTATCCAGAAGAAAATAATATTTTTCCTGCAGAGGGTGGGCGAAAGGAGATTACAGAGCAGTAGTTGTAAATTAAACCCATTTTGAAGAAAGGAATTTATTTGTGCAATTATCAGCAAAAAAGTTAGAACAGTGAAATGTGATCCAAACCAGTATTATTTGAGAAATTACTGTTCCATGAACCAGTGGTAAAAAAATCAAATTTTCGACCCTTGCTTTATGTTTTGACTGAAAAAATTCCCCAGAATTTCTCACATGACAATGTTATTTCTAATTACGTATATGATGCAGAATAGCATTTTTGTCTAATTAGGAACCTCACAGTGCCTCTTCCTTTTATTCAACCATCTTGCTGACAGTAAGTTCTTACAACTGATTTGTGTGTTTTTAATTTCAACCAATAGTGCAGAAGAAAAATTAATAAGCTTTTTATTTCAAATATAAAAGGTACTTTTTAACAATTTATCCTACAATATTTCTGGAATTGTGTTTAAAACTGAAATATAGATTATGGGTAAGGGTCCACATGTACTAAATAGAAATTAACTATATTTGGTATCAAATACAGAACACACCTTGCTGCACATGATAGTATTAAAGCATGTGCCACCTTGTGGATAGTTCTTGCAGTAAAAACACCCAATAAATCCATGTCTAAAAAGATAATCAACAATTCCACTTCAAACACACTGCATAAACATAGCAAAAATACACAATTCCAATCAATAAAAGAACAAAATCAACATCAGTAAATTCACTTGACAAAATTCAACACAAATTAACTTCTGTAAATGAAATATTTTCAAGCCACACACTTGCCGTTTAAAGATTAATTTTAACAAAAACCTAAACTCAGTCTGGCATGTATGTTTACAGAAACCGTGAAAGCTTACCGTAATAACCTTTTCTGAAATGCTCCCTTAATGCTCCAGGCATACAGAAGGAGATGAGCCTGGCTTGAGAGACAGCAGCTTATGTGACTTCTAAAAGCCAAGTAGTTTCTTCACTCCAATGTCTAAACGTGTCTCACTTCCTGAAGAAAAGAAATGAAAAGATTAGAAAATCAATTAACGAGTACACTTATATCGCAAGTGACTATAGTTTGCATCAATCATAGAGTGTTATTACATTGATAGACAATTAAAATAGACTCAATCCTCGGAGAATTTGATGAGGAAGACATGTCTGGTGGTGAATTTTGGCAGGATTATATTTTTCATGTTTTGGAATAGGTTTGGTTTGTTAATGTTTAACAGCACGGCACCGTGACAGTCAGAGTCAAATGTTTTGGAATAGAAGATGACATCAAGCTCACATAAACAAAATGGGAGGGCTCGAAGCATCGGAAAATTCATCTATGGGTTGCAGGGTATTCTGAAGTTACTCCAGATGGTGCTAGGTGAACATCCCCGTGAATGCAAAATTTACCACTACCAAACAAACAATGAAACAGACAAAATATTCAAACTGTGCTAGTGATCGATGTTAAACTATTAAGTCAATGGTATATAAAGTTACCCGGGAAGGTAGGGGGGGGAGAAGGGGAAGGGGAGGAGGGAGGGGGAAGGGGGGGTAATAATTCTTAATCGAATCTCCTCCAACAATTACAGCAATTGTATCTACAATCTAAGACAAAACTGTTGGGACAATTCAGCGTTTTGAGAACTACATATGTTATAGTGTTATGTTTCTTTCTTATATATTTTTTAGAGAATTGTCACTGGGCCTTAACTTTCCCTTTTCAATGTTGAATTTATATCTTACAGGCGCGGGCTCCAAAACACATAGAACTGTCACTGCCCTCACAGGTACTGAAGCAATGAAGATAAAGTGTCTTGCTCAAGGACACAACACACTTGGCCGAGAATCGAACCCAGTACCCAGGAAAAAAGCTCCTCAAATATTTTCCATATTTTTTAACCCCCTCCCCCTTTTCAAAGGCCAACATTGAATGAGGAGAGGGAGGGGAGGAAAGGAATTTTTTTATAGTGAGGTAGGGGACGGGGACACTGGCAGCGTCATTGAAATTATAACAATGTCCTTAAAATTCTAAAATATTAATTACAATTGAAAGAATAGGGTTTGAAGAAGCAACAGAACAAATTTCCAGCATTTATGATTTCTAAATGTGGAATAATTTACAATAGAAAAATAGCTTCATGAAAAGCACCACATATTTTCACTAAGTGTTTCAACAAGTTTAGTCCAAGATTGTCTAAGAAAATCACAGAATATTCTTGAAGAAATCATTTTTTTCTTGTAAAAAGCAGAAGATTTTTAATTTTTTTTGTTTGTAAAAAGCAAACTACAAATGGAAATTTATGCCCCAAATCTGTCAAATTGGTCCACTTCACCTCAAATTGGTCAGGTAGTGTTAATTAAAAACGGATGTGGGGGAGAGGGGGGAGGGGGATAGGATAAAATACATTGAAGTAGGACTATAGGATGGGGGAAAAGTAAGCGTCTTTAAAAATATGACATTGTCTGAAAATTACACCAAGCTACAAAAGTTGTTAAAAGAGGGGTGAAACAATCTATAAAAAAAGACAGAATTGATGATTTATAAATGTTCAATCAGTGATGTAAGTTTGTGAGGGCACTGCGCTGCAGTGGGTTGGAGCGGTGGGTTGGAGCGGTGGGTTGGAGCGGTGGGTTGGAGCGGTGGGTTGGAGCGGTGGGTTGGAGCGGTGGGTTGGAGCGGTGGGTTGGAGCGGTGGGTTGGAGCGGTGGGTTGGAGCGGTGGGTTGGAGCGGTGGGTTGGAGCGGTGGGTTGGAGCGGTGGGTTGGAGCGGTGGGTTGGATGGGTTAGCGGTGGGTTGGAGCGGTGGGTTGAGCGGTGGGTTGGAGCGGTGGGTTGGAGCGGTGGGTTGGAGCATTTACAAAGCAGCATTTAGCCTGATCACAGAACGAGCAGCCCAATGCGATGGAGGTCATGGGCGGTGGGGTTTAAGAGGGGGAAGGGGGAAGCCAGTGGTGTGGGATTTCTGATTTTTAATGTGAATAATTTACAATTGAAAAGTAGGTTCATGAAAAGCATCACATTTTATGCCCAAAGTCTGTCATTTCCGCTTCAAACTGGTCAATTTTGCATTAAATTGGACAGTCTTAATTAAAAAAAAAGGGGGAGGGGGTTGGGGGTTGATAAATACATTGAAATTGATTGAAGTAGGATAGGGGATCATTTTTGTATATCATTTAAATATGAAACAGCTCCACAGTTGTATTTTAGATTCAAACTTTAGAAAAACAATGGTAGACCATTTCAGCACGCATCTTTTTACTAATATCAGTATAATGCAATCGGTAAAAAGGAATTGTATGATAATATTGGAATTTGGAAAGAATTTAGGAGATAAACTGTTTAAGCAACTTTACTTATGTTGATTTGTATAAAGATTTCACATAATTCATAGCTCCACCATTCTTTCTCCTATTTTATTTCAAGAACAATGACATTTTTTCAATCACATGTTGTGAGCATCGCAATGGGGTAACGGATAATAGGATGGATTTCAAATCATTGGGACATGGGTTTGAATCCTGTCGATTACATGAGGGTCGACATTCCCTTTTAATTACTCAATTGTTATTTATTGAATAGATTTCATACATATGCTTAGATTAGCCAGTCTTTTATCGTCATTTATTTTTCTTCATTCAATCCCTGAAAAGTGCACAAATTTTCAGGTATTTGCAACCTTCAAAAACACATTAAACATTTTCCTTTGACTTATTTATTTATTCCAATCCTCAAGTCTATTCTTATTCATCATAAAACTTATTGTTTTTGAAATTTATATTATCAAAACAATACATGCTTTACAACACAACTTGTTTAAACTGCAACTGACCTTAACAAGTTTCAGTTTTTATAAATAGCTAAATTCTAAATGACACATAGTTATCAGTGTACAGTAGTCCCTAAAGCATGCAAACCTTATATTTCTCAATATATAATATATAATATTCCATACTTTTTACATTCAGTTATCAAAACATATATATATTCCCTAAAGAGCTTCAACAGCTTTCAGTGGCAATAATAAATTACAAGGAGATAGTGAAACAAGGAGATAAAGAGACAAGAACATAAAAAAAAGGGCAAACAAGGAGATAGTGAAATGTCAAAGGTACAGAAAAGCTGTCATATGTGACCGAGTAATTAGAGCAAACTGTGAATCCTTCCCTACTTCGAGATAAGAATGATTAGCAATCACGATGAGTAGGGGTAAAATGAAGGCCACAAATGTTTGAATCAGATTATACAGTAGGTTGTTAACTTGTACTTAAAGGGTTAGTTCAGTGGTCAAGCAAGTTTATCTTATAAGAATGAAGACTTCAAAGAAACAAAATGGTGTAGAAAGCATTAAAGGATTAGTTCAGTGGTCAAGCAAGTCCATCTTATAAGAAGGAAGACTTCAAAAGAAACAGAATGGTGCAGAAAGCATTACAGGATTGTAAGATGGATCATTTTGTTTTTTTTTGACCATCTTATAAGATGGACTTGCTTGACCACTGAACTAATCCTGTCACATGCAATATTAAAGAGGAATCTAATCCCAAGAAAATTGTGCAACACATCACCAACAAATCTGATACATACCAGTAACATCACTTTTTTTATCTTTATTGTTGAATATTTTCTGAGATTTTGTACCTAACATCCATTGAATATTATGTCACAAGAGTGCCCGCACAGATTATAAAGTAATTGTGATGTACCATATGAAAAATTAGGTTAAAGGAAAGGTACACAAAATAATTAATTAATTAAAAACTTAGTGAATGCCGCCGTGCTGGTGACGTCACTTCCGTTTTTCACTTGTTCTTATTGATTGCGAGAAATCTGTGATGTTATCGATCACACATGTAGGCCCCATCTTCTGTCCAGTGGGTGCGTGATCGATAACATCACATGTTTCCCGCAATCAAAGGTAAAAATTGAAAATCGGAAGTGACATTACCAGCACAGCTGTGTTCACTTCTGAACATATTTATGGGATGATACCTTTCCTTTAATTAAGTTAAAACTTATAATTAATTTTCAATACAAATACATTCACATGGTTACAAGAGTGAGGATATTTTTTTTTTGCCCTGTTCTATAGTAGACTATATAGCAGTCATTTTCATACAAATTTTTTTAATTACAATTTATAGATTTAAATTTTGATCAAGCTTTTCAAGTGAAAACAAATTTACAGCCAAATTGAAGGAATACTCCCATGGATTTACTTTTTCTCATATATGATAGAGAAAATTTGTAGAAACAAAGTGGTGAAAAAACTATGTTAATATCTTATTCCATTTAGAAGTTATACAAATTGTAAAGTATTTTTGAATTTGGACAAAAGTGACTGATTGGCAACATCTGTGATGTCATAGAGACAATTTCAACAAAATGTCTTTTATATTTCTTTAAAAATGATATGGATTTTTTTCTCATTGTAAATGTGACGTACACCGCGAAAAAAAAATGTTTTCTTGTAAATTATATATTCCACCCTATCTCTACACTGAACCAAAAATGCTGTTCGATAATGTAAAAAAGTGTGATTAGATTTATAAGAAATACATATACACTGTGCTGGAATTGCCTTGATGACATCACCAGGCTGAAGGACATGTACTGTATGAGGTGTTTTGAAGAACATTTTTCTATTCCTTAAATTTTACAACTTCTAAATGGAATAAGATATTAACATAGCTTTTTCACCACTTTATTTCTATAAATTTTCTCTATCATATATGAAAAAATTAAAATCCTTGGGAACAATCCTTCAAAGGAAATTTTGACACTTCTGACAAAAGTGTAGAGGTAATGTAGAAGGATTCACCGCTAGCCTATTGAAAATTAAAAGTTCAAATTGTTTTACGTTTATTGGTGATGCTGTTTATAGTATGTGTAATTATTTTGCTTTATTCCAAGCATTTACAGTCGCAAAAAGTTAATCAATATTCTAATTCAAATAGCTATCATAAATATAAATCACTTGTGATATGGTGTAAACTTCGTCAAGGTACTGTAAGTTTGCCAGAATAATTTTACAATCATCTCGCAAATTGGTGCCATTTACATAAGAATAATAAACACCTTGAACACAGCACAAAGGTCGGGTAGTATCTTACTTTTATATTGCTATTCAACAATAAAACCCACACTTTTTGAAGAAATAAAACCAAGCTCATTTCTCCATACACCTCCATATACTATAGAAAATGCATGCATTTGTGGAGAAAGGGTAATAAACTAAGGGCGGCAAAATATATGTTTTAAGTTGATGTCAAAAAATATGGTGCATGTCATGTCTCATCAGAGGAGGTGATCCATAGGGAAACACTTGCCTACACTAGATATGTAAGACAGTCTATTTAACCCTTCCTTTCAGAACTTTTTAAATGTTTTCCACTCTTCTGATTATCAACCTAAATAATACTCCTAATTAAAGACAGGCGTTCATTTATTGCTTGACTATTCAAAGCTAGCGTAAACAATGAGCTTGTTGATGGACGTATATACCAGTAATGGGGCTAGTAGGGGAAGTCATTTCGAATTACATGAATTTTCAAGGATACACTTACTTTTTCTTTCGTTAGATTTTTACATTTGACTACAAGTCTCAAAATATCTTTTAGTTGTATCAGACAAATTACGACAAAAAATGCTCAAGGATACTACCTCACCCAGTAACTCACAAAACATGTGAAAGCAATCTTTATAAATAACACACCTCTTTTCATTACTGTATATCCATTGAGGCACGAGGAAAGGAGAGACCCATGACTTACCCATGTCAATGAAAGACACTGAAAAATACTACAAAGCATCCTTGTGGCATGATGCAATTATTTGTTCAGTCATTTACTTACCAAAGTACCACCCTATCCCACATGCCAACCCACCCACATGCCACATTGTCCTACATGCCAAGCCTCCCTGTCCCATACTGTATGCCAACCCACCCTGTCCCACATGCCAACCCACCCAACAAAAAATTGGTGTGTTATTTTTAATTTTATAATTCATATGAAATCCAGATGCTAACCCACCACATGTCCCACATGCCATTCCACCCTGTCCCACATGCCAACCCACCCTGTCTCACATGCCAACCCACCCTGTCCCACATGCCAACCCACCCTGTCTCACATGCCAACCCACCCAGTCCCACATACCAACCCACCCTGTCTCACACGCCAGCCCACCCTGTCTCACATGCCAACGCACCATGTCCCACATGCCAACCAACCATAACCCTGCCACACATGCCAACCCACCCAACAAAAATTGTGTCTGTTATTTATGTAGACACCGACACCAAGGATGACTCTGACACCAAGGGTAGTAAATTAACTCTACTATTCTTTAAATAGTTGAGCTTAAAAACATGTGGTTTAACAATATGGTTGGTCAAAGTTTCAAGATTTTTCCCTGTTGTCAACCAGAAATTATGGTCATTTTCATATTTCTCAATCAAACTGAGTAAACAAAAATCTTGGTGCTGTAGGCCACAAAAACTAGTTTCATGTATCAAAACGAATACCGGTACTTAACATTAACTGTACTGAAATTCTGCATCTGCATCATTTGCACATATCGAAAATAATTTTATAATGGATTTAAAAACATAAATAATATATTCCCTTATCGATATTTAGCCCATCAAAATTATTTCATTTATCTTAATTCATGATTTATGAATCAATTTACGAAAGTATGCATTGCCTTTCCTCCCATCCAATGAAAGTCTTTGAAAGTGAAAGTCTTTACTGAACATATTTTATTTGCAATTCTTTAGTGTTCATAAAATTTGAACAGAATCAATATGGAATATTACCTGGACTTCAGCAGAAACTTAAATTGGGATTTGAGAAAAAGAAAAAACCAACTTAACTTTGATGGTTTGGTTTGGTTTGTTGATGTTTAATGGCACTGCGACAGTCAAGAGTCAAATGCCCCAAGAGGGTGTTAATAAATTAAGGTGTAAGAGTTAGGATAGTGAGGAGATGGAAGGTTTGTTAGGGAGATAAAGGGGAAAGGCTAAATGTGGGAGTAAAATTTAGGTGAAAAGAAAGGAGGTAAGTAAGGTTAGGTGTAGAAAGGGAAGAGGAGAGGAAATTATATGTGGTGGAAGAGGTTGTTGTTGCGGAGGAAGTTGATGATGTTTGAGGAAGAATAGTTTCCGAATAGGTTGGAGATTGAGAAGAGTGAGGAAAGAAGAGATCTGGAGTTATGGTATAGAGGACAGGTTAAGAAAATATGCTTGATGGAGAGATCGATGTTGCAAGTGGAGCAGAGAGGGGCAGGGGAGCTAGATAAGAGATGGGAGTGAGTGGGAGAGTAGTGGCCGAGGCGGATGCAGGTGATAACGATGTCTTCCCTGTAGTTGCGACTGTGCAGAGGGGTGTTGGTCCCAACTTTGGGTTTGATGGTGTGAAGTTTGTTACTAGTTTCATGATTCCAGGAGTTTTGCCAGGTTTTATTGATGTAGTTGGAGATGGAGAGACGGAGGTCTGAGTGTGGAATAGGAAAAGGAGAGATGTTATTTGACAGAGCTTTGTTGGTGGCTCTGTCGGCTCTCTCGTTGCCAGGGATGCCGACGTGGCTGGGAATCCAGAAAAATATCATTTTCATTTAATTTCAATAAAAAGTCTTTACTAAACGTATTTTATTTGCAATTCTTCAATGTTCACAAAATTTTAACAGAATCAATATGGAATATTAGCTGGATGTCAGCAGAAACTTAAATTGGGATTTGAGAAAAAGAAAAAAACAACTTAACTTTGAAAGAAGGATTTCCATTAAGCTAATTGCATTGCAATTAAGATTGGTGAAGTGTTACATCTGCATTAGAGCTCTCTGCATTTTCCATTTAAACTCTCTTAAATGAACTAATGGCTCACAACTGATGCACTTCTGCAAAATCAATATACATTTACCACCTTTATAAAAAAACATCCTGATCAGATTTGAATGAAAAATATCATTGTTAAAATTATCCCTCTCTGACGTGACAGGAGATTCCTCTCGTTTGACAAAAGTTACTGATTGACGACATGGTTTGTTTTTCATGTAGCAAAAGACTAATCAATAGAGGGATTTCATCATGTGACTCACTTGGAAGCCATTTTGCCGAGCAAGCGTCATTGCTTTTCACGCGTCTTCTTACAGCTCAGTCACATCATACTACAGCAAACATACTACAGCAAACATACTACATGCTAACCTGCATGCAGTACCAGTACCAGTTCAGTGATTTTTACAGATTGCAGTTTTTTGCTCGCTTCTAATTTTTCTTCATATTTTCCTTAAGTTATATTTTCATCGGGTATACGAAGAGTAACTTTAACGTTAATGCCATCTGATTGTTCTTTATACTCAGACAAAGCATACATACCTGATATAAAGTGCCTGCTGTAGATTCTAGTGTGTAAGGCCTACCATAGGTTGAAAGCCTGGATTAAAAGCTGTTGTGTCGTACAGCAGAAACCAACTTTGAACCTCGTTCAGGATCACATGGAAATCGAGAAAATGTCTTTTTATTCCCCGCACCCATCTATTAGTGCAACCAAAGCCACAGCAAGATGCCAGCATAATTATCTTGCAAAAATAACCTGATATAACAACATGCAAATGTATGTAAGTCTAATTAAATGTACAGCAGACGACAGTGGTTTTGACCGACAAAATGGCGATATAAACAGTCATGTGACCCGGTGACGTTAGCTGAAACACCCTAATATGCAACAGGTGCAACAATGCAATGATCACATGACAGACCTATATATTTCCCTTTTACGTATTGATATTTTTTTATCAATACATTACATTTATTTGTAGATAAAATTTCCATGACAAATACAGCTAAATGTACAGTATTTGTCATTAACATTGATGTAACCAGAAGTTCAGAATAGCTGCTTTAAACTACTTATGAATTGATAAAAGGCACAGAAAACATTTTGTAGCCAAATTAATTTGTTTTTGTAAACCCATCATTCTTCTCTTTTTTCCAGTTTTCTTTCTTCTGGAGGAAGGGGTGGGGGTGCAACTCTAAAAAATCAATACATATTTACCACCAAAGTACATCCTGAAGAAATTTAATTGGAAAAAAAATCATCGTTAAAATTATATATCCCTCCTCTGACATAAAAAGATGTTTCAATCGTCTGTCAAAACTTATTTTCGACAACACGATTCGTTTGTCTTCATGTTTCAAAAGGCTAATCAATATGCAACAGGTGCAAAAATACAATGATCACATGACATATGACTGACCAATAAATTTCCCTCGCATGTATCGTTTGGTTTGCATAAATCAATGACCTAAATTATATCTTATTAAAATAATCATATCTTATTGTAATAATTATATCTTATTGTAAAATTTTATCTTATTGTAATAATCATATCTTATTGTAATACAAATTTCCATAATATTTATCTCTTTACTTGAGATTAACCTGACATAGACAGAAGTTTATACTATTTATGAATTGTTTTGTAGCCGAATCGATGCGTTTTTCAAAACCATCTTTCTTCTTTTCTTTCACCCCTCCTTTGGGGAGGGGTGGGGAAATGGGTGGGTGGCATCAGAGGTGAATTAAGGGCATATGCAGACGTTCAACATGGTTTAACTTTACAGTTCACTTTGCTCGATCTCAATACCCTGCTAAAACTAAACTATAGCAGGTATGATACATAGTAATGATTCAATGAATAGGCTGCAGTACATTGAAAGTAAGAAAATGAATCACAATTTTGTTAACTGCTAATTATAAGTACAAAATATCTTCACCGGATGCCCGAATACAGTGAAGTCCAGAACAACAAACAGTGTGTAAAATAATCGACAGTAGTACTGACAAAATCGATCAAATACAAACATGACAGGACTAAAAAACCAACAAAAGCAACCTGTGAACTTTGCTTGAGGAAAACAACCAAATGTATTAACATGTAACATATGGTTATAAGTGTATCACTTCTGTTCAATACAGACCTAGCAAGCTGTGAAGTCATGGTCTTACAAGCATAGGCAAGAAAGGGAGCTACAAATTAAGACAACTGATTATAGCTTACTGAGATAACTTGACTACAAAGGCAAATAAAAAAAGTACAGGATAAAATTAAAAACAACTCAACAATTAATAGCAACAAAATTTGAACAAATGTAAAAAAAAAATCCACTTTTTTAATTACCAAAAAAAATGGATTAAAAAAACAAAAAAACATTTGCAATTCATATATTTTCTGACCAAAGCAGAGACACATGTGAAATGCAAGGTAAATCCATGCGAGCCATAAGGCACCGTGCTTATTCCCGATTTCCATGGTGCAAGCAGATGAAAGCATATGACTCCCACGGATAGGATGCCAGTCCATCACAGGTTAACTGCCCAGCATGTGAAAGAACTACTGCATAAAACACACTTCCGTTTTGTAAGTGTGAATCAGTCACTTTTATCGCATTTAATATGAGTCTTCATTTTCATTTTTTTGTAATATCTTTTTTGAGTATTTAGTCTCAAAGTTTCATCCACATCCATCCAAAATGTTTTGTGATATCGAACCATGGTTAGAAAAACCACTCGCCAGAAAACAGTGATGGTGAGTATAAATATCATAATATACTGTTGTGCTTGCTACACTTATTAGCCTTGTTAAGTTTGGTGAGTGGCTTTTTTGTACTTTTCCAACCCCGTAACTCTTTCATCACTTCTTCCCCCGTCATATCCGACCTCTCAATCTTCTCCAAAATTTAATTCCTAATTTAATCAAACCCCCCCTCCCTCCCTTTGCTCTACGTGCAAGCTCGCAAGTGTTCATTCAAATCCCTTGGAAGCTTGAAGGTAACAAAACGTATTTTATGCTACAATCGGAAAATCAGTGCACTGGAGGTAAATATGGACTTATAAACAGCACGGATGAAATCATTTTAAAAATAATTCGCAAATATGAAAGTACAGATGTAGTGTAACATCACAACATCTGCTTCAAAGGGTATTGACTGATTTCACCTATTTTTAACTTTTGTGATAAACAGGTGGCATATATTACAGAGTTGAAGAAAATGAAGCTTCAACGGTCAGTCTTCCAGCTTGGTGGTCACTGCCCTGGTCAAAACTGGTCATATTAGTTGTAAATTTGGCCCTAATTTGGGCTAGATTTACTAGCCTATCAGCCCTAACAGGTTCTACACTATCCAAAATAAACCTATCAATCTCAACATGAAATGATTCTTAATTTGTTATAAATTGATTTTGATTTTATTTCACTTGAGCAATCATGGAAGTAGTTTCACTTTTCAACATAAGTCACTTGTATCGAATTCAACTTGAAATGTCTTAAATTTTCATGTTGTTGTAATTTCTTTTTCAGTATTTAGTTTCATCCGTATCCATCCAAAATGATTTGTAATATCAAACCAACTCCCACAATTCTCTTGTCACTTCAACCCCCGTAATATCTGACCTCTCAATCTTCTCCGAAATGTAATTTCTGATTTAATCAAGCCACCCTTGCTCTACGTGCAAGCTCGCAAGTATTCATTCACATCCCTTGGAAGCTTGAAGGTAAAAAAACATACTCTAATCTACAATCGGAAAATCACTGGAGGTAAATATGGACTTATAAAAAGCACATAATCCGCAAATATGAAAGCCAGGTTTACTGTAACACCACAACATCTGCTTCAAAGGGTATTGACTGATTTCACCTACAGTCAGAGTCAAATGTGCCAAGAGGGTGTTAATAAATAATGGTGTAAGAGTAAGGATAGTGAGGAGATGGAAGGTTAGTATTGGAGAAAAAGGGGAAAAGCTGAATGTGGGAGAAACATTTACATGAAAAGAAAGGCATGTGTAAGGTTAGGTGTAGAAAGAGAGGAGGGGAGGAGATTACATGTGGTGGAAGAGGTTATTGTTGCGGAGGAAGTTGATGTTTGAGGAAGAATTGTTTTTGAATGGTCCAAGATTGAGGAGAGTGAGGAGAAAGAAAGATATTGAATATTTAGACATTGACAAATATAGAGGGACTAAGAAAAAACTCGTTCAAATGTAGTTTACCGTTACAAAAATAAACATTTCAATCATTTGTACAATAAATCAAAAATTGGCCGATTGTGATTCATTCATAATGCAATAGTCATCTCTACAGACCATTCTAAATGACCAAACGTGATTACCTCAGTACTTCGACCAATATCAACTGCTGAAGGAATGTTTCCTTTGTTACTCAACCAATCAGCTGCAGATACTGGAAGAAAATTTGTAAGCAACAATGTGTGTGCACATATTTCCATCATGTATATCGCATGTCTCATACTGTACAAGAATTATGTACATGTCCAAGAATCCCCCAGTATTTGATTGGTCAATTTAAAGGAATATTCCCATGTTTTTTTCATAGCCTTTCATAAGAGAAAAATTTTAGAAACTGTTTGATATGTTATTCCTACCAGCAGATATTCAAATTTTAAGGTTCACAAAAAATGTCAATAAACGAATAGGAAAAGGCTCAGTATGACATCACAGCAACGCATTCTCCCACACAGTTTATGTATTTCATTAAAATCTATTATCCTTTTTTTATTAGTAAAATCTGCTAGAAAAATAAATTGATGAAAGTTGGGTATTTATATACATTGCCAAAAAAACCCAACTTCAATAACTTTTTGAAAATTGTTTCTAATCATACAGAAACAACCAATTAACGTTCAAAGAAATACATAGACATTTGCAATGGAATTGCCTCAATGACATCATCAAACACGAATTAATCATACTGTACAAAAACTTTAAAATGCAATTGGGAAATCTTTAAAAATTCATATTTCCTGAATGGAATATGATTTCAAGCTGATTTTTGTATCAAATTGGCTCTAAAAGTTTGCTCTTTTAAATAGATTTTACAAAAAACCATGGGATTATTCCTTTAAGATTCTTGCAGTATATGATTGGTCCATTATTTAAATAAGTTTTCCAGTTATTGCAGATTCAGATTTAAAGAGTCTATTACAAGTGAAAAAGTCATCTTCAGTAGATGACCATCTGAAATTAAACACCATTCCACTTTGTATCATACTAAAGACCATCTCCTTAATTCTAACCTTCAATCCTCTTTAACAGTTTATGACCATAGTATCATGTATACAAATTTAATAGCCTTCCATTCATGCATCTAATTTCAGCAAAGAAGCACAGTTGTACGTTTGTGAACAATGATGATTCTCTAGGTTAATTATTTAGAAGCTTCTCAAATTTCTAATAATTCCAATCTCAAATATCAGCATGATGAAAGGAACTAATTAGCATAATCAATGAATATATTAGCACTCAATCATGACTGAGAATCCAGTAATGAATCACAAGAAAGTCAAGTGATACAAAGCACAGGCTTTGTGCAGTGGCTTTAAACTGCTTGCTATTATTTTAATCTCCCAGATCAGATGAGCCTTCATGGCTCAATTATGCATTTCTCTCAACTTTATATTGTCATCTCCTCTATATATGTATAAAAAAAACGAGCTCATTTTAAGCTTGCTCTTATCTTGTATGAGCTCAGCTCATACTGATCTTTTTTTGTAGTGAGCTTATACTGTAAATGCTTGCAGTAAATTTGAAAGGGCTTCAGACTAACCCACTTGTTTTACATGCTTATAAAATTAGTTACATTTGTGAGCTTGAGTTTGAATTATGACCTTTTTTTAAGGTTCCAATTGGGAATTAAGGGTTAACCCATTAATCATTGTACATTGTCTCGGATTAAGCATAGAAGCTGGGGCACCATATTGAGGATGCATGAGGCAAAGCAGAGTGCATCCACCGATATCGGTGCCCCAGAAACTATGGTAATATATGATAAGGCACAATGAATTATGGGTTAACCAGTTATATATATTTCAATTATAATTGATGAATAATAATTAAACCAACAAAGTAAATTGCAGGTTTTATTAACTAATTTATATTCTATTTTAAACAAACACTACAGGATTACTTTCATCAACAAATTCAGCTTACAATTCACTCGCATTGCGACAAGTCATAAAGAATGGTGATAGATCTCAGCAATCAATATATGTAGAAAAACAATAACTCTTTAAAAAAATTCTTCGGATGAAAATGGTTGTTTTGATAATTATCAGATTTAACAAAATATATTCAGAAATTAAAATGTAACAGCTATGTTGAATGTACAAAGGATTATAGTCATCAAAATATTGAAATAAACCTATGCAGGCCTATAAAGGTTAGACAGAAACAATCGTATTATACAATACTGTATGCTATAGCCCAGACTGCCGTCGTAGGCATATAGTATATGCTTAGTAGGCTACTATGCAGGATGTTCGATACATACGTACATAGGCTGCGCCGCAAGCAGGCAAGCACCGCATGTGGATTAAGAATTTACGTTAAAAGATTAAAGTTCAGCATTTAAACTTTCAAATTAATTCAAATTGAAACATTTAAATATGACAATAATATCATGCCCCAATGCCACTACTGATCAGCATTAAACATTAAATCCATAGAGCTGTTAAAAGTCATTTTGTTTAATGCCATTTGGGTCACTTGGATTGTGGCGATGCAGCAGTCAACAGAAGGTCTTAGCAGTGGCGTTTCTGTGCATTAGATATGTCTCGGCATATACGTACATTTACATATGCCAATTTTGTACAATGAACTTTTCCAAATGTACCGTCGCGAAGGAATTTGCCAGGACTACTTTTATTTTCAGTATAACCGTGCGTAGCCGTGGATTACCCATGGTCAGCTGACAGCTTTCGACCAATCAAATTCTATAATTCTTACCACATATAATGAGCTCACTGTAAACTCCTAGCAGGCTTGTCAGCATCTTAGGAGCTTTCAGGTTTATTTAGAGTGGCTTGAGATCCACAAGTTTTAGTTTAGTTTACGCTCTTAGGCACATGCCAGGGAAAGCACACGTAAGTCACAATTGACTTGTTTTCAATGTGGACCCAAGGAATTATGCCAGGATGGGAAGTGGATGAACATCGGGTTAACACCCTGCTCTTTTTAAGAAGTCTTCAGAGAACCAGGCAGGGGATGAATTTTTCCAAAGGTCAGGTAGGGGAGAAGGTGTGATGCAGAAGACAAACCTCTACTCTCAGCGTATCATTCTGCATATCTGTGGAAAAATCGCTGGGTAAATCACCGTTGGACTCAAACCCGGGACCTCCAGCATCTCAGTCGTACACTCAGCCGACTGAGCCAGCTGCCTCCTTAATAAGAACCTAATGATAATGGCAAACTTTGGAGAAGAACTTCAGCAATTGTTAGTCTGATCTATAAATTTTCTGGAATGATTTGAATAGCTGTAATTCAACTCCAACCTCTCACTAAAGTAATGATGAAAGATCAAACAACTTGTTATTGATCGTACACTAAGCTAAACTAAAGACATACAACACCAGATACTGTATTAATAGATTAAATGTTGGGTATCTTTTAGCACTTTTCTATTAAAAGCTAAGCGCTTATGATACTTGGAATACACTCACATGCCCGTGATTGTACATACAAAATGTCCACTCAACTCCTCTCAGCCCTGTCAAGTTTTAGGGTATGTATACTCTTTATAACATTGATAATAAGCAATTGGGAACGACATAGAAAGCAGGTCACATGATGGAACACGTCTCATTAATTCCTGATTAATTTGGCGTCCTGTCTCTTTTTGTCAATAAACTTACTCCTACGATGGTTTACTATTCATCAAAACTAAGGTAACACTCCATTACTCGCAAAGGCTACAGAAAATACATCTTCTGAACTTGGCTTATAATGCGTAATGACATTTAAAAGTGTCATACATTCTCACCATCACAGAGCGTGATTACAACTATTTTGTGATTATAAGCCTGATTGCTTGGAGCAGGCAAACATTTGACTATGCTGCAAGTCTGACACTTCTTAAAACAGCAAGCTAACAAAATGAACACTGAATATTTTTAATTTACAGTTTTGTGCCTGTTTAAAGTCTATAAATACTATGAAAAATTGTTTCAAAATTTTGACCATTATATCATTTGCAGTTAACAAATTATTTGATTAGTTTATTTAAGAATTCCTTCACTCAGACCTACAGTACGTAAATCTCATATAATAAAAAAGCAAACCTTCTTCAATGTCTTATTCCAATCTCGAAAAATTAAGAGTTTGTTTTAATCAATGATGTTTTGTTTGCTCAACAGGATTGTGTCAATTAACTTGTAGAAGTACTGTATATTTGGTACATTTGGCAACATTTCGATTGATTTTGTCAATGTATGCCCTGTACGCCTACATGATGACATGGCAGTTATTTTGACATGAGTTCATTTTGTTTCATGTTACCAAACTAATGTAGATGATGGATGTATAGGCTAATTTAAGTACTAACATTTTATAGTGTAGGAATCTACCAATGTACAGTAGAAGAATAGATATGTGATTAAGTTGGGAAATAAACAATTAAGATGCTGGTTCAATGATTACTATTTATAAGCATCAGTACGGTATTTAGAGGAATATGCCCATCTTTTTTTTTAATAACCTTTAATAAAAACATAATTTGTTTTAAAACAATTTAGTACAAAAATCATGTTGATATGATATGCCTACCAGAAGATATTTAAATTTAAGGTCCCCAAAACATGCCACTGAATGAATAGGAAAAGGCTCAGTATGACATCACAGCAACACATTCTCCCACAAAGTTGATCTATTTCATTAAAATCCATCATCCTTATTTTATTAGTAAAACCTGCTAGAAAAATAAGCTGATGATTTGTTTGTTAGTTTGATGAGGGCTTAACGACAAGACAACGAGGGTCAAATTGTGCCTGAGATGTCTGAACTGATGAAAGTAAAAGTTAGGTATTTATATACATTGCCAAAAATACCCTACTTCGATACCGTTTGGAAAATTGTTTATAATCATACAGAAACAACCAATTAACATTCAAAGAAATACATAAACATTTGCAATGGAATTGTCCCTATGACATCATCAAACAAGAATTCATCATACTGTACAACAACTTTAAAGGAATATTCCTATGAATCTTTATTTTTTCATATATGATAGAAAAGATTTTAGAAAAAAGTGGTAAAAAGCTATGTTAATATCTTATACCTTTTAGAAGTTAACAAAATTTTAAAGTATTTTTGAATTTGGACAAAAGTGACTGATTGGCAACATCTGTGATGTCATAGAGACAATTTCAACAAAATGTCTTTTAAATTTATTTTAAACTGATTTGGATTTTTTTTCCTCATTGTAAATGTGATAAAAAATGTAAACAAAGTGTGATTGAATTTATAAGAAATACATAAGAACTGCGCTGGAATTGCCTTGATGACATCACCAAGCTGAAGGACACATACTGTACAAAGTGTTTTTAAGAACATTTTTCTACTCTTTAAATTGTTATAACTTCTAAAAGGTATAAGATATTAACATAGTTTTTTCACCACTTTGTTTCTATAAATTTTCTCTATAATATATGAAAAAATAAAAATCCATGTAAATATTCCTTTTAAAATACAATTGGGAAATCTTTAAAAATATATATCTCCTTAATGAAATATGCCATCAACCTGATTTCTGTACCAAAATGGCTCTAAAATTATTATGCTCTTTCAAAAAAACTTTTACAAAAAACCATGGGAATATTCCTTTAAATGTGGTATACTTTACTGATGCAGTATAATGGCTAGATACTATTAACTAATATTAGTATTGTAAATCCAATGAATATACAGTATGTAGGATTTTGCTTCTGTACAAACCCATCAAATGTTCTTTTAAATTTCACTGATGCAGTTTAATATTTCAATTTCAAATTACTTTTGACTATAAATCCGACAAAAATACAGTATATGTTGATTTTTTTTTTATCAAAACATGAAGTCGCACATAGTTTTTGAAGTGTATTCAAAAAATGTACATATTGACTAAAATAAATAAATTTAAATTTAAAAGATACCTCTGTCAGTTTGGGAACACCTTAAAGGATTAGTTCAGTGGTCAAGCATGTCCATCTTATATAAAACAGGACTTTAATACAAACAAAATGGTAAAGAAGTGTTAAAACATTATTTTCCATTAAGGAGATATTCACGTTTAAAGCTGTCTTAATCTGTGTAAAAATGACTGGTGTAGTAAGTCTACTATGAAAAGTTGGTGTTTTCATCCTCACATTCTTAAAAATTGTTAATGTATTTTAAAGATAGTTCATTACTTTTTTCACTAATTAATTCATTTTTCCTCTAACTTTCTTTCTTCTGGTTGGTATATTACTGATACCCTTCCTACAGTCCTAGATTCAGTTTTACTACTTTTTTGATATATTCCATAGTTTTTAAGCTACAAAATGGCAGGACAAAATATGATAGAATACATAAAGACTTTGAGGAATCTGAGGCTATGACATCACAACTAGTCTGATTTCGGTCATTTCTAAACAAATGATACCCAAACTTCAAACTTAAATATCTCCTAAACGAAATAAGATTTGTGAATGCCTTCGTCACCATTTTGTTTCTTTTCAAGTCCTCTTTCATATAAGATAAACATGCTTGACCACTGAACTAATCATTTAAGATTCAAATAACAGTAGCATACTGCATGTAGCACTATTGTCCAAAATATTGATGCTTTATCCATGAAGGGATAACATTTATGAAAACACACAGATTGAATTACTACATGTATGTTTTACAAAACATTTACACCTACTGTACACTTAACATATTCAATTCTTTCTCTATTCATCCAAAACAAGCAAATTTCATTCAATCAATTACTAATTGCAAATTATTTTCAAACATGAGCCATTTGCTAACTTTATATTAAGTCTCTGCACAGGAGATGATATCATTCTGGTAATGAGTTTATAATCGTGCTTAAAGGAATATTCCCATGTTTTTTCGTAACCTTTCATAAGAAAGAGAACAATTTTACAAACAATTTAGTACAAAAATCATGTTTGATATGTTATTCCTATCAGTAGATATTCAAATGTTAAGGTTCACAAAAAGTGCCAATAAACTAATAGGAAAAGACTTAGTATGACATCACAGCAATGCATTCTCCCACACAGTTTATGTATTTCATTAAAATCTATCATCCTTTTTTATTAGTAAAACATGCTTGAAAAATAAATTGATGAAAGTTAGGTATTTATATACATTGCCAAATATACCCTACTTCAATATTTCTTGGAAAATTGTTTATAATCATACAGAAACAACCAATTAATGTTTAAAGAAATACATAAACATTTGAAATGGAATTGCTTCTATGACATCATCAAACACAAATTTATCATACTGTACAAAAACTTTAAAATGCACCTGGGAAATCTTTAAAAATCTATATCTCCTGAACGAAATATGATTTCAACCTGATTTTTGTATCAGATTGGCTCTAAAAGTATGCTCTTTTAAATATAATTTTACAAAAAAAATTGGGAATATTCCTTTAAGCCTGTGTAGAACAGTAACTACTCTATTAATAAGCTATACAGTATCTTTCCATTTGCGGAATAAGGACAAGATAAAAAAGACAATGTAGATGAATTTCCAACTGTTTACAGGGCAGCTAGCAGCTACTTTATAGTGCTGCACATCAATGAAATAGATGGCAAAGTGTGTAGTAGTGTATGCAAAGTAGTGATGGATACTATATAACTGTAACAGGCTATATAACAGCACCATGGATAAGCATTGTACTACTGTACATTCAAAAATGCTCACAAGCTGTCTGTGTGATGTACACAAAGAAAAAAAAAAGTAATTGATTTTTAACTCTATTGAACATCTACCTACTGTGGTTAGCGGTTTTATTCAAGGTCCTGGGTTCAAGCCTGGGTTGGGTAACTGCACCACAACTGGTTATAATGAACCAAAAATGTGATTAAATTGATAATTGTTTCTATCATAATGACATTAACTGCCATAATGAACCAAAAATGTGATTAAATTGATAAGAAATGACATAACTGTGCTGGAATTGCCTTGATGACATCACCAAGATGAAGGACATACATTGTACAAGGTGTTTTTAAAAACATTTTTTCTACTCTCTTAAATTGTTATAACTTCTAAGCGGCATCAGATATTAACATACTTTTTTTCATCACTTTGTTTCTATAAAAATTTTTGTCATATATGAAAAAAAGAAAATCTATGGGAATATTCCTTTAAAAATGTTCACATGCTGTTTTAGGTAAACAAATTACTGAAATATTGCTTATTCTCACCATTTGAATTGCTCACAGCAGAACTACAAGGAATTATTCCAGACCATGACAGTTATTAATTTTACGCCAAGACAATATTCAAGAGCTGCAAAAATGAAAATCAATATTATTTTTAGAAAGCACCTGCTGCAAATAAAGTGTCTATGACCGGGAGTTACATCAAGATGAAGGATACACTAGAGTATACTACACTTAGGGTTAAAGGAATATTCCCATGAATTTTCATTTTTTCATATATGATAGAGAATTTTTTTAAAACAAAGTGGTGAAAAAATCTATGTTAATATCTTATTCTGTTTAGAAGTTAACAAAATTTTAAAGTATTTTTGAATTTGGACAAAAGTGACTGATTGGCAACATCTGTGATGTCATAGAGACAACTTCAACAAAATGTATCTTGTATTTCTTTAAAAATGATTTGGATTTTTTTCTCAGTGAAAATGTGATGTACACCAAGAAAAAAACAATAATTGTTTTTGTAAATTATATATTCCACCCTATCTCTATAATGAATCAAAAAAGTCCTCTTTCATATAAGATGGACATGCTTGACCACTGAACAAATGAACAAACTAGTAAATGACCCACAGAGCTCTATACCACAAAATCAGCCATTAATTAATAACAATAGCCCGACCAGATGCGATTCATGACCGTGTTCTCACAGAACACGATCCTGATGATAAACCAGTTCAATAATTCAGTGGCATCGCTAAAGATTTTCATTTGGAAGGGCACAGCAATAAAGAGGAGAAAAATGGAAGAGGGGGTTTGGGGAGGGGAAACAATTGCACAGGAGTTATTGAAAACTTGTTACGGCCTTTACACTTTTGAATATATTGAGCATGTGTATGGATGAATCTTCAGAAAAAATATGAGGGTCTCAATAGCCACAAAACCATGGTGCCCCTGTAAATTTCTTGTATTTTTTTTTTGTAATAAATGGTCAAATTTGAAAGTACAATTTCAAATGAAAGAGAAGTATTGAAACAGTGAACCGTGGCAAAATTTCAGTTTTCTTTTGATTAATGTAAAAATTAGAACATGAAATAGTTAATTATCAGGACCTATTAATTTGAGAATGGTAGAAAAAGGACAGAAAATGCTTGAAAACAAAGTCATCTGTGAAATCGAAGTCATCTGTAAAAAAAATGTAATGCCACATTTTCATTTGTTGGAAAGGGCACGTGCACGGCCTCCCATGCCCCACCCCACCCCCCCCCCTCCCTCTCCACCCCAGCAATGCCACTGCAATGATTGTGGAAAATATGTCATGTGTTCTCACTTAAATGCAGGTTGGCGATCAGACTCATTACAGGCGATCTGATAATGGGGCATGAGTGAACTGGAACTCAAAAAGGTGAGATATTGAAAAATCCTCAAAATGCAACAGATCAGGCTAATTGTTTGTGCAAAATAAACAAGTTATAACAAGATAAATGTTGTTACTATCTGTTGATCGGAGAACACTAATCTGCATTCACACTTTTTTGGTCAGTGGATCTAATCATGCCCTATAGTACCAAGATCAAGTGACTGCAATCAGATCCAGTGAGCACACACTTTTTTGGATCAGTACACTGCCCTATAGTACCAAGATCAAGTGACTGCAATCAGATCCAGTGAGCACACACTTTTTTGGATCAGTGGATCTAATCCTGCCCTATAGGACCAAGATCAAGTGACTGCGATCAGATCCAGTGAGCACACACTTTTTTGGATCAGTGGATCTAATTCTGCCCTGTAGGACCAAGATCAAGTGAATGCAATCAGATCCAGTGGGCACACACTTTTTTGGATCAGTGGATCTAATCCTGCCCTATAGGAACAAGATCAAGTGACTGCGATCAGATCCAGTGAGCACACACTTTTTTGGATCAGTGGATCTAATCCTGCCCTATAGGAACAAGATCAAGTGACTGCGATCAGATCCAGTGAGCACACACTTTTTTGGATCAGTGGATCTAATACTGCCCTGTAGGACCAAGATCAAGTGACTGCAATCAGATCCAGTGGGTACACACTTTTTTGGATCAGTGGATCTAATACTGCCCTATAGTACCAAGATCAAGTGACTGCAATCAGATCTGATGAGAACATACTGTTTTGGATCAATGATCTAATCCTGCCCTATAGGAACAAAATCAGGTGACTGCGATCAGACCCAGTTTGCGTTCTCACACCATAAAATCAGCGGATCTGATCGTGACCTCATGCTTAGGTAAAACATGCATTACATCAGGTCTTTTGCTTCTTATAATAACTCACTAAATGTCGGCATCATCCATTAACTGGTCATTGAGAGTTTATCATTGTCATCATCAACACTTCTGCTGCCAATGCTGTGTATCAGGGTTAACAGCATGGACATTTACTGACAAAAAGAAAGTTAGGCTTCTTCAGTCACACACAGAGAGATATAAAACATAGCCTAGCCTCACAATTAAAGGGTAGCAAGCATAGTCCCTGATTATTTTGATCTTATTTATGATACAGTTATTACACTTTATCCCATTACAACTCTATACAGAGTTAGAAGGAAGCTTCATATTTTACATGGTACCCATGGTACCCATGTCAAGTATCTATAAATTTCCCCAGTAAGTCCCCAATTTTGACAGCGTTTACATAAACTTACAATAAAGGTCAAAGCAGTTAAAAGCGCTTTAACTGTATGTTGTAAATGCTCATACACATGCCATATAGTATGAATACAATGTATTACATCATACATCCCAGCCACGGCCGGCACATCGTAGGGGCCAGAGGGTGAAATAGCCCCTCCAAAGGTTTGTTAATCATTGTCTCTTGCCCCCTCCCCCCTCCACTAACCATCTCTTACCCCTACAACTTACTGTAAATCCAATATAGTTGCCTATGATGCTAACATTTAAAGCAACACAAAACAGCTTATCAGGTTCTGTGGTTCATTATCTTTTCACCTTTCAACAAATCCTCCAATATTCTAAATATTTAATATATAATCCCAGTAAATGCTTACATAATTTTAGTGACTACAAGTGGAACTATGGTGTTTGTTTGTTTGTTTTGTCTAGCTCCGCACAAAAAGCCCTCCCTAGCTCAAATTGTGTTGTTTTTATGGGGGGGGGGGGTAGGGGTAATATGAGCAATGTATATCTAGGCTCAAATTAAGCTCATTTTAGGATGCATTAGTGCAGCAAAATTGTCATGAATGTGTTTTATATCTTGATATCTCTTTAAACGGATGTCCACATATAATGCATTCAACTTATGTGAAGTTGCTTGGGCTTAACTATTGTATATACGTTTATATGTTGTGGGCATTACGTAATCTAGCAGCTTCGTAAACTTTAACTCCTCTTAAACAAAGGCAGGGTTTGAGATGGAAATTATAGTATAAAGTCTATTGTAAACAGTATCAGGGCGTCAGACTATATTCCGTTGTACAAGGGGAGTGCACTGTCCCTGGGCGAGTTAACCTTGAGAAGGTACCTTCATACAAATTAACCCAGAGGTCATTGTGGAACCGGTGTGATTTATACTAAGTGTGGTATGATGTAAAGGATTAGGTAGAGGGAAGAGGTGATCCTGGACCTGTAAGTTATATTTCGTTTTTTACTAGCTGACTCAAGTGTTTTGCTCACCTGAGAAGTTAACTTATCATATTTGCAATGCATTGCTATGTGAAACGTGGCTGAAGTTCTGATTGTTGTTATTATGTAGTTTGAACTCACACGAGATGCTTTGCGTGGGATGTATTTAGCTGCATGTGTTTGTATGTGTGTTCGTTTGCTTGTTATATTACCTAAAAGGAAGAAATGAAAGTGGGATTAATCATGTTGCAGAATTTGACCGATGATATATATTTGTAAGTAAGGATTTGACCAAGGGTCTATATTTGCTTATAAGTGAGGGGGCAAGTAACCTCTATCTAAAAGATTGATCGTCAAATCTTATTGGCTGGGAAGCAATATTTATTTATTAATATACATGTACTAGACAGTTACTAAAAGTGTTATTTTTTGACATGTATTTACTAAATCAATCAATGTTAGGTATGTATGTTATCAATGGTTACAATCAGAGGATAACAAACTGGTTTTGGGACATTTTCCACAGGGTCCTAGGTTGGAGGCCTACTTTAGAAGCTGGCGTGTACCAGTGATGTTTTCAATTAGCTGAGATGTGTCTCACAAATGCTGCCAGGGCAGCACACAGGGGTTACGTGGCCATACAATTGAGGTGACCATGACCATGTAACTAGATGCTGACATCATCGACGGGTTCACCGACTAGTCTGTGGTGACATTGTATTTATTTCAGATACTGGAAGGGCGAAGTCAAAGTCAAGGTTTGCAGATACTTGTAGAAGCACATTGTGTTTGATTGTTTTATCAAACAAACTCTTATTTTGAGCTGAAAAACTGAAGAACATTTGCATTACAGAACTGTTTGCAGGTATTGTGACCGCCATGTTCATTCTTTTCAAGCCTGGGTGGAGTTCAATGGGTGAACAATAGTACAAAAAGAACAATTAGGGTTCGATCGAATTGTTCTGACTTTAAAGCTGGAATTTGTTGCAAAGTATTAACTGTATTATGGTATGAATGATTTGAGAACCTGATGATATGTTATAACTTATCAGGGCAGCTATTCTGAATTTATATGTGCATTTCCATATTTATTTCATTATGCAGGACTCTAAAGCTAAATTGGAGTCAAGTGTTGCTATCCATATGCTTATTTGTGTGTGTAATTAATTTGGATATTGGGGCATGCATGCTATACAAGTGAGTTGTGATCTGCTGTACAACTTCTTCGGTCATATTACTGTCTGCGAATGTAGTTCGATTTATGCGAACACAAGTAGCAATCAATCATATAGCCGGTACGATGTGTATGTGGTGCTGAGAGAGGGGGTTCTGTAAAAGGGGTAACATTTCTTTTAGTTGTTTGTTTGAGGGCTTAACGGCCCCACAACAAGGAGGATCAAATTGTGCCTGAGAGCTTAGCTCATTCTAGAGGTAGGAAGGAAAGGAAACAGGGGGAGAATGAGAGATATACAAGAACAAAAAGTCAGAAAGCTAAGATCTAAAGAGGAGGTGCATGGGTGAAGAAAACAAAGTAGAGAGAGGGGTTGGAAGAGGAGATCTAAATATGGTTCTAGAGGGAAGCATAAAGAAGAAAGGGGATAATTCTATCCGGAGGGTTTTTCTGGAAGAACTCAGCAATTGAATGTGTGGAGTGAGAGAAGCTCTGGAAAGGTTGTAGAGGGGGCAAGCAAGGGTAACGTTATGAAATGTGAGGGTGCAATGGCAATTGTTGCAGAGGGGTTGGGGCCCTGGGGGGAGCCAATAAGGAGGTGGGAGTGAGTGAGGTGGGTGTGACCTATTTGGTAATATGAACGTTGTCGACACAAGAGAGATTGTTGATGGTGGGTTTAATCGGAATGGTGGGCTGGATGACGTAAAGTTTGTTATCAATTTAGGAGTCCCATAAGGTTTGCCAGTGATCACGAACAAGGGAAGCGATAAGCGGTTTGATGTCAAAAAAAGTGTGGGAAAAGGGGTACGGGGGAGGTTGAGGGCAAGCTTAGTGGCTGCATCAGCCCTGTCATTGCCAGGGATGCCAACATGGCTGGGTATCCAGAAGAAAAGAATGCTTTTCCTGCAGAGGGTGGGCGAAAGGAGTTTCCGGAGGAGGAGGTGGGATGTGAAGTTATTCAATTTAAGATTCAGTAAAGAAGTAAGAACAGCCTTGGGAGTCGAAGAAAATGGGGTTGAGGCCAAGATGGAGGAGATCTGATTTAATGCATAAGCTAAAGGGAGGGAATAGGGTTTTAGTCCTATCAAAGAGGGTGGAGAATTTTGGGTACCTACAGTAAGGAGGTTGTAAACAGGGTTCTGGGTGTTGGTGAGGACTCTAAAAGCATAGGAGAAGCTAAGCTTTTTAAGTCTAAGTAGACAAGGGGTTCATTGGCTTCAACATGAAGGCTGGTGATTGAGGAGGTCCTGTAGGCACCCAGACAAAGCCTGAGGGCTTCATTTTGGATGGTGTTGATGTGGTTGAGGTATGAGTTGGGGGGCGACACAGTAGACAATATTGCCGTAGTCAAGCTTGGTATGAATGGCGAGCCTGAAGATTTTGAGGACAGCATGGCGGTTGCACCCCAAGTGGTGTTGGAGAGGAGGCGGAGAAGGTTGAGGGAGATGTTGCATTTCAATTTCAGGTTGGTGATGTGTTGCTTGTAGGAGAGCTTGGGTCTAGAGTTAAACCCAGAAACTTTGTGTGTTCAACTTTTAGGATGCAATACCATTGAACACGAGGTTCAGGTTGGGGTGGAAGTTGTTGAAATGGCAGAAGTGCATGCAGACTGTCTTGTCTTTTGAGTTTGTTTGTTTGTTTGATGAGGTCTTAACGGCACCACGACAACGAAGGTCAAATTGTGCCTGAGAGGTCAGATCATTTTAGAGGTAGTAAGGAAAGAGACCAGGGGAAGAATGAGAGAAATTCAAGAACAAAAGCCAGAAAGCTGTGATCGAGAGAGGAGGTGCATGGGTAAAACAAAAACAAAGTAGAGAGGGGGTGGAAGAGGAGAATTAAATATGGTTGTAGAGGATGCATGCTGAAGGAAGGAGACTATTTTATCTGGAGGATTTTTTTTTTTTTGGAAGAACTCAGCAATTGAGTTGTGGGAGCGAGGAAGCTCTGGGAAGGTTGTACAGGGGGCAAGCAAGGAGAACGTGTTGGATTGTGAAGATGCAGTGGCAATTGTTACAGAGGGGTTGGGGAACCAATAAGGAGGTGGGAGTGAGTGAGGTGGGTGTGACCAATTCTAAGACGGGTAATATGAACGTTGTCGATCGAGAAAGGTTGTTGATGGTGAATTTGATCGGGATTGTGGGCTGGATAACATGGAGTTTGTTATCAATTTGGAAGTTCCATAAGGTTTGCCAGCGGTCCCGAACAAGAGAAGCGATAAGCGGTTTGATGTCAGAGAGGGTTTTGGGAAAAGGGGAAGGGAGGAGGTTAAGGGCAAGCTTAGCGGCTGTATCAGCCCTGTCATTGCCAGGGATGCCAACATGGCTGGGAATCCAGAAGAAAAGAACACTTTTCCTGCAGAGGGTGGGAGAAAAGAGTTTCCGCAGGAGGAGGTGGCAGGTGAGGTTATCCTATTTAAGATTGAGTAATGAAGTAAGAACAGCCTTTGAGTCAGAGAAAATGGCAAAGTGACTAAGAGGAGAGTACTCAATAAAGTTGAGGGCGAGAAGAATGGCCTTAGCCTCGGCTGAAAAGATGGATGAGTGGTCAGGAAGTCTGCTACTGAGGGTGATGTCTTGGATGATGGCAGCAGCAGCTGTCTTGTTGCCTTCCTTGGAGCCATCAGTATAGATGGAGGTGTAATTTGAGAGTTGGTCTTTGATTTGGTTGTGGAGATTGATGAAGAGATTAGGGTGAGTTTGAGTTTTGTTATAAGTGGAGAGGTCTAGGTGGACAGAAGGAAGGGGGGTGGCCCAAGGCGGAAAAGTGGGCCAGGAGTAGGTGCCGAGAGTGGCGGGGTTGATGCCAAGTTGAAAGAGGTCTGATTTAATGCGTAAGCTGAAGGGAGGCAATAGGGTTTTAGTCCTATCAAAGAGGGAGGAGAAATTGGGGTACCTAATGAGGTTGTAAACAGGGTTCTGGGTGTTGGTAAGGACTCTAAAAGCATAGGAGAGGCTAAGTTTTTTACATCTAAGTAGAAAGGGGGGTTCGTTGGCTTCAACATGAAGGCTAGTGATTGGGGAGGTCCTGTAGGCTCCTAGACAAAGCCTGAGGGCTTCATTTTGGATGGTGTTAATGTGGTTGAGGTATGAGTTGTGAGCGACACAGTAAACAATATTGCCATAGTCAAGCAGCACGAATGGTGAGCCTGAAAATTTTGAGGAGAGCATAGCGATTCGCTCCCCAAGTAGTGTTGGAGAGCAGTCGGAGGATGTTGAGGGAGCTATTGCATTTTAGTTTCAGGTTGGTGATGTGTGGCTTGTAGGTGAGCTTGGGGTCTAGAGTTAGACCAAGGAACCTTGTGTTTTCAACTTTAGGGATGCGATTCCCATTGAGCACAAAGTTCGGGTTGGGGTGGAGGTTGTTGAAATGACAAAAGTGCATGCAGACTGTCTTGTCTTTGGAGAATTTAAAACCGTTATTGTTGCTCCAGACTTGCAGCTGATTGAGGCTGGTTTGGAGCCTATTTTCAACAATAGGAAAGCTAGGGGAGGAGTAAAATATGGTGAAGTCATCCACGAGAGGTACGCGTTTGATGCTGGGGCCAAGGTCATTCCCGATGTCATTAATGCTCAGGTTGAAGAGAGTGGCGGGGAGGATGCTGCCTTGGGGACGCCCTCTTCTTGGGGGTACGGCTTGGAGAGGGTGTGGCCAATCTGAACTTGGAACTGCCTGGGTGAGAGGAAGTTTTGAATAAAGATGGGAGGTGGCCTCTGAGGCCAATGGTGTGAAGTTTCGGGTAATGCCGTATTTCCAAGTAGTGTCGAAAGCTTTCTCGAGGTCAAAAAATATGGCAATGAGGTGTTCCTTTTTTGCAAAGGATTCCCGGATAGCGGTGTCGAGCGTAATTAACTGGTCTAGGGTATTGCGATGTTTTCGGAAGCCGCTTTGGTGAGGAGAGAAGATTCTGTTGGTCTCGAGGAACCAGTTTAGTCTCTGATTAATGATCTTTTCCATAATTTTACAGAGACAGCAAGTAAGGGCGATGGGTCGGTAGCTGGTGGGGTCAGTGCTATCCTTCCCCGGTTTAAGGACGGGGATGACAATAGCTGTCCTCCAGATAGGGGGAAAGGAGTGTGAGGACCAAATGTGGTTGAAGATGGTGAGTAGGGTAGTGGTGGCTTTGATGGGGAGGTGTCTCAGAAACTAATAGGGGATGTTATCTGGGCCCTTGGAGGTGCAGCCAGCGTCGTTGATGGCTTGGTTTAATTCAGAAAGGGTGAGAGGGGTGTTGTAGCTTTCGGAGTTGTCAGAGGGAAAAGTGATTCTCGGGCTTCATCGCAAGCTTTTTGATTTTGAAAGCATTGAAGTAGTTGGTCGAGGGCGAGATGTTGCTGAAAGAGGCGGCGAGGTGGTCAACGATGTCCTTTTTGCGGTGAGAAGGTCTCCATTCCAAGAGAGATGGGAGATGGAAGATTTGCCTACTCTGCCGTGGAAGCTGTTAACCATTCTCCAAATCTTCTTAGTGGGGGTGTTGGTGGTGAGAGAAGAGATAAAGTTGTTCCAAGTGTTGGTTTTACTGTCCTTGATAGTGCGTCTGGCCTTGCACGGCTGATGCAAAAAGAGGTTAAGGTTATGGGTGGTCGGGTTAGTTTTAAAGTTCCTGAGGGCTCTTTTCCTGTTCTTGATGGCGGTTTTGCAGTCATCCGAGAACCAGGGGTTGGTTGGGGATGATTTGGGGGTTTGGAGGTTTTGGGAATTGAGCAGGTGGCGATGTTGATAAGGATATTACTGAAGTTAGACATAAGATCCTCATCCTCGAGAAGATGGGGAGAGGTGAATCACAGAGGGTTTCAAAGGGACCAGTCAGCCTTGTCGAGGTTCCATTTGGGGTGTGCTCAGTGGGGATTTGAAGATTGGAGTGTATAAGAAGAGGGTAATAATCACTACCACAGAGGTCAGCAGTGACTCTCAACCAAAATCAGGGAGGAGGTTAGAGGAACAGATAGACAGGTCAATACAGGTGAGAGAGCCTGTGGCAGGATGAAGGTAGGTCGGGAGTTAGTGTTCAGTAAGGACAGGCTGTGCTGACGAGAGCGTTTCGATGAACTTGCCTCTAGGGGTGGTGGTATTAGAGCCCCACAGAGGGTTGTGAGCGTTGAAGTCACCAAGAAGGATGAAGGGGTGGGAAGCTGAGAGATGAGGTTGTTAAGGCTGGTTGGTTGAATGTTGGTGTTGGGAGGGAGATATATATTGCAGAGAGTGAAAGTTTTGTGGAGGGAGATAGAAATACAGATGGCCTGAAGGTCGGTGTGCACACGAACAGGGCTGTGTGGGATATCGTGTCTAACGAGAATGGAGACGCCACCACAGGCCCTGTCAGCATCCACTTGATGTTTGTGATAGCAAGCAAAGTTGTTAAGGGAGTAATGGTCGGTGCTTTTCAAGAAAGTTTCTTGTAGGCAGAAGACGACCGGGTTGAAGGTGGAGGCCAGAAGGTCGATTTCTTCAGAATTGGCCTTTAGGCTCCTAATGTTCCATTGTATGATGTTGTGGGTGTTATTGTAATTGTTTGTGGTGTATGCCATAAAGGAGGCGGGGGGTTATCTGGAGGAAGATCTGCTGGGTCTGAGTTGGCTTGTTTTTTCTTTAGATCTGTTTCTTTGGGAGCGATTGTTTTTAAAAATTGGACGAGAAGTATGATCGGTGTGTTCGTGTCGAACAATCCATACTCTCTTCAGTGTGGGTTTGGGAGGTGGGTTGTTTGTTGATTGGTTGTTTGTTGATTGGTTGTTTGTTGATTGGTTGTTTTTTGGTTGGTTGTTTGTTGGTTGATTTGTTGATTGTTTGCTTGGCTGGTTTTAGCTTGATGTATGAGGGTATTAGTGGTGTTGGTGTAGGGGCGGTAGGGGCTTTAGAGTAGGAAGGAGGTTGAGGAGAGAAGTGGTGGTGGAGGTGGTGTGGGTGTTGGGTGTGATTGGGTTGTTGGAAATGGTGATGGGCTTAGGACTAGGTAAGAAGAGCCAGGTGAGGTCGGTTTGGGCATGGGAGTTAGTTTTTGTTGTGTTAGTTGTGTTTGGGGCGGAATTAGAGTTAGAGGAGACTACGTTTGAGTAGGAAGGCTTGGAGTTAAGAGAAGCGAGGAATTGTTTCTTGGCCTCAGGGTAGGTTATGTTGGGGTTAAGGGTTTTAAGTTTTGTTATTTGTTTTTCCTGAAGCCAGGTGGGACAGTCTTTCGAGAAGGAGGGATGGTTTGCTGGGTGTTTACCGTCACAATTTGTGCAGAGTGGGGTTGGTGCAGGAGGTGTTGTCATGGTCCGGGGCTCATGAGTTACCACAGCGCTTGGCTGTGGCAGGAGTTTTTCCGTGGCCATACCTCTGACAATTATAGCAACGTAAAGGGTTAGGAATGTAAGGGGCGACCTGGATTCTCAGGTAGCCGGCAATGATGTGGAGGAGGAGAGTTGGTGTTGCGAAGGTAAGAAATATGGTGTTGGTGAGAGTTTCGGCTCCGTCTCTCTTTAGAACGAGACGACGGGCTTCAGTTACATGTTGATTAGCTAGTTCTTTTTGGAGGTCGTCATCGGTCATGTACGCAAGATCGCGGGTGCGTATGACGCCTTTGCTGGAGTTTAGGGAACGATGGGGGGTGACTGTGATGTCGATACCAGAGTTGGATAGGGTTTTGGTGGAAAGGAGGGTGGTGGCTTGTGTGTCCCTGGTGCAGTGCACCAGAAGATCACCGGATCTAAGGGTAGAGACTTTGGGAGGGTACCGACAAGGCCAAAGAGGGCTTTATGGATGAGGAAAGGAGAAACTTTTTAAAGCTTTCCTGCTTGTTGGTGGCATGGATTATAAGGATTTTGGGGATTGGGGTTGCAGAATGGTCAATGATGGTAGCAGGTGGGTCACGGGGAGGAGGGGTCAAGGTCAAGGTCACTGCATAGGCGCGTCATTATTAAAAAAAAACCAAGGGCCGAGAGACCCGAGGCAGCTAGAAAAAATCGGAACCACTATATGAGGACCGCTGTATTAGTAACGAAGAGGCGTGAAAAGTCGGACAGGACAGAACGAGGAAAATATAATAGAAAAAAGAAAAGAAACGATCTCACCGAGAATAAAAGCCCATCCACCGAGAAGAAAATCCGAAAATGAAGTTATAAAACAAAATGGTGCAAATTGGAGAAAAATGGAGCGAAAATAGTTTAAGAGATTAGAAGCAGTTGTCACGTCGCTCTCGTACACACGGTGTCTTTTGAGAATTTAAAACCGTTATTATTGCACCAGACTTGCAGCTGGTTGAGACTGAATTGGAGTCTATTTTCGACAAGAGGAAAGCTAGGGGAGGAGTAAAATATGGTGAAGTCGTCCACGTAGAGGATATGTTTGATGTTGGGCCCAAGGTTGTCGGCGATGTCATTAATGCTCAGGTTGAAGAGAGTGGGAGAGAGGATGGTGCCTTGGAGGACGCCCTCTTCTTGGGGGTAGGGGTTACAGAGGGTGTGGCCAATACGAACATGGAACTGCCTTGGTGAGAGAAAGTTTTGAATAAAGATTGGAAAAAAGTCCCGATGCCGATGGTGTAAAGTTTGCAGATAATGCCATATTTTCAAGTAGTGTCAAAAGCTTTCTCAAGGTCAAAAACAAAATGGCAATGAGGTGTTCCTTTTTCGCAAAGGATTCCCGGATAGCGGTGTCGAGCGTAATTAACTGGTCTAGGGTATTGCGACGTTTCCGGAAGCCGCTTTGGTGAGGGGAGAGGATTCTGTTAGTCTCAAGGAACCAGTTATGTCTCTCGTTATTGAACCTTTCCATAATTTTACAGAGACAGCAGGTGAGGGCGATGGACCGGTAGCTGGAGGGGTCGGTACATGTCCTTCCCCGGTTTTAGGAATGGGGTGACAATAGCTGTCCTCCAGATAGAAGAAAAGAAGTGTGAGGACCAAATGTGGTTGAGGATGGTGAGTAAGGTAATGGTGGCCTTGTTGGGGAGGTGTTTCAGGAACTGATAGGGGATGTTATCTGAGCCCTTGGAGGTGCAGCCAGGCATCATGAATAGCTTGGTTTAATTCAAGGGTGAGAGGGTTGTTGTAGCTCTCGGATTTGTCGGAGGAAAAGGTGATACTCCGGACTTCATCGCAAGCTTTTTTAGTTTTGAAAGCATTGGAGTAGTTGGTCGAGGACGAGATGTTGCTGAAAGAGGCGACGAGGTGGTTAACGATGTCCTTTTTCGCAGTGAGAAGGTCACCATGCCAAGAGAGATAGGAAATTTTCCCACCCTGCCGTGGAAGCTGTTAACCATTTTCCAAATATTCTTAGTGGGGGTGTTAATGGTGAGAGAAGAGATGAAGTTGTTCCAGGTGGTGGTTTTACTGTCCTGACCTTGGCACGGCTGATGCGAAAGAGGTTAAATAAAGTTGTGGGTGGTCGGGTTAGTTTTGAAGTTCCTGAAGGCTTTCTTCCTCTTCTTGATGGCGGTTTTGCAGTCATCAGAAACCAGGGGTTGAAGGAGGAGGATGGGGTGATTAGGAGTTTGCAGAGAGCAGGTGGCAATGTTGATAAGGATATTACTGAAGTTTGACATGGGATTCTCACCCTCGAGGCGATGGGGGGGGGAGGTGTGAGTCACAGAGGGTTTCGAGAAGGGGCCAGTCAGCCTTCTCGAGGTTCCAATTGAGGGTGTGGTCAGTGGGGTTTGAAGGTTGGAGTGTATGAAAAGAGGGTAATGATCAATACCACAGAGATCAGCAGTGGCTCTCCAGCTAAAATCAAAGAGGTTGGGGGAACAGATAGACAGGTCAATACACGTAAGAGAGCCTGTGGCAGGGTGAAGGTAGGTACGGGAGTTAGTGTTGAGCAAGGAGAGGCTGTGCTGCCAAAGAGTGTTTTCGATGAGCTTGCCTCTGGGGGTGGTGGTATTAGAGCCCCACAGAAGGTTGTGGGCATTGAAGTCACCAAAAAGGATGAAGGGGAGGGGAGCTGAGAGATGAGGTCGTTAGGGGGGGGGGAGATAGATATTGCAAAGAGTGAAGGTTTTATGGAGGGAGATAGACATACAGATGGCCTAAAGGTCGGTGTGCACATGAAAAGGGCTGTGTGGGATATCGTGTCTAACGTAAATGGAGACGCCCCCACAGGCCCTGTCGGCGTCCACTTGATGTTAGTGATAGCAAGCGAAGTTGTTGAGGAAATAACAGTCAGTGGTTTTTAAGAAGGTTTCTCGTAGGCAAAAGACGACCGGGTTGAAGGTGGTGGCCAAAAGGTCAATTTCTTCAGAATTGGCCTTAAGGCTCCTTATGTTCCATTGTATAATGTTGTAAATGTTATTGTAATTGTTTATGTTGCATGCTATAGGGAGGCAGGGGATTATCTGGAGGAAGATCTGTTGGATCTGAGTTGGCTTATTTTTTCTTTGGATCTGTCCCTGTTTCTTTGGGAATGGTTGTTTTCAAAAGTTGGACGAGAAGTATGTTGGGTAATTAAACAATCCATGTTCTCTTCCGTGTCATATATGTGGGTTTGGATGGTGGGCTGTTTGTTGATTGGTTGTTTCTTGGTTTGTTGTTTGATTAGATTATTGTCAGCCAGGTTGACTTGAGTTTGATGGCATTAGAGGTGTTGGGGTAGGGAATGGCAGGAGTCTTAGCGGAAGACGGAAGGTTGGGGAGAGAAGTGGTGGTGGTGGAGGTGGTTTGGGTAATGGGTGTCGTTGGCAATGGTGATGGGCTTAGGACTGGGTAAGAAGAGCCAGGTGAGGTCCGTTTGGGTATGTGAGTCAGTTTTAGTTGTTACGTGAGGGGGGGTGGGGGTATTGGTGTTAGAGGAGACTGCACTTGAGTCGGATGGTTTAGTGTGGAGAGAAGCGAGAAATTGCTTCCTGACCTCGGTTTAGTGTGGAGAGAGGTGAAAAATTGCTTTCTGACCTACGGGTAAGTGATGTTGGGATTAAAGGTTTTAAGTTTGCTTATTTGTTTTTCTTGAAGTCAGGTTAAAGTCGGTGGGGCAGTATTTTGAGAAGGAGGGATGGTTAGCTGGATAAGTACTGTTGCAATTGGTGCAGTGTTGGGTGCTGGTGCAGGAGGTGCTGTCATGGTCTAGGGCTCCACAGTTGCCATAGTGCGCTTGGCTTCGGCTGGAGTTTTTACCATGGCCATATCTCTGGCACTTATGACAACGGAGAGGGTTAGGAATATAAGGGCTGATTGGGATAATCTCAGGTAGCCAGCAGTGATGCAGGAGGGGAGAGTTGGTGTGGAAAACATCAGGAAGATGGTATTGGTACAGTAGGTGTTTCGGCACCGTCTCTCTCGAGGACAAGACGACGGGCTTTAGTAACGTGTTGATTGGCAAGTTCCTCTACGAGATCTTCATCGGTCAAGTAGGCTAGGTCTCTGGTTCTAACCACACCTTTGCTGTAGTTTAGGGAACAGTGGGGGGTAACTGTAATGTCAATATCGGTATTGGCTAGGGTTTTGGTGGTGAGGAGGGTGGTGGCTCGAGTGTCTCTGGTGCAGTGTACCAGGAGATCGCCGGATTTGAGGGTGGAGACATTAGGGAGGGTACCGACAAGGCCTTGAGTACTTTGTAAATTAGAAAAGGGAAAACTTGTTTAATGGTGGCCTGTATCATAAGAATTTTGGGGATTGGGGCTGAATAATATCCAATAGAGGTAGCAGGTGGATCACGGGGAGGGAGGGTCAATACAGAAGCGTTTCGACATGATGAAGAAAAAAAACCAAAAGCTGAGAGACCTGAGGCAACTAGAAATAAAAAATCGCGAACTACTATAGGCGAACCACTGTACATTTAACGATAAGGCGCGAAAGTCTGGTCAGAATGGAAGAAAAAAAAACACCATCTCACCGAAAACAAATGCCCATCCACAGAGAGAGAATCCCGGAAAATAAAGATATAAAACAAAATTTAGGTGGTAAAGTGCAAGGTGAAATGAAACGGAATGAATAGTTGGAGAGAATAGAACAGAAGTCACGTCACTCTCAACACGCTGATCAACACGTCAAGATTAGAATTAGAATACAATTGTGAAGTTTATTCTTTGTGAACTGCTTGATGGTACATTTACTGTGTGAGCTGACATTGTTGTCAGGTATAGTTGCATCTTTGACTATATATAAGAGCGGGTAATTCTTGTTATCACTGTTCTTTTTTTTGAATTTATTAGTAGTAGTAATATTGTATTGTTGCCACTGCTGAGGATTATTGCAATATTATCATAACCTTCACTTTGATTATTTTTCCCATTGCAGGAAAGGAGAATATTCCTGTTCATTTAATAAACAGCATAAAGCAAATCTTGCTTCTAAAATCTTCATTTGTTTTTTTTATCCAGTCTCTGTCAAAGAGGGGTTAACTTAAGGTTCACATCCACAGATCTTACCTTGTCACTTAGTTGTTGTAGGGCACTTTGTGACAAAAATAATACTGGTTCCTTTCAGATATCTGGGGGCAATTCTGTGCTTCCCTCCATCAACAACTCTGTTAGCATTGCTGTGATTCATATCTATACAGTACATATTTTTCGATGAGGTACTAACAGGCATTACTTCTTGTAGTGCGTATAACCTTATAAGTTTTCAAACAAAAATAACCAATCATACTCCGTCTCATGATATCAGGCCCTTTCTCCATTTCCAAATTGTATGATCCTATGTTTTCAATACAGTACAGTATATAGCTACAGGTTTTTACTACAGTACAGTATATACATTTAACTACAAGTTTTTACTTCAGTACAGTATATAGCTACAGTATGCACAAAGCTGAAACATTTTTTTCTCTCTAAACATCTACAACCATGGATGTGAGCAGCCTTGAGATTACAGTAGCAAATCATTATGCAATAGGTCAAAAGGTCCCTTAAGATTACCATGTGAATAAAAACCTCCACATTTGGTTATTTGTTCTTTTTTCATGATTGCTTGCCACATCTGTATATCAATCTAATGCAAATAGCAAGAAAAATTCTTATTTAAGTCCCTTCCAAAAAATTTCAAAATTTACCTCTTCATGAGTAAGCTTGGGTGATATATCGATATATTCCGTTATTGACCCCTATCGATATGGCCAATATTGAGTTCAAGGGTCATATCAATATACCAATTTTATCGATGTGATCCTCGATATATTGATGTGATCCTCGATATTGTATTACGGCTCAGGAAGAATAAATGTAATGCACTGACCAAAATGGAAAGAAAGCATGTAAAAGATATTTTTTAAGCATAGTGGATGTTTATTTGAAGATTTATGTACATATTTTCAGATTTTTATCTAAAATTTTAAATCAGTAAAATATTTCAATTTTGGAACAAATTTAATTAATGATAGAACAAGGACATAAACACAGAAAACAATCATAATTACAAACCAAGATTCCCTACATGCGATTCACCTTTATTCTAGGATTTACCACTTTCTCCAACAGTTTTGTAAAATATTGTATTTTAGAGCCTTAATCATTGTAAAAAAATCAGCTCGCTAAAACATCTCGGCTTATCAAATAAAATGTTATCTTTAGTTCCGCTATAAACTGGGCTCTCGGCTTGTCAAGAGAAGGTGGATAAGAGAACCGCCGACATCTGGCATGCATTCTTCTAATCGCGCACGCTCTCATCTTGTTTGTATATTGTTTTGACCTGTTGACAGGTTTTGTTTGTCACATGACGCTGGTTTTGCCATGCGATTGGCCCATGGCCTGAAGCTGTTGTGAAATGATGGCTCTTTGCAAAATTTAATTACGAACCCTTGTTCTAGATCATGAAATCAAGTACTATCAAATACCAACAATCATTAAGGCTCTGTATTAAAAACCAAAATATTCACCTTCTCACCCGAACTTAGTTGGAAAAGTGATGCGAGCGCACAATTTGTATTCATTTATTATTTTTGCAAGTCAATCAATTTCGGTAATTTGTAGCGTTGCGGATCAGGTCAAAACAATCTAAAGCAATCATTCGTATTTCAGTAGAAAGTAGAAAGAAACGGAAATCTGGATGATGAATTAAACAATCTGGGATTCTCTCAAAAGTAATGTGTGCAAGGGTGATAAGCTAATATATATTTTATTGGGCCTAATAAGCAGAATAATTTACAATAATGTTGTATATCAATTATCAGTTCCAGGTGGCCAAAACATAACTGTATTCAGCATGTTATTTTAACTTAAAGTAAAAAAGTTTGTTCTTTAAATCAATGTTGTTAATTCTTAAATCAACAATTAGCAAAATAATACCATAACAAAATTTCCAAAACTTCCATTGATACGAACCCACCTATGTTTGAGGGATACTGTCAGATTTGCCATCTGAGTATACAGAAAGATGTCATAATAATGTGCATGATTCTGAACAATCCAGTTTGTCAGTGAAAACAAAGTAGTTTACCATCACCTAGTGTGAAATCAGAGGCCTAAATCTCTGTTTGATTGGATATTTTTGCAGGAAATTGTAGCAAATTTTTCAGAAATATCGTAGAAAAGATCATTTAGAAGTTTGAAATATATCTATCACGCGTCCATAGGCTGAAGCGTGGTGTTCACTTGTTTTCACTAACAAAGAGTCCTGGATGTTGCTCGGATGACCGAATAGGTTGTCCTTATTTTATTTATAAGATTCCATGAGAATGAGCGTTATGATGCCTAGAACCCCATGGCTTCCCACTTTTCACTGTTTTCAGTCCAATCCCGCACTTTCAAAAAATATTCTGCAGTTAATGCCGAGCAGGCTTGAAAAAATTACTCGCCTACTCGCCATGGGTGAGTAAAAAAAAATTGTGGCAAGTAAAAACACACACAAAAACAAGTGATATTTCCATTAAAATCCAAAACATAAATCAATATTTGGTCGATAGCTGTCATCTTTAAATGCCCAAAACACCATCTATTGTGTGTAGCCATATACACTGTTTACATCTAGTGAACGGCATGGTATGAAGGCAATGGACGTACCTGGGGAAATTGCAATATCTCGTTGTTTTCAGCAAGTTACCGTGTGACCCACTTACACAGATAAATCTGATTGGCTTACATAGCTTGCAAGAAATGTGTTTAGTGTCAATATGGGTGGGAACGTTATATCTTTCTGAGTAATGTCTTTGCTTGACGGAAATGGAAATGGGGCTCTCCTTATGCATAGAATACTGTACTTTCCAATCTATTCCACAAACAAATTCACTGAGCTGCTGCTGATATCGGACCAGATATGCACACACTCCACAGTATGTGTATATATATGGGCCGGAGCCACAACAGGCATTGAGTGTAAACTTTCTGCTGTAGGGGCCTACTTGTTACTGCCAGTAGGCCTGAAATTAATGTTTAAAAATCCAAGCAAGTTTGTGCATGTTGATTTAATTTGTTTTTTAGGCCTACTTTATTTCATGTGCACATGTTTAGTCTTGCCACAGTATGTTTTTGGCATACATACGGTCATGAAGTCAAGCCCAAGAAAAGGACATTATTTTACAGAGACATGCAAGTTGTGCAAAAGTTGTCAAATTTCAGTTGAAAGTGTTGGCGAGTAAGCATAGTTGAAAATACTTGGTGAGTGGAAATACTGGTTTCATCTAATTTACTCGCCAAGCTGTATTAAGAGGATGGCAAGTGACTTTTTTATATTTTTCTTAGCCTGATGCCAAGAATAGATGTACATGAATAAACGTAGTTTATTATACACATTCTCAGTATGGGTTAAAACTGTGTGCGAAAATAAATAAATAAAACATCAAGAAATGTTTAGATTATATAATTTTACTACTTTATAAGTATTATCCTTTTAAAAAAAATTTCATCAAATAATCTAAAACATATTACCCTCCCTAAAATGCCCAATGGCAGCGTTTTGAACTTTGACCCTACTTTGGACAGCTCGTCAGACAATTTTTATGGAAAGGAAAGTAGTCCAAAATACTTTGACAAAAGTAACAAAATCACCTTAAAAACAGTTTTTGAAGACATAGATGGGCTTCAAACATTAATTTTGATCATTGTGGGTAAAAAAAAGTAAAATGGTTTCGTTTTCATAAAGATCTTAAAACTGAGATTTTCCTATACTTTTAACACCACACTTAAAACAGTACAGGAGGGTATAGGATTTAACAGTGCCCGAGGGTACATAGTTTGCTCAAAAATTGTTTTCACGATGATCTTAGTTACTTATCGAAGTATTTACTGATCTACTTTTCATTCCGTAAAAATTGTCTGATGACAGTGATGAGCTCTCCAAAGTACAGTAAAAGTTTTAAAAAACTGCTATTGGGGCTATAACATTTTAGCAGAGGGTAGGCCTAATATGTTTTAGATTATCTGAGGGAAAAAAATAAAGATAATATTTATAAAGTAGTCATATAATCTAAACATTTCTTAGCGCTTTTGCACACAGGGATGTGTATAATAACTAACGTTAGAAGTAACGTTACACATGATAAACGTTAGGCTAAATAAACAGTGCTTGCTGTATAGCATAGCAATCATAGCATAGCTAGGCTTAATGCCCCGAAAGCATCGACGACGACAATGAGTGAACACACAATTACAATGACGGGGTCGTCGCCTGCGTATTCGGTTATGATAGTAACAAAGCTATCACGAAACGCTTAATACGACCCGGACGAGAACACAGGTACGACGTACGGAGAGACATAACATCGACAACCAAGTCAATGTCCACGACCTTTAATAACCCAGTTGTGGTGCACTGGCGTGTCTACCCAACCCAGGCTTGAACCCAGGGCCTCGTGGTCTGTAGACATGTATGATAATCGCTACACCAGTTGGCAGACAGCCCGAAAGCATTCAGTGCCAGACATTATTTATATCAAGACGGTCACAGCTATTGATAACCATTATCTACCTACCTAAAATACAAGTTACAACCTAGGGCCTACACTACTGATTAGTCTACATTATCTTTTTTGTTTTTCGCGGAAATGGTCAATCTGCAATACTTTAGCACCCAGTGTATCATAACTTTCTCACAATTAACATTTCGCCATAGGACTAAATAAATGTGGAGACAGAAGGATAAATGTAGATAAACTTTTCACAGCCTATAATTGTATTCTTACCTTTGTTGATTTTATCTGCTAATCAAAATCCAAGATTTTCCAAAAATCTGCCTAGACCACACAAACTGCAACTTTTTATGGGCTGCTCTGATCCGTTGGCGGCAGCATGTAAGAATCTAAAATGTCAAATAATTAATTCACAAGATACAGATGACGTCTAGAGCAACATTTGCATAGCTAGTCGACCTCACCTTCTTGAGTATGCTATTTAGACTTGGAGTCCCTTTTATGAGAAGATAAGTTCATTTTGGAGCAGGTTCAGCGAAGAGTTCACGCTTGAGTTGAGAAGAGTACGTTGCGATATGATCAGGTTTTTAAATTCCTATATGGTAGTGATGATTTGACTTCTTGTAATTTCTTGCATGTTTCACGCTAATCCTCATGTGACACGTGGTAACACTTTGAAGTTGACCAAAGAGTTCTCATGGATAGATATTCGGCGTTTAGCTTTTCGCAAAAAAGTTGTTAATGAGTGGAATGGTTTGAGTTGAGAAGAGTACGTGGGCCTTTTATGGGCTGACTAAACTTTCTTAGCGCGTAATCTTGTTATGTTATATTAAGTGGGAAAATCTTTGAAGACTACAATGTACTTCACTTTCCTTCAGAAAAGAGTAAATCGGTTTTGTCATCAAAATAAATCCTACAAGATTGATGTCAGGCTGTTTAGATTTGAAAATTAATATGTAGATCCCCGGACATCTAAAACCCATTCAGAACGTACACCACCGTACCCTACATAGAACCTTAAAGTATATGTTGACTATTCCATTGATGGCAACCAGCAGTTGCTTTAGATTCCAATAAAAGTAAATTCAAAATCAAAATCAATGGTGTTTTTAAAATGGTGAGTGGGGTAGTTTGCCCCACAGGAGTTCATAGCGTTATGGCAACCTATATACTTTATACATATATATAAATGTATCTGAATCTGAATCGGTTAAGTCGGCAAAAATCCTTCAAGAGGACATGAACGCCAACCGAGCGTAAAAAGTATGAGTAAAAAAATAATAATAAAAATATGAAAAAAAATGTATTAAGTATATAGGTTGTCATAACTCTAGGAACACACGTGGTTTGCCTTCTCTGGAGATGTCAATCTCTCACAATACGTGCTCACTACCATATAATTAAGATATTTTTCCATCTACGCCAGTCTACCTACTGTGGTTTAGCGGTTATCATACATGTCTACAGACCACGAGGTCCTGTGTTCAAGCATGGGTTGGGTAGGCCAGTGCACCACAACTGGTCATCAAAGGCTGTGGACATTGACTTGGTTGTCGATATTATGTCTGTCTGTACGTCGTACCTGTGTTCTCGTCCGGGTCGTATTAAGCGTGATAGCATTGTTAATACCATAACCAATTACGCAGGTGACGACCCCATCATTGTAATTGTGCTCGTCGTACCTGTGGTCGTCGTCGTCATCTACGGCAAGTGCTGACAATACAATTAACTAATCGGATACGTTAAATGGTAAATAAATATCATGATAAGTTATATTTGTGTATAATGGGCCTGAAATTTTAAAAAGTTTAATTGTCTTTTTAATTTTTTATCTTATCAAAGTTAAGGAAAAGAAACTGAATTAGACCCAAGGTTTTGCTAAACTAGAATGTTTTAATATGAGGGACTATAAAGGGATGAACACAATCCCTAATTCCTTAAACTAAAAGAAAAGTAAACCTGAAATTAACCGGAAACTTCCTATTTAACTTCAATCTTGACTTCTTTTTTAAGAAATAAACCCAAAATATGGTCGATGAGATTTTTAAATCCAAATGATGGTCGACTTTATAGTCAACCTTAGTTTTCCTTTCTACAGTTCTATGACTAACCATTTATATAGAGGGAAATTCATATTTTGGTTAAATTTAAAGAACGGACCATGGTGAAGAATTGAAAAACTATAGGCTAGCATAAGGAAATTCATAGGTTTTCTTGGTATGATATTACAAAATTACAATAAAATTTGCATAATTGATTATAATAATAAGATATCTCGGTCAAATTCAAAGAACGGATTAAGGTGAAGAAAAAACAAACAATAGGTTAGCATAAGGAAATTCATAGGTTTTCCTGGTATGATGTCACAAAATTACAGTACAATTTGCATAATTTATTATAATAAGGCTCTAAAATTCAAAATATTGTAAAAAATCTAATTTGTATCCAATTTTGATGATTTTTTTGCTATTTCCCTCTGCAGTTATTTTAATAGCACGACCCCATTATTTATTCCAGTCCGACTCTGGTGTTTATAGATCTTTAAATATACAAGTGACATGCCAAACGCATGAAGGAAGGGTCACCTCTACAGGGTATCAAGAACCCCCAGCATATATATCATATATATCATAAGCCGCTACTGCGGAGCGGTATTTCAAGTGGGGCCATGCACGTTTAAAACGACTGATATGAAAGCATGATTCCGGCATACTACTTACAAAAGTAATCTTATATAAGAACATGCAAACGTATGTAAGTGTACAGCAAAAGGCAGGTGCCCTACAAAATGGCGATGTAAACAAAGTCATGTGACCTCATGACGTCAGCTGAAACATCTTGATTTAGTGGTACATGGCCTTCATGCATGTAGCTCTGCAATTCACAGTATTTCAACTGTTAAAGGGCTGATTTCGAGGTGAAAAGCCCCAGAAATTATGATAATTTTCAGCTTTATAAGGCTTCTAGTGTTAGAAATTCACACTCCAGATTAAATATTAGGATATTCAAAATCTGCTACAGATTCATAGAAATATTTGATCATTATATGTTCTTTAATCATCACCCCATCATTGAGTTTTATACTTGTTTGTCGCAGACCGTCGAAGGGTGGAGCCTTACTAGCATAGGGGCATTTAGGGTGAAACGCCTGTGTAAGATCCTCGAGTTACCTCTGGGGGGCACTTTCATACTAAAGTGTGAGGTATGTGCCGCCTATAATTTCAAAATTTGAGGCTGCAGTATGAGAGATTTGTTTTGGTAACTGCAGTATGAAAGTTTATAATTTTGATTCTACAGTATGAAAATAAGTGATTTTTGATACCAGCAGTACGAAAATAAGTAATTTTTGATAACTGCAGTATGAAAATATGCAATTTTTTAGACCAGCAGTATGAGAGATTGGTTTTTTGATACCTGCACTACGAAAAATCTAAAAAAAGGCAACTGCTCATGCGGCACATGTATATGTACCTCACATATAGAAGTGCCTACCCCCTCTCCTTCCGGGAAAGGAAGGGGGAGGGAGAGTTTCAGCGTTCTTAAGAGATATTTGTGAAGCTGGAAACTTATGCAAGCTGCAAATGACATTTCCGTATCAAATGCTACAACTGATCATGGAAATGTTCAACCCCTTCATGCTTTCCCGCTCTGTCATGTTCTTTATGTGTATATACAGATATACAGTATTACATATACAAACTTGAAGTCCATGTTTTAAGCACTTGTGGGAGTGCATCGGCAGCAATAGGTGGGTAATTCAAGTTTTTAAAAGACATTTTTGAGAGAAATTCAAGCAGCAGATAACCTGATCAGATAAAATATTTTGATATTGAACAGTTGAAAAGAGGAAAATGCTTCATACAAATTTCCAATCATTTTATATTTTACAATCTCCCCGTTATCTTTTTGGTGTCCGCCCAATGGTCCGAATGCCCATTAGTTCGAAGGCTCAATAGTTCGAAATAAAGGCCCACTAGTCCAAAGGTTTAAAAGTCCAAAAGAAAAGGCCCACTAGTCTGAAGGTCCGATAGTCCGAAGGCTCACTAGTCTGAAGGTTTATCAGTCCGAATGCCTAATAGTCCGAATGTTAGGGTTAGGGTGACTTATGAACCTTCGGACTAGTGAACACTCGAACTAGTGGACCTTCAGACTATCGGACCTCGGACTAGTGGGCCTTTTCTTTCGGGCTATTGAACCTTCGGACTATTGGGCCTTTGGACTAGTGAAGCTTTGAACTAGGGAACCTTTGAACTAGTGAACCTTCGGACTATCGGACCTTCGGACTAGTGGGTCTTTTCTTTCGGGCTATTGAACCTTCGGACTATTGGGCCTGTCCTTCGTACTAGCAGTGGGCTGGTACCGTCTTTTATCAAATCTATGAACATGCTACACTGAGACGGCTTTAAAATGGAATTTGATAACAGTTGACTCAATTCTACCCATTTGCAGCTTTTGAATGTTTAGGCAACAATAAATTTGTATTCTAATTTGTGATATATTTTAGTACCTACCTGATTACATAGCAATTTTGGTATTTTCTTATGTAAAATCCTTTGATTTTTTAAGCGTAATTTTACGAAGGTGCCCAGCAAATTCTGAAGAAGAAGAAAAAAACCAAAAACTTTTACAATACCCCAATAAAATTATATCAGGAATATACATTTTATTCATTTTAGTGATTGAGATTTAAAAAAGAAATCAAAAGACTTACATAAGATTCCAAATCACAAACTTAGAATAGACTTGGCAAACTTTAATCGGCCATATAACTCTAAAATTAAAAGTGCTATTTTTAAAATTCAAAATCTGACCTGCTCAGATTGCATAACTTAATTAATCAATGTAGAAATTACGTAAATTACGAGAAGCGAAGCGTTATATAAGATTCGTACGTGAGAGAAGTTCAAGCTGTAAATGACATATTTTCAGTTTATCTTCTAAAAAGAAAACAAAGAAACATTCTTCAGAGAGGGAACCCAGTCGGTGATTTTATGACTTTTACGAATACATAACTGTTAGCAAAAGTTTTTTTTATTATTGGGTGGTCTGTGCCACCCCCCCCCCCTCCCCCCTTTCCCCTTCACTCCCAGCATATACCCCTTCCTGGTTCTATATGGCCTTGGAAATGTATAAATGACAGAGAGAGACACATTTTTGCAAACTATTTTGGGGACATGACCCCCTGGACCCAGGCTACTATGGACCAATGAACGTATCTGAAAATCAGGCACAAGCTCTTGTACAGTTTCTGGCACAACCTAGCTAAAATACTTCAAATTATATTCAAAAGCATAACAATACCACAAAAAAAAAAAAAAAATGGTTAAAATGTATCATTTAACAGCGTTTTTAAAATTACGACAATATTGCAACAAATCTGTGATGTCATATATCTGGGCAAATTTCCCTTTTGTTTCATAATCTCCTGCTGTGATCAAAGAGGATAATCATAACCATGACGCAAATTATTATCGTGAAGGGGAAGGGGAAGGGGGCACAGTCAACATTAATCATATACATGACATATGCCTATATGTGTCGCACACGACTTTTTATTTGATTTTTTTGTATAATCATTACCTTCAGTGGACATCAGTGGCGTGGTGGCATGGGAGAGGGGGAAACTTCCCCCGATGAAGCTGTTTGAGAGGGTACAGAATGCTTGCAGGGGCGCAACAATTGTCCAGGGAATATATCTTTTTATATACTTTTTATGTTTGTGTTTTTTCTCAAAGGTTTATTCTTACATTAAAAACTTGAAAATCATCCCTGGAGCAGGAGCGGATTCAGGTAGGGAGGGAGACATTTACCCATGATACTTTTTACCATGAGATAATTCTTAGTCACGGTTTACGTACATTCTAATTAAATCAGTCAATGTTTGGAAAACCTCTTTCAATCTGTGGAAAATTTCATTCATTCTTTTGCAATTTTCGGGACATATCATTTATTTTCGATTTTCGAAAATTTTCGGGAAATTTCATTCAATCAGTCAATGCTTGGAAATTATTTTGTCAAATTATTAAAAAGTTGTCTCCTTTTTACTCCGCAAAACTTTTCTGACGCCGCCACTGCTCTCGCATAGTATACGTCTCTGTGTCTTTGTTCTGACTGCACGCTGACAGGCGCGAACTGGAAGCGCTGCGACAGTCATTTCCATACATTTTGATTAACTATGTTTTCTCGTAACTGCCTGATGAATATCAGATATGTATATAAAAAAATAATCAACCCAAAAAAAAAGCCACAGTTATCACGACTTTTGCTATTTATAAATTTTTAATTTTCTGGGATGATGTTCAGACTTTTATTTTATTAAAGCAACCTTTTTTCGTGAAATTGATGTTTTGTTTAGCTGTTTAGAAAAAGACTACAACATTGATAATTTTTTGATTTTTCATGCAAAGTATTTGATCTTTTGTTGAAAATTTGAAACATTAAACCACGTATTTCTCATTTTCCTAAAACTTTTAAGTTTCGTCTTTGAGTTGAAAAAAAAATGATTTTCAAAAGCAATAATTACGATAAGTTTATTGATCTTTTGAACGTATATCTGTATACCCTGTAAAAAAAAAAAAAAAAAAAAAAACCTTGTACAATTTCAAGTTCTATCTTTTTAAAACCATTTAATACTATTGAAAAGGAATTCCTCTTATTTTGTAAATTGTAATAAGATGAATTTTGTATTTGTATATATATATAAGTTGTTTTTGTTAAGTTAAAAAGCAGAAATAAAAAAATAAAAAATATATAAACAAACTTAAAATTTGACCAAGTTTAACTTGAAACCATGCAGGTGCAGACTGCCATGGCACATATAAATCTACCGGTCCAAGTGGAGTATACAGGCGCCTTATAAATATTGGTGGTGGTGGACGTGAGGTATGTGTATTCGCCCTAGGGCGGGAATGATACCTTTCATCCCGGCTTCTATTGTTGATTCCAGACTTCGCCACTGGAAGGAAAGGCAGTAATTAGGCGAGTGGAACAACAGAGTTAACACAGGCCCTCTTAACTGCTTAAGGTTATGGTTTGTGGGCGAAGTTCCGTGAGTTTAGCATTTTGTTTCAAGGTTAAAATGGCTTCAATTCAATATTTTTGTCATTAAAATGGTATAAGAATGGAAAATACAAAATGGTGGGGTCCATTCAGCAGTCCACGGATCAGTGCTTTATGAATGTAATGGAATTGAGGCAAGGAACACAGTTTAGATATGTCCTATTCATGAAAATATAGGGGGGTCAGGGCAACTTCCCCTGGTGAAATTCTGTATGTAAAATGTAGGCCTAATTAACGGGATGGGGGTGTTTCAGCTGACGTCATGAGGTCACGTGACTTTGTTTACTAACAGATTCTTTTCTGACTTTAGGATTCTCCTGGATCCTCTTCTCAAAGCTTGCATTTATGCTGAATTTATCTTGTCTAGTTGGGTTAATCTGGATGCATTCTTTGTAATCATAGTATAAGGGCTGGTTTTTCCAATGTCTGTCTAGTCTTGCCTCAAATGTAGGTATTGATTTAGATTGCCATTTTGTCGTAAAAGAAGACTGTCGTCTGCTGCACACTTAATTAGACTTACAATCGTTTGCATGTTGTTATGATATGAAATAATCTTATATAACTTAAATAAGATTATTTTTGTAAGATAATTATGCCGGAATCTTACTGTGCCGTTGGTTGTACTGATAGACATATTCCGGGGAATAAAAATATGTTTTTTTCGATTTTCATCTGATCCTGATCGACGTTCGAACTTGGTTTCTGTTGTACGATGCAACGGCTTTCAACCTACGGTTCACACTAGGATTTGCAACGAGCACTTATTAATATCAGGTATGTAGGCTTTGTCTCCGTGTAATGAACGATCAGATGGCTTTCACGTACCCGGTGAATATATAAAACATAAGGAAAATATGAAGTAAAATCAAAAGCGAACAAAAAACTGCAAGTAGTAAAATTCGCTGAACTGGTAGGTGGGATGGCATGCAGTATGTGACTGAGCTAATTGTGTAAAGACGCGTGAAACGCAACGGACGCCTGTACTGCAAAATGGCTTTCAGATGAGATAAGAGTCACGTGATAAAATTCATCTATACAGTACAATGTGCTATAATATATATTAGGGAAATAAAAATGAATATATAAGGTTAAATATTGGCCAAATTTAGTGATGATTTTGTTCTTATCGAAATAAAATCTTAAATTTTTCTGGCAATTTTCTTTACTTTTTGGGAATTTGGCTTTGATTTTCGGCGGGCAAGTTTTTCGTAGATTTTTATTTTTATTTTCAAGCACTTTTCTTCGGTTTTCGGGTATTTTATTCAATTTTTGTGCAATTTTCTGGTAATTTTCTTTGGTTTTTAGGCAAATTTCTTCCATTTTCGGATTTTTTTTTTATTTTCGGGAATTAATTTTCATTTCAGGAAATTTCACCAAAACCCTTTAAAAAGTAACTTAAAATTATGATAATTTTTACAAAAAATCATCAAAATTACTAATATTCCCAACGCTCAAGTTGATCACAATATTTGTAACGTCACTGGTTGTGGGGTCAGGTTTCCAACAAATTTTCAGTGAGTCAGCAACAAACACACAGATACCTACACCGCATACACTGAAAAATATGCGCAACTGTACTTATTTATGCGTCGTATCCACGGTACGGCTACAATTTACAAAGCAAAGGGTGCACATCCTGACATCGTCCTTGATCGTCCCGCCGATCAGAGAACTGTCACTTGCTGGATAAGACTCGAGCGTAATTTAAAATAGTTTAAGTTATTATCACTGTAAGTATTTTCATATTGTTTTGAATGTATCGGAGCAGCACGCTTTATCATGTAAGCTAACTTAGTTATCCTCGTTGATAACAACAATTCGCCCAGGCTATCGTGTTATGGCTTGGAATGTGTACCAATATCACGTAATATTTTGTTGTGTAACTAAGCCTACGTCGGAATAGCATTAGTATTATTAATATGTTCTGAAGAAATTTATTAACATTATGTTAAGACTGGGCTCCAACATTTTTCATGTAACACTAACAGCTTGCCTTAGCCTATGCCTAAATCATTCACGAAGTATTGTAACGAACTGATCTGGCCTAGGCTTAAAAAAACAGCAGCACACCAAGAGGAAAAATTTAATTCCCAGATCTCTGACGTTTATTAAAACAACTCAACATTTACTCCAACAGTGCATATAATCTTACTTTCCCATGCTTTTTTCCACAACTATAGACAACTATAGAAGAATAATTATATTATTGTTTACCCTATCAGACCTCTCACTGCAGTCAGACCTAAATAAAACTGTTGATAAGAACTGGCTGATTTCTCTTGGTGATGGGTTGTGCAAACTGGCACTGGCAGCTAAGATCCCATCAACTCAGCCAAGTCTAATCTAATAGATTTAGGCTGGCTAAACTTCTGACTGGTCACTGCAACCCACACAGGAAAATTAGTTTTATCCACCAAAGATATATGCCAAAGAATTTTAAAACCTTGCTTCTTTACGCCAATGGTACTGATGTAACAATACTTTTAAATGTATCTTTTAATAAATTGGGAAGAAATTACGCCAATATTTTCAAATTGATCAAGCTCCACGCCAAAGATCTTTGGCGTAACATACATGTTTTCCGGATTGGACTGCAAATGCCAGCACACACTCCCCAAGCACTGAAAACAGAAAACTAAAGGCTGGCAGCTGTCGAGTCTGGTGTGAAATGAAATACAGTCTAACTCAAGCTCTGAACTCCCAAGTCCTGACTGTTGTGCAGGCTGGCAGCTGAGATCCCATCGCACTATTCCACCCAGCACCAAAAGCCGGTTAATTAATTAAGTGTTTAGGCTGGGTAGACTTCTGTTTTAAAAAGAATTTGTTATGGTCAATATCAGCTACCAGTCTAAACTTCTCAAGCTCTGCAACTTGCCAAGTCCAGCACCTACCATACAAACAAACTTTAACAAGGTAAATATTACACCCCAAGAGTCCAAGGCGTGCTTATAGACCGGTCCAAAAGACCAATCCATTTGACTGCTCAGGCTGCAAAAGTTCTCAACATATAACTCACTGATTCCTAAAAATTTACATTGGGAATTGAGAGAAGACATATGTTGTAGTGTCAGTTGAATATCCATTGTATTTTGAATATCCACAATGACCGATTAAAAATAATAATTTAAAAAAGTTTTTCGTTGACAATTTGTGAATAGAAGTGGACTACTAAACACAAGGTAATTGTCATAGCCAGGCACACAAAAGATCATCTATAAACTGTAATTTCTAACACCTTAGTTCACATGATCAACAATGATCAATGACTTGTGTCTTTTTATACTAAAAATCTCATTTACATACTTGATTTTCAACAAAAATCCAAAGAAATGTAAATGATTGTCCTCTTGTGTACCAGAAAAATTAACAAAAAACTTAACATACTTGGTTACATAACACCATTACTGTCTTATACACTTGTCAGTTGTATGACTCAATCCTACTACTCCCGGCAATGTAATTCAAAGGTGAGTCATTGACATATGAAATAGTGACTCACATGTGCATTATTGTACCAAATTGTCAGTCACCAGAGTGACTGTGGGGTTGGTCAATATACTTAAGACCCATTGACTTTGTACAGAGTTGATTGATTTTGGGTAAGACATTTCATAAAAATGTCAGTCACCTAAGTGACTGAGGTGCATCAATGTACATGTTTTGTCCACCCACTTTGATGCAATGACTCACCTTGTTCGGTGGTGTAGGGGTGAGTCACACAATTGACAAGTGCATTAAGTGATAAACAAGTATGAACTTCAAGTGACCTAAAGAACCATGGAAGATAACTCTGGGCAAATCTTGGGTAAAAGAAAACAAGAGGGTCCTTACAGTATTTATAGGCCTAGGTGGCAGGCCTATTAGTATTAATTGGTCTTATGTTCTGACTAAATTTATTAACATTATGTTAAGGCTAACGTTGGGCTCCAAAATACAATTCATGTATTAAACACTAAACAGCTTGCCCAGACATTGTCATGGCCTTGGTAATAATGCATAGGGGCCTAGGCCCCAACGTTTAGGCTCATAGAAATAATATTAGCTAGCCTAGGCATATTACAGTAACGGTATTTCTATCATCCTAACCCAGTTGGAAAAGTGATGTAGGCGTGACTTTGATATTTTTCTTTTTAAAACCAATTAGCTTTGGGGATTTGAAAGTACAAAGAAATGGAAGTACGGACGCTGAATGACTGATCCGAGAGAAAATACCGTACGTTAGGGGGAAAAATCTAAGATTCTCTTAAAACTGATGGGTGCGAGGGTGATAAGCTAGTAATTTTTTTATTTTTTTGTGGGGCCTTACTTAGTGTAGGCTAATTGTGTAACACTGTGAACTTGTAACGTAAGCACAGCTTTTTGGGTTGATGTACAGTAATCATTAATGATTAGATGCCAATGTTGAACTTTTTTGTTAATCTTTCTTGTCTGTTAAGTCATATATTTTGTGTTGGTCCCATGATAATCTCAAACTTGAAGTTATGTACAAATTGTTGTATTACTATACTACAGCAAAAACTGAAAGTTTGTTCTGCACCATTTTAGGTTTAATGGTGGATAGTAGCTTGTTTTATTTTAAGTTTATTTGTTTCAAGTTCTTAATCGTTAAGCCTTCAGTCAAAAATATAGATGTACTCATTCAGATCCCTAGCTTGATTTAAAAAGGGGCAGGGTGCTAGACTTGTTGAGGGGCACATTGATATACGTGCAAAGCACTACATCTTTTCGGCGTTGAGTCCAGAGCTCCCCTTAAGGCTAAATCCCATGGTGAAGAAGCTCTGGGATTTTGTATTAGCTATAATCATACCTCAGAATAAAACTATTCTGACTGATAAGGACCATTTATGAGCCAAACAGGACAATTGCTTACTATGCTGTCATTCTGTGTTCTGTATCTATGTAATGTATTTGAATTACATGTATGAGTTAAATAAGATTATTAATTTAATTTATTTATTTTATTATTTTTAAAAAGATTTTTTGTTCTCATCAGGGGCAGGGCAGACTCCGAGGGGGAAGGGCAGACCCTCAGGGGGCAGGGTGGACCCCCAGGGGGTAGGGCAGGCCCAAGGAGGTGCAGGGCTGGCCACCTCTGTGAAACAGCAAAGTCAGGGTCTGACCCACATGCATTAGTGAATCAATGCACTCTGTAGTAACTGCCCTGCACTTGTGGGGCGGAGCAGTAAATGAAGTCTCTTATCCAATGAATTATACTAATAGCTTGGGACTGGGGTTTTTCCAACTTATTCATTTCCACGCATGTGTGGGAAGACACTCCATGAATAGTACATAACTTCGTGAGAGAAAAGTATGAAGATTTTCGCTGGGTGCAGCAGGCCAGTGAATGGAAATTCCTGTTATGAAATGGTCCCTAGTAATTACTACATTTCCATTTTAATTAGTATGAAAGTATTGGCGATATTTTGAGACAAATTCTTGCTCTGTGTCCATCCTATTTTGAAATACTGTAGATATGTTTTTTCTTAACTCAAAAAGGGGTTATAATATAATTAGTTTTGTTGTGATTTTGCCATATTTTATTTCTGGTTACGTTTATAAGTTGTTATTTTGCTGTCAAAACTCCAATGTGATGTGATTTGTGTATTTTTGCTTGTTTCTTGTATTTGTATTACAAAAAAGGAGTGGTTAAATTAAGCAAACCCAGATGTGGACAAAATTCATTCACATTAAATACAACACAGTAAGGAGGAGCATTGAGTGAGCCCATTATTCAGTCAAAACATCATTAGCTGAAAGGTGTGGAATTCCCATGATTCTTTCCTTTTACGCATGTGTATACCTGTAACTAGAAGTTAAGATAGCAGTGTGATGACTCGTTACCATTTGCTATGTATGTATGTTACGTACGTGTAACTATATGAATGATGTTGTGTGAACAGGGACCTGATGTATGTGATTGTGTGTGTTGTTGCTATGCGTGGTTTTATGCTGTTTAAAGTGTAATGTGTCAACCTGTGGCCCGTAGGACATTTTGTGTGGTGAGAATATGATGTTTTTAACAGTTAAATGTTTCTGATTGTGGTGAATTAATTTTTCATTTTGGCGACCAAAAAAATTGGTGTAACTCGCCATCTGCATTTTTTTAAATTTTTTTTTGTCGAGGCCTGGTTAGCCCTCTCTTGCAGAAAATAATAATGAATGTGTAAACATGAAAAATGTCTTGAATTATCTACATTTTCTTTTTTGTTTTGTTGCTAATATTATTTGCCTGATGAATTTGTTATGATTTGTTATATCAGCCACTTGTGTCTAAAAGTGATCTAAGCACCAGTGTCTCTTGCAGACATTAATGCTCAAAATAGAGCCATGGTGGAAATAGTTTTCTCAAGTGAGACCATTTCATTCAGAATAATTTGCATTGTATGATGATAGGAACTACTTTAACAGAAATTTAAGCTCTTATTACATTAAAGGAGCTGTTTATAAAAAAATCTATTTCTGCTGAACACTTAAACTTTTTTTCTGATTGTTGCATATTATTAATTTGCTTTTGGGCCATTCTGCAGTCTATCACACTTGGCTTTAGCTGACCCCTGAGGTCTCCAGGGAACTGTTAGGGCCATTTCCACAGTCTGTTAAAAATGATACTGAGCTGCATAATGGCCCTATGTTTTATTTGTGCCTACTGGATGTGTCAGATTGGAAGGTACAGTACCAGATGTCTTCATTGGTTCTTTTTTTTTGACAGATAGTGATTTGTAGACGGTCTACTTTGGACTTGAAGACTTTGCAGTTTTGCTGTCTTCTCAAGATTTGATGCTGCTCTGAGCAAGAATGGAAAATGGCTGAACAAACCCCTCAGTCAAAGGTAATATTTGATCCATTTATGAAATTTTTCATGTTTTTTTTCATCTCTTGAATCACTGCTATATTTTATTAATTGGGAAGTCTTGTTGTAGATTTGTGAAATCATACTGCAATAGCCGGAGAGCAAGTGGAGCTTCTTGCAGGTTATGTTTTCTTGTATGTTTTATGTTTTTCCACACTTATCACAACGCAATTGCCGAGTTCTTTCAGAAAAATGCTCCAGATAAAATTATCTCCTTCCTTAATCATTCTTCCCTCTACAACCATATTTAGTCCTCTCCCAACCCCCTCTTTCTACTTTTTTTTTTCTCACCCATGCACCTCCTCTCTCAATCCCAGCTTTCTGACTTTTAGTTCTTGTATTTATTTCAATCTCCTCATATTTTTTCCTTCCTACCTCTAGAATGAACCTCTTCAGGTGCAATTTGACCCTCATTGTTGTGGTGCTGTTAAGCCCTCATCAAACAAAAATTCTTGTATGGCCATGTGTAATTTTCCTTTCACCAAGTACAGTGCTTCCCACCAGGATCAAAAACTTTTTAAAAGTTTAGAATATCTAAGATCTTGTTGTGTTGGAAATCATTCTTATGTGTATTTTTTTTACCCTTCTGTACAGATCTAACCCATTTGTTCTTACTTTATCTTATTTAACTTCGTTGAATTTTCACTATTGCTTCTTTATTTATTTATGTTGTTGGTAATATCTCTATAAGTTATGCTGTAATCAAGTTTTTAGGATCAGACTTGAAAATGATGAGCTTATCCCTAACCATGCAGCAGCTGTTTTGATTTCTAGTGAGTTAAGAAAATGATTACAGCTAATGCAAAACTATGAAGATTAGAATAATATTTTTACAGTGTAGCTTTCATGCTTTGCCATTGTTTTAAATCTTTTTGATGACAGTATGTATTTCTCACTGTGTAATTTGCTTGTGTCACACTTTGAGACCTAGAAATATTTATCAATATGAAAATTGTTCAAGGCAGCTAAAACCAATATGTATTAAAAGATCATTACATAAAAAAAATTGAAAATAAAATCATTTTATTTTTTCTAATTGTAAATAAAATCATTTTATTTTCGGTGTTTTTTTCTTTAAAATTTCATTTCCAAGCAAAAAACAGTAGTTAAGAAAAATCCTTTAAATGGAACCTTCAGTCAGGTTTTTTGTGGGACATCTGGTGGTAAGCCTGATATGGGACAAGGTGGGATGCCATGGAAGATATAGGGAGGGATGCCATGTGAGACATAGGAAGGGATGCCATATGGGACATGGTGGGATCAATGTGGAACATAGGATGGGATGCCATGTTTGGCATAGGGTGGGATGCAATGTGGGACATGGTGGAATGCCTTGTGGGACATATGGTGGAATACCATGTGGGACATGGGATGCGATGTGGGACATGGGATGCCGTTTGGGACATAGTGTGGAATGCCAGTTTTATGATTAAGCGGGTCATATGATATGGGTGTCAAATTGCATGGGCATGCGATCATGACGGTATTTACCATTTTAGTTTAATTTGTAAAGTAGGAATTAATTTGTTCAACTTTGATAAAGGGAAGTACTTGAAATCTGTCTGGTTTGTTTGACAAATAGGCGACAAAATACTCAGGGTTTAATGTTCAGTGGGATAGATCAATTTGTTTGCCAACAGTTTAGTTTATCAGTAGTTGCAAAAAATATAATACCAGCTTTTCTTTATAGTTTGCAATTCCATGCTTGAGAATGTTCGACTGTTTTGCTGTATATGCTTTGTTAATTATGTTGTGTTACTGTGTTGTGTAATTACAATATTTTGTTTATGTTTGATTTTAATAGCAAGAACCAGAGAAAGAGTCTTCAACTGGGAAGACCCCCATCTCTGCCTCTAGGGGTGTGAAAAGGAAACAGCTGTTTGGATCAGCGGATGAAGGTAGGGTAAACATTTGATGAAATCATTCAATGTTTATTCGCAAAAATATGCAAGAATTTGAGATTAATCAAGCCAAACATGATCACAAACGCAAATAACTTTAACGTTAACTTCCCTAATATAAAAATTAGTACAGAAGCTGCCTTCTGTTGTGGCTTTTATTAGTTGTGTGCTTCATCCTACTGTACATCCTAAAGAGGATTACATGATAATGCTAGCCCTATTGTGTGAATGTTGTGTGTAACAGGACTAAATGGCATGCCGACACAATTTGAATTAATTTGACTTTTTATTCTAGTTTGAAAGTTTTATTCTTTAGTTATGATCCTGAGAAATAAAGTAATCGTCAAAAAGAATGATCTTTTGGAACTTTCGTAAAAGTTGTGACAAGATATCAATCAGCGGTTTGTTTGATAAATGGCATTCACGAAAACGAAGAGATGAAAATGTTTAATGGTAAGGAGCTTTTTTCTGAAACATGTAATAGGATCATTAAGGATCATTAAGCGATTAAGTCCTAAACGTTCATAGCCCTAAAGGCTGACATGATCAGATATGAAAATATTTACAAAATGTAGCTCATGTGTTTGTGGAAACTGGGTGATTTAAAATAATGGGCACATATGCTTATAGTAGTCTGTTTATAACTTTTATGATTTTTTTTGTGTGTTTCAATTCCCAATATAAAAAGCAAAAATCAATTTGATAAACAGATATAAACATTTGGATACAAGACAAATGATTTGAGATTATTTAGTCATGCCTTTTCCTTTCATGCATCAGTTTTCTACCATTGGATAATTAAACTAAAATAATTAACTTCTACACATCATAAACTGATACAAGTAAAGCTTCCTTTTCCTTTAATAACCATTTTTGGCCCTGTTTGCCATTTACACCATCAGTTTGATTAAATTTATTTTCCTCTGGCACTTGAGATGATGATGTGCACCTAAACAGCATGACTCAGAACTTTGCTGTTCAGCCTGTCACACCGCCATTTCTGTGGTAAAATTTGTTCTACACATACAATAACTCTCTGAAGAACATGATTTTCTCTCTGCGACGACCATATATTGGGGTTTTATGCCCAGTGGGCAAGTTTAAGATGGGACTTTGATATGCACAATTTATAAAGTGACTATAGTGACCTCAGAAGTGGCTTCAATTATATCTGTTTCTGAACAGGAGAAAAGAAGTCTGCAAAGCCAGCTCCAAGAAGGAAGAAGACAATCTCTCAACCAGGGAGTCCAACTCTTTAGGCACACCAGGTCGAACGATTCCTCTTTCAGAGAGACAACAACTGGCCTTACTAATGCAGATGACCGCTAGCGAGGAGTCACCTCAAGGTAAGACAAATGAATAGATATTTACGCTCTTATTTACTCCAATTCCATATAACGCTGTGCCTAATCAAGTCAATGACATTAACGTTGAGAAAAGTGCTTGATGGTTGCTATAATCACCTCTTCAGGAAAGCTTGAATAAATGTCTAATGGCAATCTTACACCAATAATACAAAACTTGTATGGGAAGCTAACACCAATATCTGAGAGGTTGGGACTAGGTAGATTGGGAGCAGGTAGCTCAGTTGGTAGAGTGCACGACTGAGATGCTGGAGGTACAAAGTTCAAGCCCCAGTCAGGTCTGACCCATTTTTCAACAGCTATGTAGACTGATACGCCAAGTACGTTGTTAGCAGCTCCTGCTCCCCCATCAGCTGTTGAGAAAGTGGCAATGGTTGAATGGCGCTTGCCGGACAGTAAGCCGTCGGTCCCGATGGTAGGCCGTCATACCCTGCCGGTTCTCTGAACACTATTCAAGAAGAGAAGCGTGAACACACGGTGTTCATTCACTTTTCGTCGTGGCCCAGTCAAGCTCAAGTTTATATGCGCCGACTCATCTGGCAGCCAGAGAACTTATTCTGTGGCTAATTGGGTCCAGCGCTTTAGGCCCTGGCAAAAGGTGCTATATAAATAGACTGCTTACAGGCCTATATTAGAATATGTTTCGTTAGAACAACAAACCTAGTTTCAATAGTTTCTTGAAAGAGTAAAGAGAATTGGCATTACTGTTGTAGCTTGGAGTGTTACTTCATTTCTTAGGACCATAACAAGGGAAAAGCATCTCAGCACAGTTGAGCAAACCATAATTCATTAGTTCTGGGTTAAGCAATTTAGGTTGAAAATGATGAAGATTTGAAGTGTTCTGGAGTAGGTTAGTCAGAAATATGGAAGGTTCCTTTGGAATGAGACAGTAGGTAATTATGGAAGGTACCTGGGAATGAGACAGTAGGTAAATATGGAAGGTAGCTGGAAATGAGACAGTAGGTAAATATGGTAGGTAGCTGGGAATGAGACAGTAGGTAATTATGGAAGGTACCTCGGAATGAGACAGTAGGTAATTATGGAAGGTACCTGGGAATGAGATAGTAGGTAAATATGGAAGGTACCTGGGAATGAGACAGTAGGTAAATATGGAATGTACCTGGGAATGAGACAGTAGGTAATTATGGTAGGTAGGTGGGAATGAGACAGTAGGTAAATGTAGCTGGTAATGAGACAGTAGGTAATAATGGAAGGTAGCTGGGAATGAGACAGTAGGTAAATATGGCAGGTAGCTAGTAATGAGACAGTAGGTAATTATGGAAGGTAGCTGGGGATGAGACAGTAAGTAAATATGGAAGGTACCTGGGAATGAGACAGTAGGTAAATATGGAAGGTAGCTGGGAATGAGACAGTAGGTAATTTTGGTAGGTAGCTGGGAATGAGACAGTTGGTAAATATGGAAGGTAGCTGGAAATGAGACAGAAGGTAATTATGGTAGGTAGCTGGGAATAAGACAGTAGGTAATTATGGTAGGTAGCTGGGAATGAGACAGTAGGTAATTATGGAAGGTAGCTGGGAATGAGACAGTAGGTAATTATGGAAGGTACCTCGGAATGAGACAGTAGGTAATTATGGAAGGTACCTGGGAATGAGATAGTAGGTAAATATGGAAGGTACCTGGGAATGAGACAGTAGGTAAATATGGAATGTACCTGGGAATGAGACAGTAGGTAATTATGGTAGGTAGGTGGGAATGAGACAGTAGGTAAATATAGCAGGTAGCTGGTAATGAGACAGTAGGTAATAATGGAAGGTAGCTGGGAATGAGACAGTAGGTAAATATGGCAGGTAGCTAGTAATGAGACAGTAGGTAATTATGGAAGGTAGCTGGGGATGAGACAGTAAGTAAATATGGAAGGTACCTGGGAATGAGACAGTAGGTAATTATGGTAGGTAGCTGGGAATAAGACAGTAGGTAATTATGGTAGGTAGCTGGGAATGAGACAGTAGGTAATTATGGAAGGTAGCTGGGGATGAGACAGTAGGTAAATATGGTAGGTAGCTGGTAATGAGACAGTAGGTAATTATGGAAGGTAGGTGGGAATGAGACAGTAGGTAATTATGCTAAGTGCCTGGGAATGAGACAGTAGGTAAATATGGAAGGTACCTGGGAATGAGACAGTAGGTAAATATGGAAGGTAGCTGGGAATGAGACAGTAGGTAATTTTGGTAGGTAGCTGGGAATGAGACAGTTGGTAAATATGGAAGGTAGCTGGAAATGAGACAGAAGGTAATTATGGTAGGTAGCTGGGAATAAGACAGTAGGTAATTATGGTAGGTAGCTGGGAATGAGACAGTAGGTAATTATGGAAGGTAGCTGGGGATGAGACAGTAGGTAAATATGGTAGGTAGCTGGTAATGAGACAGTAGGTAATTATGGAAGGTAGCTGGGAATGAGACAGTAGGTAATTATGCTAAGTGCCTGGGAATGAGACAGTAGGTAAATATGGAAGGTACCTAGAAATGTGAGTTTTTAGACCATGACATGAATTTCTGTTACTTTGCCCATCTTGGAATTTACCCATCATACGTTTGATCATGATGTTCATGTAGGTAATATATTCTTCAGTTCTCATGTACCAGATCTTGGATTTCCCATGTTCATAGTGCATTCTATAATCACTGTTAGATTTTGTTTTGGACAAGGTGTATGAAAAACTAGGTGTCATGTTTTTCTTTTCAGAAAACATTTTTTTTTTAGAAATTAGATTGAATAGTTTTAAAAGGGTGCCCTCTCTAAGAATCATACATGCTGGTAATGAAAAAACTTTAGAAATCTTGATCCGAATTTGTCAAAGAGTTAACCAGAGCACTTAGTGCTAATGTTGACTGTCTTAAAAGGTCATCTTTTGCTAGTTTGGGTGAGGTACATTATTTTGCCAAGTCGTTTATTTCAGAGCTAAACAACACATTTTGAATTATGATATAAACAAGTTGTTCAATGTGGAGGTAGAAATCCAACAGTCTACATGTCGTCCCTGTTTTAAGATAGGGGCAAATGTAGAATCGACTGGATAAGCCTTTTTTTTTGCTTTGACATACAGTAGTGACGAATGTCTTTAAATGCATATTATTATCATTTATAGGTTTATTTTTTTCGTTTTCTATAACTAATAAATTGTTTGAACTGTAAATAATTAGTAAATGATACAACACAAGAAACAGATACTTTTTAAATACAGTAAATTGCAATTAAACTTTGTTAATTGACATTCATCACTGTGTCAAAACAAAAAAGTACTTTTGCACATTCGCCACAATGTCAAAAGAGGGACGATGTGATTGTAGGTGTATATCAAGTATTATCTGTTTTGAGGGTGAAAGGTAAGTGTCGGGTGTTTGTAGAGGTGTGAGGCTGGGGGAGGGGGTTGCCAACCATTTTCCTCCATTCCAAGTGAAGATTATGAATTTCAGTAAATGTGTGTCATATAATGATAATCAGCGTTTAGTGAAACTCCATATTAAAGCATGTTTGTATTCAGTTGTGTGATTTATGCACAGTTTGTGATGTATGAAGAAGAAGATGGCTCCAAAACTGTCGCGATGCTGTTAAACATCAACAAACCAAACCAACCAAAACTTTTTACAAGTTTTTTTTTCCTTTTTTTCATTTTTCTCTCTGCATAGAATTTGATTGGGGTATGGCTAGTCAAGTAGTTGTGGTACATGATAAAAATAACAAAGAATTGACGTAATATGATAAAGGAGGCTTGCACAGTTTTGCCATGACGTGAAACCGGTCAGATTTAAAAATTAAAACCGGTTTGAATGAAACCTAATCAATTTTGTTTTTCTTTAATGAATCAAATTCCAGCTTTATAGATTAGTAATATATTATATATTTAAAAATCTATAATAAATCTTTATAAATTTTATAAATCTTGATAGATCTGGATAAGTTTATATAAATTTGAATAAAGTTAGATAAATTTTAATGAATTGAGAAAATTTAGACCAATCTAGACAAACTTAGACCAATCTAGAAAAACTTAGACCAATCTAGACAAACTTAGACCAATCTAGACAAACTTAGACCAATCTAGACAAACTTAGACCAATCTAGACAAACTTAGACCAATCTAGACAAACTTAGACCAATCTAGACAAACTTAGACCAATCTAGACAAACTTAGACCAATCTAGACAAACTTAGACCAATCTAGACAAACTTAGACCAATCTAGACAAATTTAGACCAATCTAGACAAACTGAGACCAATCTAGACAAACTGAGACCAATCTAGACAAACTGAGACCAATCTAGACAAACTTAGACCAATCTAGACAAACTTAGACCAATCTAGACAAACTTAGACCAATCTAGACAAACTTAGACCAATCTAGACAAACTTACCAATCTAGACAAACTTAGACCAATCTAGACAAACTTAGACCAATCTAGACAAACTTAGACCAATCTAGACAAACTGAGACCAATCTAGACAAACTTAGACCAATCTAGACAAACTTAGACCAATCTAGACAAACTTAGACCAATCTAGACAAACTTAGACCAATCTAGACAAACTTAGACCAATCTAGACAAACTTAGACCAATCTAGACAAACTTAGACCAATCTAGACAAACTTAGACCAATCTAGACAAACTTAGACCAATCTAGACAAACTTAGACCAATCTAGACAAACTTAGACCAATCTAGACAAACTTAGACCAATCTAGACAAACTTAGACCAATCTAGACAAACTTAGACCAATCTAGACAAACTTAGACCAATCTAGACAAACTTAGACCAATCTAGACAAACTTAGACCAATCTAGACAAACTTAGACCAATCTAGACAAACTTAGACCAATCTAGACAAACTTAGACCAATCTAGACAAACTTAGACCAATCTAGACAAACTTAGACCAATCTAGACAAACATAGACCAATCTACACAAACTTAGACCAATCTAGACCAATCTAGACAAACTTAGACCAATCTAGACAAACTTAGACCAATCTAGACAAACTTAGACCAATCTAGACAAACTTAGACCAATCTACACAAACTTAGACCAATCTAGACAAACTTAGACCAATCTAGACAAACTTAGACCAATCTAGACAAACTTAGACCAATCTAGACAAACTGAGACCAATCTAGACAAACTGAGACCAATCTAGACAAACTTAGACCAATCTAGACAAACTTAGACCAATCTAGACAAACTTAGACCAATCTAGACAAACTTAGACCAATCTAGACAAACATAGACCAATCTAGACAAACTTAGACCAATCTAGACAAACTTAGACCAATCTAGACAAACTTAGACCAATCTAGACAAACTTAGACCAATCTAGACAAATTTAGACCAATCTAGACAAACTTAGACCAATTTAGACAAACTTAGACCAATCTAGACAAACTTAGACCAATCTAGACAAACTTAGACGAAAAAAAACTACACTGTCAACTGTAGGGGTTCATCATGTTTATTGATAAAACAAACATTTCTTCAATTTTTGTTTTTTTGTAAAATAAGGAAGAAAAACAACCGGTTTCGGTAACCGATTTGAGTTACGAAACTGGTAAACCGTGCAACCTTATGATAGACAATTTCAATCAACCACAAATTTGTATATTAAACATCAAAAAATTAAGAAAACTGTAAATTGTTTAGTTTTTAACAGATTTTGATGGGAATTTGTGTTTTTGGAATAGTTTTGACTGGATTTATAAGTATTGTATTATTGTTGAAAAGTATTGTTTGCCAATATGTATCTTAAAATCTTGAAATAGTTTTGGAAAGGAAACATTTTGAAAATGTTATTTAAGTTTTTTTGCTTGCAACCTTTTCAAATGTAGTTGCCTCTATGTATCGTAAGATCTTTGATAATTGAGAACGAAGGAACATTTTGAAAATGTTATTAAGTTTTTTTGCTTGCAACCTTTCAAATGTTGTACCCTCAATGTATGCTAAGATCTTTGATAATTGAATACGAAGAAAACATTTTGAAAATGTTAAAATGTTCTAATTCTCTTCCCTTAAGTTTTTGCATGCAACCTTTCAAGTGTAGTTCAACAATATCATTTTCATAATCTAGAGTAGACTTTTAATGGACTGTTTTACTTTAGTACTATAAGGCATGTTCCTTTTCTCCTCAAGAAAATCAATAGAAGAATAAATTTGGTAGGCATGAAATGCATATTGTCCATTCTGCATACAAATCAAAAAATATTTCCCCAAGCTTTGAATAGTCTGAAGTTTTATTGTTATCTGAGAATGCCTCCCATGTTTTACTGTGTGTTTTATGTTATATGTGGAGAAGAAGTTGGACTGAAATCATCATATGCATAGTGGTTTCATATATGGGTGACTACAATAGCGTGGCCAAAAGTGTTGGGACAATCAGTAACCAGTTTTCAGCGGCTTTCAATGTTGTGCGCTTTACAAAAAACACGATAAATGCGACTTCCAACATTGATTGCAGGTAGTGGGGATGTAATAAAATATCAGTCCTCTTGAAAAAATGGCCGCCATTTTGCGAAGCACCTAGAATTTCAGTTCTGTCAAAACATTTTTAGGTTTTATTTTGCAAAATTTTTCTTTCTTGCAAAATTTATTTGACTCATCAGGTAATATTTACATGTAAATATACTGATTGTCACAATTGAAGTATTTTGACTGTGTTTATTGGTCGATTTAACAGCTTGTAAAACAGGCCTTGATTGCGTGGGATTTAAAGCCTTATTAATTATGGCCTAATGTTAGGCCTATTGTTAGTTTCACTGTTTACTGCTGCACATTCGCGGTGCATTTCACAAGTTAGCCTACTCAGATTTTGGTGAAATCATAGTGCAAAATATCTCCATTCATTGGTGATTACTGCGCATTTGTGATTCTCACATTTAAAAAGGATTATGCTAATCGGTTTACAGTTTGTAAAAAGTCTTTGATTGGAATTTTGTCAGCCGAATGTGTGTGTGATTTGAATCATGAATGATCATATTGATTTTCAACTGCAAGACTGACTATAAAAAACGATTACTCACAATGAAGTATTTAGTAAACGTTTACAAGATTTGCAAGCATGTAGTGTGTACACGCTAAACGGTCAGAGCTCTACCACCGATGAGATTATAAAAAAGATGTGTGTAAATGCAGGTCAAATTACTAAATCACACTAAGGTTCCAAGGGGCCAAGGAGCAAGGAGGGGGACTTCTATAGTTAAGGTGTGGTACACAGATAGCCCATGGACCATAAATGTGCCCTTGACTTTTGTCGATATGTATAGTGGCTGGGGGCTTAGTATTATTTCGCAAACAAAAAGCTTGTAAACACAATATCACAAGAACCATTAACTGGATTCACTTCATGGTCTGCAGATGTGCCCTATTGGTTTTGGTAGTGATGTCATGCATATTAATAAGTGGGCAGGGCTTAAAGTGACAATTTGGAAAATGTGATAAATGAGCAACTGTATGTCTGTTTTGCATCATACTGGGCATGATAATATTGGTTATTGTGTAAATGATTACTTATGTTATCAACAGATGTCATTAATATGCATGGTAGGCGGAGCTTATTGTGAAAATGCTAAATGATGTAAACACCATATCTCATGAACAGTATATCGAATTTATGCCATAAGTGGTACACAGATGCATTATGGTCTATACATCTGTTTTAATGTTGAGGTAGTGATGTCATGAATATCAATGAGTAGGCTTACTGACAAATTCTTGAAATAGGATAAATGAGCAACTGTTTTGCAATGATAATGTTAATTATTGTGCAAATGCTAATGTTGTCAACATTTTGATTGATCTGCATGATGTGGCTTATGAATAAATATGGAACAAATATTTCATGATATTCAATGACATGACAGGTAATACAAAACTTGCAAATCAATCAGCATATGAAAAAAAAAAAGCATTGTAACCACAAAACCTTTTGATTCTGGTTGAAAATAAAAGTGCCTCTCAATTACTATGCCCCTTGCCCTGAGTTCCTTCTGACTCCCCTGTTTACAAGGGTGAGGCCCAAATCCCCTACTTAAACGACTTTTACAATTGGCTCAAAGTTTTCCATAACATAATAAACATAACATAACATAACAAGATGATTGGCTAAGAAGGGTTAGTCACCCTATGAAAAGCCCAAACTAACACCACCGCCACCACCACAAAAAAACATCAACAAAATCAAAGACGCCCAGAGTTAGTAAAGAACTTATCAATGCTGACTATGAAATTGTGAACAGAATTGGAGCTAACTACCCACTCAGGAAAACCATTACACTCATTAACAACTCTTTGCTAAAAGCTAAGATGCAGAATATCTATGCGTGAAAACTCTTTGGTCAACTTTAAACTGTTACCTCGTGTTTCTGAGTATAACTGAAACATGCAAGAAATAACAGGAAGTCAAAGCATCACTACCAGATAGGAATTTAAAACCTGAATCATATCGCAACGTACTCATGCAACTAAGCATACAGTATCTTATTGCTTATTCCTAACAGATGTACTGTCCGTGCGAACAATAATGAAAAGAGGTGTGTCATTTATAAAGATTGCTTTCATATGTTTTTTTGATTATTGGGTGAAGTAGTAACCTTGAGCTTTTTTTGTCTTAAATTGTCTGAGTAATCTTGATTTTAGGCAACGGTATGGCATGTGATCATATCAGCACATATCAAAATTACATTTTGTATGTAATACATTATTTAAACTTTGTAAAAAAAAGGTTTTTTTTTTTTTTACTGACATTTTTTCTAATGACTAATTAACATTACTCGAGCTACATTTAATTGTTAAAGCTAGAGCTGTGACCATTTAGCGTGTACACGCTACATGCCGTAATCCTTGTAACCATTTACTAGATACTTTATTGCGAGTAATCGTTTTTCATAGTCGGTCTTGCCGTTGAAAATCAATATGATCATTCATGATTCAAATCACACTCATTCAGCTGACAAAATTCCAATCAATGACTTTTTACAAACTGTTAACCCGATTAGCATAATCTTTTTAAATGTGAGAATCACAAATGCGCAGTAATCACCAATGAATGGGGATATCATGCACTTTGATTTTGCCCAAAAACTGAGTAACTTAAAGCTCTTGTTTATCTGGAGAGCAGAAAACAAGCTCATCAACACCAGTTAGATTTTGAACATTTTGCAACGTGTTGACTTTTCAGATATTGATATTAGAATACAAATCTGAATTGTAAACAATAGAATAGCTCTCCATTGTCTAAGTACATCAATTTCCTCTAAATCCTATGTCACACTTATTTGAAAGAAAGCTGCTGACTTTGACATGATTTTGTCAAAAAGAGCTTGTAAGCACGGTATCTCAAGAACGGTTTACTATATTCATGTCATATTTGGTACACAGATAGCCCATGGTCTGTAGATGTGCCCTATTGTTTTTGGTGGTGATATCTTGCATATTAATGAGTAGGCAGGGCTTAATATACAAAATCTTGAAATATTATTTTGACAATCACATGTCTGATTTGTTTCATATTCAGTATAATTATGTTGTTAGCCAGTGTGTATGTGTTCATTATATACAATCGTTTAATATCATTAATATGCATAGTGGGTGGGGCTTAATATGATTTAGCTGAAAAGAGCATGTAAGCACAATATCTAAAGATCAATATTCTGTTTTTATGTCATATGTGGTACACAGATAGTCCATGGTCTGTAGATGTGCTCTATTGATTTTGGTGGTGATGTCATACATATTAATGAGTAGGCGGGCTTAAATTTGAAATCTTCAAATGTTCATATTTGAACAATTTTCTGTTTTGTTTGATATGTGGTAGAAATATGTTGTTAGCTGGTATGAACAATGTTGAATTTCATTAACATGCATAGTGGGCGGGGCTTAATATGATTTTGCTGAAAAAAGCTTGTGATCACCGTAACTCTAAGGACAATACATTAGATACAGGTCTTATGTGGTACACAGATAACCCATGATCCATTTGTGTGCTCTGTTGGTGGTGATGGCATGCATATCATTGTGTGTGTGTGTGGGGTTTGTGGGGGTTGTGTGGGGGAATTATGTGGGGAAGGTTAATGTGAATTTTTTTAAAAAGTGATAAATTTATTGCAACCATATGTCTGTTCGCATCAATCTTGCATCTTAAAATTGTCAGCTATTGTATATGTATGAGCCTCCTTTTTCTTTAAAATAGTTTGTATAATATAAATATAAGGTCAAAATTGGTTCTACAATCATTCAATCAGTAATAGGCATGATAATAATCATAATGAGATGAGTGACATTCCACAGCCATTCAGAAAGGCCAAATAATAATAACTCATATGTCTTGTTAAAAATGGGGCTAAGATAAAGGTTGTTGAAGAGCTGTGACATAGCACTAACCTGAGCAAAGTAATTTTTTTATTTTTTTAATCAGGACAGATAAAAGTGGGTGTTTTTATGCCATAAAGCCCTGGGAATATCCTTTGGCAAAACTGGTTTCACATGGACTGTCTGTGGTGGGTTATTCAGGAAGGTCATATGATTCTGTAATTAAAGGAATATTCCTATAGTTTTTCATGTAGTGCATGAAAATGACAATCTAACTGAAACTTTTCTTTTGTAATGTTAATGTTTCCTTTATATTCATTTCATATATTAACCAGAACCAAAAGGTTTTGTGGTTACGATGCTTTTTTCACAAGCTTATTTATTTGAAAATTTTGTATTAACTGTCACGTTATTGCATCATGAAATTTTTGTTCCAGGATATTTATTCATAAGCCACACCCACCATGCAGACCAATAATTTTTTTTGACAACATTAGCATTTGCACAATAATGAACAACATTGCCATAGCACGTATGATGCAAAGAAGTTTGCTCATGTATTCTATTTTAAGAATTTGTCAGTAAGCCCTACTTTAGCCACCTACTCATTAATATTCCTGATGTCACTATTACAACATTGGAACATAATGTATGTACAGACCATGACCAATCTGTGTACCTGATATAGCATAAATCTAGTAAATCGTTCATGAGATACAGTATGGTGTTTACATCATTTAGCCTTTTTACATTAAGCCACACCTACAATGCATATTAATGACATCTGCTGATAACATTAGCATGTACACAATAACCAACAAAATTATCATGCCCAATATGACACAAAATGGATGTACAGTTGCTTGTTTTCACTTTTTCAATATTTTCACATTAAGCCCCACCCACTTATTAATATGCATGATATCCACCACAAAAAAAAAAATAGTGCACATCTGCAGACCATGGGCTATCTGTGTACCAAATATGAGTTTACCGTTCTTGAGATACTGTGTTTACAAGCTCTTTTCAACAAAACTGTATTAAACCCCACCCACTATGCATATTAATGAAATTCAGCGTTTTTACATTATGAACAGGTACATAGAAACCTACTTATTAACCAATGAATATCATCAAACATAGATTAACTGAAGTGAAGGTGATTGATATCACAAAGTTATCAGGCACTAACAAACAAAACCTGCTATGGAAAGTTGCTGTCTTCATCCTCACATTCTTAACATATTAATATATTTTAAAGAAAGTTTATTAAATTTTTTCACAATTTGAATTATTTTTCCTGGAACTTTCTTCAGGTGTTATATTTTAATTATTATAAATACCCTTCCTATATTCAGTTTTACTACTTTTTTTTCCAAAACTTTAAAATATCCTTTATTTCAAAAAGAGTCATGGTTTTAATTCAGTTTTACTTTTTTTGACATATCCCAAAATCGAAGGACAAAATATGATAGAATACATAAAGACTTTGGGAATCTGAGGCTATGACATCACAACTAGTCTGATTTTCAGTCGTTTCTACACAATTGATACCAAATTTTAAACTTAAATATCTCCTTAACAGAATAAGATTTTTAATGCTTTCTTTAGTATTTTGTTTTTTTGAAGTCCTCTTTCATATGAGATGGACTTACTTGACCACTGAACTAATCCTTTAAAATCTATTGAAGAACATGCAAATAACAACTAGAACATCTATGATGTTGCAGCCCTGGGGGGCATGACCCCAAAAAATTCCCACTTACAAGCAAGTGGAAAATTAAGTTTCTATCAAATTAAGTTGCTCCTAATTGGAAAATCTCAAATGTGCGGAAAATACGGGGGTGTACCTCTTCCCACCACGGCCCTGGTGACAGTGCCCCTGGTAAAATGATATGCTTTAATTATGTCAAATGAATATTAAATGATTAAATGTGACAACCTTTATGTATTATGTAGTATTTATGAGTGAGTGGATTTATATTTGTTTTCAAGCTTCAAGAATGACCTATAATAATTTCAAATAATTTTAAAAGCGCGACTCCAGAATCCAGACCGATCCACCCACGACTTTCAAAAGGGCATCTCCTGCCCCCATCTGCACAATTTAAAAAGGGTACCTTCTGCCCCTTGCTTCAGAACCAGGGGCAATGCCCCCCTCCTCCCATCTCTGTGGTTCCAACATCGTTGCAGGGGCTAAAATTCCTACGGGCCCCCAGGACTCTAGTTGCCTTACTGGGTATAGGAGCTTTAATATCGTTTGAATATGTGAAATATTTTCAAGTAAGCCTAAAAAATCTAAGCCTCAACATCAATATGATGCATTTTTGTTAATAATGTTTGTTTTTAAGTGAGATAGAAATCATAAACAGGCATACCAACAGCAAAATACTTTTGTATAAACTCAAGATGGATTTACATCATTGCAGCTAATGTATTAGCCATTCTCAGCAAATAATTCATTATCGCAATTAATGAATCACAATCAATCAATAATTAGCATCTAGGCCTCATAGCATCCCACAAATACACTTCCAATTGGCAATCATTGTAACAAAATGTAACTAAAACCAAAGAGCTTAAATTGATCTTTAAACTTTCTTTTGAAGTCCTTTTTATTATAAGATGGATTTACTTGGCCACTGAATCATTTAAGATACCCATCACAGATAATCCAAGGAATTTGTCTGGAATTGAAAGAAATTAATTAAAGAAATTAATTAATTAAATGAAAATGAGCAAAATTTTCCAAAAATATAACAATGTTCCGAAAATAAAAGAAAATGTACTGAAAAAGAGTAAATTTTTCTGGAAATTAAAAAAATAATACCTAAAAATTAAAAGAATTTTCACGAGAATGCAGAATTTATTAAAACTACGCAACATTATGAACTGTTATTGCATCAATATATCGATCTACTTGAGGCAAAGATAGCAACACAGCGAAATATCTGAAAAATGCATAGAAAGAACATGATAAATGCTGCAAAAATGTGAATGTATCCTGGCAAGAACCTGGCTCTAAAGTTAGTCATTGCACAAGCTCAAATCTCTTAAAGGGATGTTGAGCTAAAAATCCACTTTTTAATTCAGTTGAAATGTTAATGTTCAGACTTACAAGTCTTGATATAAACTTTTTTGGCACATTTAGAAAATGGAGACTTCAGGGTATAGCAACTGGGGGGGGGGGGAGGTGTCACACCCCCCTAATCCCAATTCTGTCGGGAAATTTGGGGAGATCTTCCATATACAGGGATAATTTCCTTGACAATTTGCTTGTAAAACTTTCAACATGAGAATTTTTTGTGTATATGAATTAAGGTCGTGACACTGAGGCAAGAAAGTATCATGAACTGATTATTAACACACAAAATATTATAATCAAAACACAGGTTTTTATCTAAAAGGACTATTATTAGTAACATCTATCCACAATCAACAGATATGCCGACATGATGCAATTTGTGACAGTCGTTTAGCCATTTAGTCAGAATTTTTGGATAATGTTTTGTTTTTGTCTTAATTGTCGGGTTTGCTGAATCCATCAGCCAGGCGGATTTATAGGCCATGATACGTAAACACAAAAGAACAAGAAGAAACCTAACTGTTGGTACCTATTGTTTAATATTTATTAGTAATTTTATATAAGTTTTTAAGGGTTCAAAACTCTAACTTAATTAAGAGGATTGCAGCTTTGGTAAGTTAAAATTTATTTTATTGTGAGCCACAATTATCTCATAATGCATGCAGTGCACCAGGATATGCCGTTGGAAGGGTATAGTCTTCCCGACATGGGATAAAATTCGAAAAATATGCTACCAAACACACACGTTTTTCCTATCAATATCAGACAAACCTGACAATTTAAAAAAAAAAATCTCTGACGGGATGTACAGGGGGGGTTTGAGAAAATGGGGCGTAGTTGAATAAAATATAGCCTCATCTGAAGAGGTTTTTGCTTGTACCAATAAATTACATCACATATGGAGTGTGATAGGAACCGGGGCCAAGTACCATTTTGGCTCCCAGGATATTGATGGCCTAAATAATAGATATGAAGAGTCAGATTCCATGCATGGCTTCTTTTCTTCCAAGAATCTTTCATTTTCAGGAAATCTACCCTTTCATTATTTTAAAATTTACTTCATTTTCATGAAATTTGCTTCGATTTGTGTGCAATTTCCTTCATTTTTGAGAAATTTTCTTCAATTTTCGAAAACTTTCTATCAATTTTCGGGAAATTTCCTTCAAATTTTGTACAATTTTCTTTATTTTGTGAAGTTTTCTTCAATTTTTGAGAAATTTCATTATTTTGTGGAAATGTTGCCAAATTTTCAATAATTTTACAACACCCCCCCCTCCCTCCCTCCTTTTACAAATAGTTTTTGGACTGTAGAGACTCAAATATTTTTGTTGCTTTATTGGGACAAATGATAAAATCACCCAAGTAAAATATCTTCCTATGCCACTGACTCTATGCAGTTGAAATTTAATGATCCCTTATATGAAAGATGGGTGGCTCTTTCATTCAGTCTTTCCAAAAAGATAACTAATGAACAAACATTCTATGCTAATTGTAATTAAAATTTACCCCTCCAGATACCTAAAATTGTGGAGCTTCTGGGGTACACCCCAGGACTTCCACCAGAGCTTCACCTCTGGACCCCTAAACCCCACTAATTTACTAAGCTTTGCGCTTGCACTTTGTCAGAATTTTGACCCCACACCTCCCAAACCACAGTACCATAGCTACGCCCCTGAATGGAGTTGCAGAAATTTATAATTTCTGATGTGGTTGTTTGATAATTCTCTGCCTCACTTCTTTGAAGGGAGTGTTATTTTAAATTTCAAAATATATTTTAAACAAAAGCTTCAACTGTGAACAGCCAAAGCAGTATAACAAGTCAAACAGTTTACAACTTTACAACTGTTTTAAAATGCAGATCTTGATTTTACTTATTCATCAATTTAATTTGAAGGTTATTTTTTGTCATTAAATCTTCCACCACACTTTCTTAAAGAGGAGCAGCTGATTGTGTTCCTATAAAACCTCCCTGTTCTGATTAAAAGTTTGTAATGTTTACCTTAACCCCCTTACCCCCAATGAAGTTTCAACTGGAAAAGTAAATTGCTGTGGACATCTATATAACCTTAGTTATTGCGAAAGGTATGTAATATCCAGTTTGCATTACATTTTGAATATTAACAAATTCTTAAAGGATTAGTTCAGTGGTCAGGCAAGTCCATCTTATATGAAAGAGGACTTCAAAAGAAACAAAATGGTGATGAAAGTGATCAAAAATCTTATTCCCTTAAGGAGATATTTATGTTTGGTATCATTTGTGTACTAACGACTATAATCAGACTAGTTATGATGTAACAGCCTCAGATTCCTCAAAGTCTTGATGTAATTTATCAGATTTTGACTTGCAATTTTGTGGCTTAAAAACCATTGGATATGTTAGGAAAGTAGTAAAACAGTTCTAGTAAGGGTAATTATGATTACAACCCGACAAAAGTTTGAGGGAAAACAATTCAAATGGTTAGAAAGTTGATCAAATTTTCTTTAAAATTCATTAACAATTGTCTGAAATAAGGGTGCCAACCTTCCATAGTAGACTTACTACACCAGCAGTTCGGGTGAACCCCTCCTTTTAGTCCTCGATAAAACCCCTCGAAGGAGGGTTTTTTTTAGGCCATGGAGGCAGCCATTACCCATCATGCAATTTCCTTCGTCCATACACTTTGTACAGAGTGACAAAGTAAAATCATTTTGTTAACTACGACGGCGTTTGCTGAAGTGTGAGAGGTACATGGAATTATGGGGAAACATGTTAGCTACCTTTTATCCAGTACCTTTTGATAGGTTTTTCAGTCCGATTTTGAAAAAAGAACCAATATACGGCATGACCTATGTTTGACCTGCTTAGGTTTGTTGCGAATAGTCTGTACTGTGCTAACATCTGCATTGTGTTGGCTAAGCATCGACTTTTCTTCTTTGACTGCGATTGTCAGTGTTCAATAAATTACAAATCAAAAGGGTTATTTCATATGCATTCTTACATTAAATTTGTTCTTCGCGTAAATTGTGTTGTTATTTACCTAACCTCTTGGAGAACGCGGTTATTTAAATCATTTTAATGCAGTGAAATATCAGTTCCTTTGTGACTTTCGTATGTGATGTTCTGTTTGAACAGTGAACGTATTCTAACGTAGGCTTATTGACCGTAACTAATGCTAAGTTACAGCCATCATGTGCGTAGAGTGTACGTTGGACTGTTTGCATTGCAGACTTGTGTGTAATATATATTGTCATTCGTGTCATTCTGTTTCACCCATTGTCTGTACTGGCGAGTAACGTTCAGACGTTAAGGCCTAATCAAATCATGAATAAAACTTAAGCAGTTAGTTTAGTTAATGTCAAATTGCACTGTTTATTCCTTTACGATCGGTCAGTCAGTAGGCGATCACACACATAGTGTCACGCATAATGCATACTTGAAATAGACCGAATTGAAGATAGTAAGCAGCTGAGATGTGTGTGCGATTCGTATGTTTTAACTGTCGACTAGTTGCTGAATTGCGCAATGGTCAAACCCTGGAAGCAGGGATTAGCATGAAAGACTCCTTTCAGGGGTTCACCCGAACTGACCAGTCATTTCTATAAAGATAAGACAGAGCTTTGAAGTTTAATATTTCCTTAACGGAATAAGTTTTTTGAATGCTTTCTTCACCATTTTGTTTCTCCTAAAGTCCTCTTTCATATAAGATGGACATGCTTGACCACTGAACTAATCCTTTAATGGAATAAGTTTTTTGAATGCTTTCTTCATCATTTTGTTTCTCTTAAATTCCTCTTTCAGATAAGATATGACCACCAAACTAATCCTTTAAAGGTATTTTTTTGTCATTACATCCTCCGCCACACTTCTTTAGAGAGGAGCAGCTGATTGTGATCCTATGAAACCTCCCTGTTACGATAAAAGTTTGTAATGTTTACCTTACCCCCCCCCTTCGCCCCCCCCCTTCCCCCCCCCCAACCCCCCATTGAAGTTCCAACTGGGAAAGTAACTGCTGTGGACATCTCTATATAACATTAGTCGTTGAGAAATACCCAGTTTGCCAGAAATGATCAAAAGTCGCCTATCCTTTCATGTGCAACACAAATTTGGAATATAAAAGAATTCTTAGCAGCCCAAACTTGAATTTTTACACAATTAAAAAAACCTAAAGATAGTTCTGCTTTGAATTTGATGCTTTTTGGTTCTGATGCGATAGCGTTAAGAACCTTTGCGGTCATGATGGCGTGTGTGTGTATGTGTGTGTGTATGTGTGTATGTACGGTATGTATGTTTGTGACAGCCAGCTCGTAAACGTGATATTTTAAGAACGGTAAACTGGATTCATGTCATATTTGGTACACAGATAGCCCATGGTCTGTACAGTAGGTGTGCCATATTGGTTTTTATGGTGATGTCATGTGTATTAATGAGTAGGAGGGCTTAATGTAAAAATCTTGAAATGTTCATATTTTAACAAGCACATGTCTGTTTTGTTTCATATTTGGTATAATTATGATGTTAGCTGGTGTTTCATGGCGTAAAAATGTTGAATTTCATTAATGCCCATAGTGGGCAGGGCTTAATATGATTTTAGGTATTTCAAAAACAGTAAACTGGATTAATGTATTATGTGATACACAGATAACCCATGGTCTGTAGAGTTGGCCTATTGTTTTTGGTGGGGATAACATGCATATTACTGAGTAGGCAGGGCTTAATATAAAAAATTTGGAATGCTCTTATGTTCACAATCACATGTCTGTTTTGTTTAATATTTGTTATGATAATGGTGATAGCTAGTGCATGGCATTAAAACATTGAATTTCATTAATATGCGTAGTAGGCTTAATATGATTTTGTAAACAAAAAGCACAAGTAAACATGATATCTCAAGAACTATTAAATGGATTTACATGTACAGTATGGTACACAGATAGCTCATGGTCTGCAGATATGACCTAATGTTTGTGGTGATGATTTCATGCATATTAATAAGTGGGCAGGGCTTAAAGTGAAACTTGAGAAAGTGATAAATGAGCAACTGTATGTCCGTTTTGCGTCATATTGGGCATGATAATTTTGTTGGTTGTTGTGTACATGCTTATGTTATCAACAGGTGTCATTGATATGCATGGTGGGCGTGGCTTAATGTGAAAGTGCTAAATGATGTAAACACCATAAACGATATATTAGATTTATGCTATATGCAGTGGCATTGCTAAGGGGAGGCACTGGGGCAAGTGCCCCCCAATTATTTTGCTGTGTGCCTCCAAATGAAAAACTGACAATAGAATTTTCACAAATGACTTTAATTTCAAACATTATCTGTCCTTTTTTCCTATACCATCCTCAAATTCATAGGTCCTAATACTTAGTTCATCAATGTTTTAATGTTTAAATGAATAAACTAAAAGCCAAATTTTAGTCAGTGTTTTAAAAGATTTTGCAGCCATTTTGGGTCATCAAAATCATGAAATCTTCTGTGCTTGGGGCTTCACCCCTGGACCCCTCATTTATTGCCTGACTTGTCTGAACTTTGAAGGGAAATGTTTTTCTTACTGTTTACTGGTTTAGAAATGGTAAGCCAAATGCTTATCTGAGTTGATAGAATCTAAAGTTTCTTCTTTTCGTCAATTTAAGTTTTGAATTTCTCTGTCTGATTTCAATCCATTTTGGGGCATCAAAAACAACAAAAATCTGCAGTGCTTCCAGGGCTTCAATTAAAAATGGTAAACAAAATGTTTTTCTGAGTTCATTTAATAGTTGAATCTAAAATTTTCTTCCTTCAATTTAAATTCCGAAATTTCTATGTTTGATTTTAAGAAATCTGCAGAACAAATATTTCATGATATGCAATGACATGACAATTAATACAAATATTGCAAATCAATCAGCTGGTGAAACAGCATCGGAACTACAAAACCTTTGGATCTGGTTTAGTAGCTAATTACTTCAATTAAAGACATAAAGTCTGACATAATTCGTATGTCATATGATAGAATTAGAAATAACAAATCTTCTGACCAGGTTCCATACCTCCCGAAGAAATTTAAGATATTTTTGGTTTTTGGTTCTGATGCGATAGTATCAGGAACCTATGCGGTCATGATGGTGTGTGGGTGTGTTTGTGTATGTATGGGTGTGTGGGTGTATGTATGTGTGTGTGTATGTATGTGTGTGTGTATGTATGTATGTATGTATGTATGTATGTATGTATGTATGTATGTATATATGTATGTATGTATATTTGATTTGATTTATTTTTATCTTCAGAACAGTTTACAACAACATATACATCAATCATAGCAAGAAGTTGATACAATGGAATATTCAAAAACATTTTGTGAGAAACATGAGTATAGAACACACACTTAGCTATAAACATGTGATGTAGTAACTAACTTAAAGAAGATGAAGGACCAGAAATAAGTAATCTTGTCTAGTCTGGTCTATGAAAATAAATAATAATAATAGTAAATAGAAATGCAACCCTAACTGTCCTCCTCCCTTGCACACCGGCCCCTTCACACCCCTAATACAACAACCAACAAACTATTCCACGTACTGTACACCTCCCGTGGTGCATAAGCTCCCCCTCGCCAATAGGAAAGAAAAACAAACATTAAATTACATAGAAAGAAACAGATAGTACATATGGAAAGGATACAAATCTAATTCTATTTGGGCATATTATTTAACAGGTGGGTTTTAAGTTTCTTTTTAAATGTGTACAACGATAACAAATTTCTAATGGTAATAGGTAGGGAATTCCAGAATTTAACACCTGTACATCGCACTTGAGACTGCATAATATGTGTTTGTGTTAAGAGGAGTATGCAATTGCTTTTTAGATTGGGTATTATGTGAATGGAGAGCAGTATTGAAATAAAAAAAAAGAATAAAAAGCTTAGGGAGGAGGCCATGATAAAACCGAGATAGGAATTAAATAACTTAAGAATGCCTAATTCTTTGAAAAGAGGTGCAGTATGAGTCTGATAAGGTAATTTGCATATGTTCCTAAGGGCTTGCTTTTGGAGTTTGAATAAGTTGTTGAGTGAAGTGGTATGAGTGTTTCCTACACAATAAGATTAAAATTTAAGTGAGGGAGAATGAGGGAATTGTAAAGAATCAAAAGGGCACTTTTGGGTAGAAAATATTATAAATGGTTGAGAATTCCACTCTTTGTGGCTGCCCTTTTACATATAAAAGATATATGCTTCTTCCAGTCAAGTTTACAATTGATATAGGTACCTAAAAACTTAGTATAAGATGATACAACAATAGGAATTGCTTCTAAATTCAACATATAATCGGTTGGACTCAAAAGTTTGTTAACAAATAGTAAAAAGGTAGTGTATGTTTAGTATGTCGGTATGTGTGTGTATGTTTGTGATGGTCAGTTCCTACATGCGATATCTCAAGAATGATACACTGGATTTTATGTCATATGTGGTACACAGACAGCCCATGGTCCGTAGATGTGCCCTATTGTTTTTGAAGGTTATGTCGTACATATTAATTAGTAGGTGGGGCTTTACGTATAAATATTGAATTGTTCATAATTTAACAACCGCATGTCTTGTTTTATTTCATATTTGGTATAATTATGATGATAGCTAGTGTGTACATGATGTAAAAATGTTGAATTTCATTAGTATGCATAGTGGGCGGGGCTTAATATGATTTTGCTGAAAAGAGTTTGTAAACACGGTATCTCAAGAATGGTAAATTTAATTTTGTGTCATATTTGGTTTACAGATAAGCCCATGGTCTTTAGATGTGCCCTATTGTTTGTGGTGGTGGTATCATGCATATTAATGAGTAGGCGGGGCTTAATATACGAATCTTAAAATGTTCATATTTTAACAACCACATGTCTGTTTTGTTTCACATGTGGGGTAATAATGATTTTAGCTGGTGTGTACATGTTCATGGTGTAAAAACGTTGCATTTTATTAATATGCATAGTGGGTGGGGCCTAATATGATTTTGCTGAAAAGAGCTTGTAAATACGGTATCTCAAGAACAGTAAACTGGATTCGTGTCATATTTGGTACACAGATAGCCCATGGTCTGTAGATGCGCTCTATTGTTTTTTGGTGGGGATATCATGCACATCCATAAGTGGGCGGGGCTTAAAGTGAAAATTTTGAAAAAGTGATAAATAAAATGAGCAACTGTATGTCCGTTTGGCATATTGGGCTTGAAAATTTTGTTGGTTGATGTGCACATGCTTAGGTTATCAGTATATGTCATTAATATGCATGCTGGGTTTGGCTTAATATGAAAGTGTTAAATTGATGTAAACACCATACTGTACCCCATGAATGATACATCAGATTTATGCTATATCAGGTACACAGATCGGTCATGGTCTGTACATATCTTCTAATGTTGTGGTAGTGATGTCATGAATATAAATGAGTAGGCGGGCTTATTGACAAATTGAAATAGGATCAATGAGCAACTGTTTTTTGCACCATACAGTACTTAATATGATAATTTTGTTAGTTATTGTGCAAATGCTAATGTTGTCAACAATTTTTATTAATCTGCATGGTGGGTGTGGTTTATGAATAAATATCCTGGAACAAATATTTCATGATTTGCAATCAGCTTACAGTATGAAAAAGAAGCATCGGAACCACAAAACCTTTTGGTTCTGGTTTGTAATTTTTGATTTTAGTGTTACTAAACTACTATGATGGGAGCTGCCGGTTTGATTTTAAAACATGTAGATTATGATGTCATCAGCCCAGCAGGATGTTGGAATGCTTTGTATTTCTTTATAATAACCCACCTCAAGTTTTCTTGCTGATGAAAAATCATTTTCTTTTGTAAGGGTCAAGGACATTTTTGTGTACACATGAAATTAATAAAACATCTTGTTAAAACTTTGTGTCACATCATTTTGAAATACAGAGAGAGAGTTGAACACACAATTACAATGACGGGGTCGTCGCCTGCGTATTCGCTTATGATGGTACAAATGCTATCACGAAACGCTTAATACGACCCAGACGAGAACACAGGTACGACGTACGGACAGACATAACATCGACAACCAAGTCAATGTCCACGGCCTTTGATAACCAGTTGTGGTGCACTGGCGTGTCTACCCACCCCAGGATTGAACCCGGGGCCTCGTGGTCTGTAGACAGGTATTATAACCGCTACACCACAGTAGGTAGATTTTTGAAATACAAACTTTAATCACATTTATAAAGAAATATATTATAATCCTTATGTCCCTGTCTGCCTTACCTGTTGGTGAAATTATGTCATTATGCACAATATTTCAATACAGAATTGAACAAATTGGCAGCCCCCCATGTGTCAACTTCAAGCATTCAAGCCGACTGGTTAGCTCAAATGGTAGAGCATCTGCTTTTCAGCCGGAGGGTTGTGGGTTCGATCCCTAGTCGAGTGATACCAAAGACTTTAAAAATGGGTCCTGCTGCCCTCTCGCTTGGTGCTCAGCATAAACGATCGGTGCAGGGTAATAGCACAGGCTTGTGCGCTGTGTGTGGCTGCAGCTTTGAGCCTGAAGTTACCATTGAAAAGCACTTTGAGTATGCATACTTGCGTAGAAAAATGCTATATAATAAACAAGTATTATTATTATTTTTTATATATTTTTTTAAATATTTTCTTTATTACATTATTATTGTTATTATTATAATTGATATTATTAGTATTATTATTGTTATTATTATTAATATTATTATCATTATTATTATTATTATTATTATTATTATTATTATTAATATTATTTTGATTTTTATTATTATCATTTAATTATTATTATTATTATTATTATTATTATTATTATTATTATTATTATTATTATTATTATTATTGTTATCATTATTATTATTAGTATTATTGTTATCATTATTATTATTATTAATTATATTATTTTGATTTTTATTATTATCATTTAATTATTATTATTGTTATTGTTATTATTATTATTATTATTATTATTATTATTATTATTATTATTATTATTATTATTATTATTATTATTATTAGTTTTATTAGTATTGTTGCTATCATTATTATTATCATTAGTAGTATTATTATTATCATTATTATTATTATATGGGGAATACAATTTGGAATTGTTGTTTTGGGTAGTTGGTTAAGATTTTAATCCTCTGTCATATAAAATAAGGATTCTATCGGACATTAAGTACATGTTCAAAGACCTTATATGATTTCCACTACTCCTAGAAACTGAGTGTTCAATTATCAACTAGTCCAGTTTATGCTCCACACTCCTTTAATTAGTCTTTAATGGACTGATGATATTTTCCCCAACTGAAAAAAAACATGCTTCCTATTTTCAATGACTAAAATTTCAGAAATGAGAAAAATTAGATGAAGATTCTGAGCCATCTTTACTTTAATATATTAACACAAATTCTTATACTGTGAAAAGCCAAAACTGAATTTTCACACAATTAAAAAAAAAAAAAAAAACCGAAGACAATTTTTCCCCAGACTTTAATGCTTTTTGAGTATTTATTTTTGTATATAATACAGTAAGTAGATGTTTATAGATCTTAAATGATTTCCACTTCTCAGGGAAACTCCGTTCACTGAGAGTTCGATTATCAACCAGTCCAGTTTATGCCCCACACTCCTTTAATCTGTTTGTTTATAAGCATGAAGACTGTGCCCTGTGAGTGACCCCAAATGACCTTGTTATCTTTGGCACCAGTGTATTCCAAATCTCAGTCAGTGTCTATCTCCAGAAATCAAACCAGTGGTGCAAAAGTAGAATCCCCATTTGAAGTGGGAAGGATTAGTAAATAGCAAGGATTAGTAATAGTTTTCCTTTGTCTTCACTGAAGCCATATTGGCTTGTGGTATTTTTCCACTTGATATTCTGGGTGAGTGTATAATGCAATTAGGAGTTATTGCAGCTGTAGTAGTGTCTTTAAACTGTATGCGTGTGTGTGTGTGTGTGTAGTGTTGGTCTGGTTATTTACATATTAGCAGTCTGACTGGCTGATTGAGCGAGAGCAAGCGTGTGGGATGTGTGCTATTAAATACTGGAGTATGATGCAGTTGGAGATTCATTTCATTCAGATGATTGACTTGGTGGAAGTCGGATAGGCTGACTTTGTCCATGTGTAAGTTGCATGAGACATGTTTCGTGAATTTGTGATGTTAAGTTGGTTGTGTGTGTGTTTACTTTTGTTTCTTGAATTTTATTAGAGTTTTAATGTGCTTTGTTGTTAAAGTGTTGTGTATGTTTATATGTTTATAGTCAAGTTTTGTAATTGTTTTCTATTAAGATATGTATTTTAAATATTTAAAGAGAATGTTCTAGTGTTATACATTTGCTGCTTAATTCAGTCAGTGGTACATATTTTGTATTAAAAGCTGATAAGATTTAAGAGGGAAGGATTGGGAATTATTGATTGTTTGATTCAGCTGGGGCATTTTATGTTTAAACCCATTTTGCACACATGAAAACATTTTGGATATGTTGCATACAGTCAGTTGTGTAGTTAAAGCAAGGCTGGCAGATGTGGATCAGCATCCTTGTGGAGAGGTAGTGGGATGGGGGCCTGACTGACATTGGGCAATTTTGAAAAAAATTGTACAGGGAGTCAGTGACAGGAATTGGAATCGGGGTGGGTGGTTGGTCAGCCGAGTCTGGAATCGGAATCGGATTTGGGGTGGTCAGCTGAGTCTGGAATCAAAATCGGATTTGGGGTGGGTGGGTGGTGACTGAAAGCGGAATTGGGTGGGGGGTGTCCAACTTCGGAATTGGATTGGCAGTGAGAGGTGGATGTCTGTAAGGATGTCACTGACCCCCCTGTACACTTATTTTCTGGAATTGCCTATTAAAAGTGCCTCAAAGATTGTGAATAGTAAATAGTTCAACCCTTGCCACCATACCCCAAATCAGCTTACAACATTTGTATCATTTCCATCAGCTGAAGTTTTGGGAAGACAAGTGAATTGGAATATGAATAGCTTATTGTCAGCAAAAATCCTTCTAGAGGACATGAATGCGAACCGAGCATAACAAAAGTATGAGTGACAAAACTAAACGAAAAATTAGTTAACAATACAAGTGGTTGGTAAACTTAGATTTGAAACAGTTAGACTAGGTGCATTTACAATCTCAAAGTTTTCCAATTGTTAAAGAAATATTTGTATGTATCTGATAGAGAAAAATTTAAGAAATGAATTGGTAAAAAAAAAACATGTTGCTATCTCATTCCTAGAAGAATTTATTGAACTTTAAAGAGTTTTCTTGCTGGCATAAAAATGACTTTTGTACTGAGTCTAAGTCATCATTATGATGTCATCACAGCACTTGGTGTACTAATCTTTATGTATTTCATTGAAAATTAATCACCAATTTTTATAATGTAAATGTAAGTTACAAGAACAGATTGGAAAACATTATTGTAAATTATATTGTACACTTTTCTTAATAAGTTTTAAAGAAAAAAATGTTCCTTATCATGTAGAAAATACGAAATTAATTTTCAAAGAAATACATAAAGAATAGTACAGGAAGTGCTGTGATGACATCATAATGATGACTTAAACTCAGACCAAAAATCTCTTTTATGCAGACAAGAAAATTCTTTAAAATTCAATATTTTATTGTAGGAATAAGATATCAACTTGATTTTTTCTTTTCTTTCTTTTATTGCCCTCTATCAAATATTTTAAAATTAAATTTCGTGAGAATATCGTTCAAGTATTTATATGCATTGTTTTTAGCATAAATTAAGATCATGATTATTTTTTTGTAATAATTATACAATATACAATGTATTATTGGTTGGGATTAGATGACCTTTGATGATTAGATGACCTTTGTCATTGGAGACAAGATTGTTGATTTTATAAAGCATTTGTAGATGTGTGTGTGATATTTGCTTGTTTTTAGCTGGGGCCAATCAAATACACTAGTTCGGAGATAATACGCACGCATGCGTAATATTATTCTGGGACCTCTCACTGTAGGTTATTTGGGAATTTTGCAAGATCAACAGCACTCAACGCAGGACCAGTGTATGTGCATTGATCAGTAGTGAACAAAAAACTGTTTTATAAAACTTCCATTTGAGCTTGTAAATGCAGAATTTTAAGAACGGTAAACTGGATTAATGTATTATTTGGTACACAGATAGCCCATGATGTAGTAATGTGCTCTATTGTTTTTCGTGGTGATATCATAAGTATTAATGAGTAGGCTGAAAAATTCTTGAAATAGCAGAAATAAGCAACCATTTTTTTATCATACTTGCTTTTATGATGTTTTTAATTATTGTGCAAATGCTAATGTGGTCAACATTTTTATTGATCTGCATGGTGGGTGTGGCTTATGAATAAATATCATAGAACAAATAGTTCATGGTATGCAATGACATGACAGTACATACAAATTTTGTAAAACAGTCAGCTGATGAAAAAAGCATTGGAACCACAAAACCTTTTGGTTCTGGTTAACATATGTATAAACATATTTCTAATGAAAACAAAAGGATGGAGACACAATTGGTACTATCACCTATGGTTCTAAGCTCATTTTGCGAGTTTGCGAGTAAAACCTTTACGAAGTTGTTATTTTGAAACATGCATTTGGAGACTTTACAAGCTCCTCTCACCCACCCACTCCTGTCCCTGTCTCCTTTCAGGCTTACCTGCCCCTCTCTGCCCCACCTGCCCCTCTCTGTCCCACCTGCCCCTCTCTGCCCCACCTGCATCACTGAACTCTCCATCAAGCATATCCTCCTAACCTGTCCCCTATACCTGAACTCCCAAGTCTCTTCTCTCCTCACCCACCTCGATCTCGGATTTATTAAAAAACAATCCTTTCTCCAACATTATCAACTTCCTCCCCAACAACAACCTATTCCACCATATCTAATCTTCCTTTTTCTTCCCTTCTACACCTAACCTTACACACCCCTTTCTTTTCACCTTAATTTTCCTCCCACATTCACCGTATTTCCCCCTCTTTTCTCCCTCTCTTCTCTCTGCCCTAACTCTTACACCTTATTTTTTCTAACACCTCTTGGCACATTTGACTCTGACTGTCGCAATGCCGTTAAACATCAACAAACCAAACCAAACTTACCACCCATGAATAGTTTTTATATCTTAAGTAGTGAGTCGATTCAGTGATTCCCTCATTTTTGTGAGGTCAATAATTTGTTTAAACATTGAAGTGTCATTCTATCTCAAATCACCTAAAAATTATTCAGATTAACACCTTTATGTCTCAGATTTTGATGAAATTTGGTGTGCAGGTCTGCTGGCAAATTTTGAGTCAAATTAGCCCAATGATTACAAAGTTATGGCTAATTAATTAAAAATGGCAGAAAATCAGAAAAAAATGGGCATAGCCAATGATATTTAAAGTGTCATAAGTCAAAAAGTTTAGGTTGAAATTTGGTGCCGGGGAGGGAGGGGGAAGGGGGGGGGGTATCATTTTAACATTTTGGATTTTTCCATGTCTTCTTCCAATAAACCCCACACCAAATTTAATCAAAATCTGAGATATGGGGTATTTTGCATTGGGTGATCTGACATGGAATGACCCCAAACAGGTTGGGAAAGAGGCCATTTATCCAGATAAAAATTGGAATTCGTTTAAACAGATTCAAGAAGTATCATTGTGTAGTCTGGCAAAAGTTGTTCCTGAATTCGCTTGATAGAATTGTAAAACCTAAATTTGAAACAAGTGTTATCACTGAAAAATTAAACAGTAACATACACTTCAACTCTCTCATTGTTACAGTCAGTTTTCACATCAATATCAGTGAGGGGGATGGAGGGATTGTTCACATCAGTTAGGGGGTAGAGGAATTCCCCCTCTTGTTGGAATTCCCCCTTCAATAGATTCTGAAGGGGTGGCGAAGGTGGATGCTTGCTTTTGCTTCAGCACATGACATGTTAACATCAACATAGATTAATTGATGACTCTAATAATATCCCTTCAAATTTTATTTCCTAGTGTGAAAAGTGGTTACAGTACTCTTAGGCTTAGTGGCATACTAATCACTTGTACTCATCCAGGGTAATTTAATGCACAAGTCTTAATTTGAATGCAAAAAAGAAACATGAAATGAGTTGCTCATGCAAGTCACTACTACCCTAGAAGTTGCTTAAACACGTACAGATTCACCCTGTTGTGAACCTCAGCTTATCTTTGTGTTTTCATGAAACCTGCATGAAAATTTCATTAAGTATGCACTCCAGATGAGTTGCAAGCGGCTCAGTGAGTAAGTTTGAATGGGCATTGTAATGCTGGTTATGATAGCGTCCTATATATTTGTCGCTCAGGTAGTTGTATTCAAATAGTTAATGCAACACAAACCTTACTTATGTGCAAATATTACATTGCTGCTGAACAATCCTGACCTAAATAAGGAAGACAATTTATGTACTGTATTGGTTAAAACAAAATAAAGTATTAAATCCTTTGAATTTTAGGGTTTTTTTTAGGGGTGTGTGTGTGTTGAGGTCCTTAGAAGAAGGGGTTGTGACCTTGTGTGGGGTAGGAACAAACCCTAAGTTTTCTAGGAACATGTTTGTGTGGAGGACTTTTTTCACCTTTGACAAATTTTGCACCTTTGAACTAATCCTTTAAGTGTGTTGGCAATCTTCCTTTGATATATAGGATGCAGTGAAAGCTAACACATTTAAACCCATTTGGTTAAAGGTATATAGCCAGGTAGTAACCACTTTGCATAAATTGATACAAATGCCATTCATTAACACTCACCACAAACACCTTACAAAATCGATCCTAAAATGTCAAAAATCTGGCTTATTTTTAGGTCCCCAAAAGTATGCTTATTACGTATTGGTTTTTCATATTGTAAAGATAAGACAGTAGAACATTATTGTTATGTGAAAGTTACAGTTCACCATAAAGTAATACTTACAGCCTAATGTAAAGTAACAAGAAGAGTTCACCAGTTCTAAAGATATAATGGAGTCAATATTTCCCATCCACAAGAAAATAATCCACAAAATAATTATTATATCACTAAATAAGGGATATTCTTATGTCCAATGCAATGAAACTGATGTTTTAGACTTGCCTAGGTCAATGTTACACTGAAAGTTATGCATTGTGGGCCTCGCTGTGTCCTTATTCTTATGTCACACGCATTTTTCAGGAACCTATGTGGTCATGAGGTAGCACGGAACTAATTATTTGCCCCATTGAAGCCTATGATGAAAGAGTCAAGTTTGGGGTCCTTTTTTGTACTAGAATGTTATGGATTTGGGATCTTTTGTGATGCTTTCCAAAAAGGATCAGGTAATATCATTTGGATGAGGGTACTTTCAATAGTGGGTCACTAGAGGTTTTGGCCCTTTTTTTTGGCTTAAGTGAAGAAGTGTTATACACCCTCACCAAATCACTCAAATTTGGGTATTGTTCCATGGTAGAATAGTTCCCTATGAAACTTTTACTAAAAGAAATCTTGTCAAGTTTGGATATGCATAGTCAAGTCCTATCCTTACTTAACCATTCCTAAAATTTTCGACCTCTTGAAAATAATTTTATTAGCCTTTTCTCTGAGGGTTCTCATTGTTGGATGGCGGAGTGACACCTTGTTAGTTCCGTGCTACCTATATTAGCACAAACTTCTTCCTATCTCTTTGAGATTTATATCACTACACCCAGTACTAAATTCCCACCAACCTTGTATGACCCAAAATTCCACTGGACCATTTGGTCCCAGAAAAACAGCTAGCATTTGTCTGTGCAATGTGTAACATATGAAAAACACACAAGTATGATATGCTCATAATGGTCTATCAATAAAACCAACAAAAACAGTAAGAAAATAATATCTCGGAGGAAAATAATTTGATAGAGGGTGGTTCCTACAAACATTTGCATATGTTATGAATATAGCTATTAACCAAGAAATTAGCAAATTTGCATGAAAATATGATTGATCCATTAATTTTATTATTCTATAGAATGGAAACACAGTTTTCCATTGAAAAAATAGCCTTTGCCATTCAATTGAGGTTAAAATCTTATAAACAAACAGAAATCTTAAAAACCATGCCCCTCTTCCCTAAAATTCAGCAACAATTATGCTATGCCCCCAAACAAGTCTATTTAGTGCAAATGTAGTCTCTCTGCTTTAATGGATTATGAAAAATGATTGTTATCTAACTTTTATGACAACTTTTAATTGCAGAGTCAGGACCTTTGTCAATTAAAACAATGTAATTTAGTGACCTGTGATGATCTATGTCAATCTGAGTAACAGAGTTCAGCCCAAAAGAAGATTTGAACATTTATCAGTCCAACCAAATACACTTTTCATGAAAATCAAATGCTACCATTGGCCAGACCTACTGCGAAAAACTTAAAATACATCATTAAGGACTTATTTTCAAGGAATATACCATTTCTTATACAAAAAGTAACAAAATTCAGACTCTCAATGAAATCCAGGGTCAGTTTTCCTCAGCAAATGACTATTCTCATGAAGGAAAGTTCTTTAATAGCTTTAAAATCAGGCCCATAGAAAAATAAAAACTACTGTCCCCCCCCCTTCTTTTTGATTTCCTGAAGTACATTTAGGAGAAATATAATGGTTCTTTGCATGAATAATCATCTAATGGCTATGCGATTTAGGCCTTAATTGCTTAGCCTGCTTTTGAAGCTTATCTTACCATGTATACCTGCCAACATTTGCAGAATTAAAGAAGTGGACCAATGAAATGGCCAATTTTCTCCTCAATCTGAGTAATCTGAGCCAGAAATGTCACTTTTTATGCTTATTTAATAAAAAAATTATCAAGTATTTTAAAATTGTCACACTTTCCTTCTTAAAGTAACATGTAATATACATATTCCCAGTCTTGCTACAGGTAGCACAGAACTAATTATTTGCCCCCATTGAAGCCTATGATGAAAGAGTCAATTTCGGGGTCCTTTTTGTATTAGAATGTTATATATAGATTTGGGATCTTTTGTAATGTTTTCCAAAAAGTACAATCTATTATCTCTCGGATGTTTATCTTATATGAAAGGAGGACTTCAAAAGAAACGAAATGGCGAAGAAAGCATTCAAAATCGTTTTCTGTTATATAGATATTAAAGTTTAAATTTTGGTATCATTTATGTAGAAATGACTAAAATCAGACTAATTGTGACATCACAGCCTCAGATTCCTCAAAGTCGTTATGTATTCTATCATATTTTGTCCTTTGGTTTTGTGGCTTAAAACCATCGGAAAGAAGTAAAACAGAATTTTGTAATGGTAATTAAAATTTACCAGCTGAAGAAAGTTTGAGAAAATGTAGTAAAAAGTTAAGTTCATTTTCTTTGAAATACAATAACAATTGTTCAGAATGTGAAGATTAGGACACTAACATTACATAGTAGACTTACATGTACCACACCAGCCATTTCACACAGATATGACTGAGCTTTTAACTTGTAAATCTTCTTAATGGGATAAGATTTTTAATGCTTTCTTCACTGTTTTGTGTCTTTTAAGTACTCGTTCATCAAGGATAAACTTGTTTGAACCCTAAACTAATCCTTTAATCAGATTTTGACAAGAAACGCAGCATATCATCTCCTTGTCCTTGTGTTGCGGCAATATTAACGTCACTTTGTTTTTCTCTTGTTAGGCTTCATATTGTGTTGCATTTACTAGACTTGTTTTTCATCTAATAGAATACATAAATGTTATGGTATGCTAATGATGCACTATTCAAATGGTTATGGACATTTATGGGAAACATTCACTAACTTGATAAAAGTAACCAATTAAAGTAGCCAAAAATAGATCAAAATCTTTGAAAATGTTGCAATTAATAATAGCTTGGTATTTCCTTATGTCAGTCATTTGTTTTATTATTGTCTGTCAAGGCCATTGTAACAAAATTCCTTGTGAAAATTGCACTTGCACATTTTTAACATGTACAAACTCAAAAATGAGTTTGATTTTTTACTCGATGCCCAGGTTTTTTCTTAAATAAGATCATTGTATATTTCAAAGTATTTTCATGTTAATCCATCTCTTCAGCGATTCCATTTTATGTTACGCACAACAAGCAAATCCCTTTCATTTAAGATTGTCATTTTTTAGAGAAAGCTTGAGTATTTCGAAGAGAAATTGAATCATATGATTACTGTAGCTGCATAATCTAATCTACTTTCAATTTGTTGAAAATGTATGTATTATATGTTATATTTTGTTGCTGTAAGCATTGCCATGTTGTAAATATGAAAAGGCCGGTGGCCTATCAAGTAAATAAACTGAATTGAATTGTCATAATTCTTTGAAGAGGTGCAGCAAATTCTGACTGAATCTTTAACAATAAATCAAATCAAATTCTAGAAGAAGTAAACTTTCTAATCATTTTCATTGACTTAGATGTAGCAGGGAGCTGTAAAAGGGTAAAGAGATCAAAGTATAGAGTTTGAGCTGTCCATAATCATACACACATCACAAATTTTGCATGTCTTAAAAATTCCTCAAACTCATATGGCCTAAGCTTCTTGGCCTTGCTTCAAGCATAGTTGAAATTGATCTTCATAACACATTTAGTTTGATCCACGCCTCGAATGGGAGATCTCCCAATCAGAAGATTTTTGTCATTATAACCAAAATTGCATCTTTCCAAATTCTAAATCTCTCCAAAGAAATACAAAATGGTAAAATAGGTTTACGCCAAAGGTAGAAAAATGCATGCAAAATATTCCAATTTTATTGGTATAACAGAAAGATGAAATCATTTTCTCCATTTTCATCAGTGCAAATATGACTTTCACCAGGGAATTTTAAAGTAGTCTTTAAAGATTCATTTCAATAGTTTCTGAAGAGCATATTTTATCATTTTAGTCACCAGCAAAGGCTCAAATTATACAGAAATATTTATTTCAATATCATTTGCAAAGTATACAATATTAGAGTTAAAGAATTTGAAAAGTGAAATATTTCTTACAGCTGAACTTATTAGCAACAGTTTAAATTATGGTCGCTGTGCATGTTTCAATCTCCTAATCAGGAGATCTCCCAATCAGAGGGGAGGGGGAGCTTGTCCCGGACTGATATAGGTGTACCTCATTATCATATTTGTGTTTCTACTACAATCAGTCAAATTTCCAAATTACTCTTATCATCATTTACCAGGAAAGGACATTCTTTGGTTTATACCTCAAGCATTATATAAATATCAGTACTGATTTATTTTGTTGTTTTGGCAGTTATATATTTTTAATATATCACAAAGCAAGTCATAGCTCACAATCCTTTCTGAAAAATGAAGCAAGAGGCCAACTTAAAAGGAAAGGAATATTTCGAAGACTTTGGACATAGATTCTAATCTCATATAATTTGAGCAGATCTCTTATTGGATGTCTTCAAAACTCAATTTTGCCTTGCCACATAAACCTGTCAGCAGGCGCTCAGTGAACCAGCCATGCCTCTACATTGTATGCTCCAGGGACCTACATTTTCTTCAAAGCAACTATGTAGTGTATGGTTGAGCAAAGATGATACTCTTTGTCATCATCAAAATACACAGTTTTTGGTTCCGGTGCGATAGCATCAGGAACTTATGCAGTCATGATGGCATGTGTATGTATGTATGTATGAATGAATGTATGTATGTATGTATGTATGTATGTTGTATGTATGTATGTTGTATGTATGTATGTGCATGTAATGGCCAGCTTGTAAACGCGATATCTCAAGAACAATACAATGGATTCATGTCAGATGTGGTACACGGATAGCCCATGGTCTGTAGATGTGCCCTGTTTGTTTTTGATGGTGATGTCATGCATATTGATTAGTAGGCAGGGCTTAATGTAAAAATCTTGAAATACTGATATTTTAACAACCGCATGTCTCTTTTGTTTCATATTTGGTCTAATTATGTTGTTAGCTGGTATGTACATGTTGATGACGTAAAATGTTGAATTTCATTAATATGCATAGTGGGCGGGGCTTAATTTAATTTTGCTGAAAAGAACTTGTGAGCATGTTATCTCAAGAATAGTAAACTGGATTCATGTCATATTTGGTACACAGCTGGTCTGTAAAAGTTTTTGAAGATGATGTCATGCATATTAATGAATAGGCAGTGCTTAATATAAAAACAAATATTAAAATGCTCATATTTTAAGATTCACATGTATGTTTATTTTCTTCTTTTTTCTAGAATCATGACTTATGATGCTAGCTAGTTTATATGTGTTCATTTTATAAAAACATTGAATTTCATTAATATGCATAGTGGGTAGGCTTAATATGATTTTGCTGAAAGAGCTTGTACACACAATATCTCAAATATTTCATATTATGCAATGACGTAACAGTTAATACAAAATCAATCAGCACGAAAAAAAGCATTCGAACACGAAACCTTTTGGTTCTGGTTAGCTTTGTTTTTTATTAAATCTTTGATTATTAAGATAAAAAAAACCCAAAAACATAAGGCATTGTTTGCCTTTGACTTAAGCTTGTTAATATTGTGGGTTGTTTCAAGATAGCAGATGAAATTATAACTACATTGTTAAAAAGGTTAAATTTTAGCTGGTATCAAGGCTTTGCTCATGTGTTGGTGGATAGGCTTGCCCACTACCCAAAGTTGTGTAAATTTTACCCATCTTTTTGCATGCTTGTAAGGCCCATTGGTAGGGGGTGCGAGGGACTGCCAAGGTACAATACTTTCTTGGGAGGGGGAGGGGGGGGGGCTGGTAGTTTGCAAACCCGTAATAAAAGTTGATGTCATACTTTTGCCTTTCATCATTGCAAATAAAATAAAAAATGAATAAAACTGCTCCCCGGCCTGGTGATCCACAATGTAACTGCACATGTACATTTCTAAGGACTTTAAACCGGGAGTTAACTGGGCTCAGTGAATTCACCAACCTCAAAAACTTTTACTGATATATATGCATGCGTACCATGATTGGCCATGTTGTCCAGTTAAATCGTGAATTTGTTTGCAAAACGTACGCAGAAACGTTTTGCACATTGTGCTACTCATGGATTGCATTGCTGTTCAAAACGAATTAAATTACTTGTATTGTTAGGCTATTAAAGTGAGATTATGTGTTTCAAATAATGAAAATCCTATGTAGACAGTAGAAGGAAACAGTTCTGGTTTTGATCAGGGTACAAGGATCCGGAAATAACCAACAAAATGATTTACCAGAGACAAGAGTAGCACTAGCATCTAAAATTTCCATGAAATTTCCTTCATTTTCTGGCATTTTTTTTTTTTTCCCGAGAATTTTTTTCTAAATATCAGGATGTCTTGTTTTTGGCCAATTTTTGGGAACTTTTTTTCATTTTGGGATAAATTTCTTCGATTTTCGGAAAATATCCTTCAATTTTCGATAAATGTTCTTCACTTTTTAGGAAATTTTCTTGCATTTCTTGGTAAGTTTCTTCGATTTTCCAAACACATTCTATTATTTTTGGAATTTTTTTTTTATCTTCGGGCAGTTTTTTTAATTTTTGCGAAATTTTCTCTAAATATCGCAAAATTTTGCTCATTTTCATAGAAATTTCCTCTAACTATCTGGAAAATTTGCCAAATTTTAGAAAGTTTTCTTTAATTTTTTGGATTTTTTTTATAATAATTGGTAAATGTTGCCAAATTTGACCTCCCAACAGGGCAGAAAGCATGCAATCCTTTTGGGGGAGAAAACTGCCTCTGCCTCTGCTTTGTATGCCTCCACCATCCTCTCAACCAACCTATCAATTGGCCCACTAGTGAAAATTTGTTTTAAAAAAAGGCTAGACTGCTTGCCTCACCATACCCCTCCCAATGAGATCATTTTAGACCCACAAATGGGAGAAAATACACTTTGCATGTGGGGGCTTTGTCCCCTGGGCCCTACTGGGGCTTCGCTCCTGGACCCTAACAGGGGCCTTTAAGCAGGACTCTCAACCCAATGCGGGAAATCTCATGCTATGCGCTCAGATAGCATTAACACGCCTTAAATAATTAGCAAAATGCTAATTCAGCCCCCCCTGCCCCCACCGATATTAAATACCTTTTGACGGCACTTGTCTATATCACATGAAGAGGTGCCTAGGACATCCTGGCTATGAGCCCGCTTGTAACTATATTTTGAGATCATGAAGTTTATTCTAGTCTCCAGGGATATTTCTCAATATGCCATATGTAGTTGCTTTTTTTATCCAAACTTTTTCTCTCATTATAAAGCACAGAACTGCCTTGCTTGTTTGTCCTTACATAATGGAAGATTCCCTGTGACTTTTCATTTTCATATACAGTGTATATGAAAAGAAACTATTAAATAAACAAATTTGGTGTGCAAGAGTTATTGCATTTCAAAGATTGCGTGAGTGGGTTTAAAAGTGACCTCATGGTGTAAAATGTGATGTCATAAAGGCAGATCCAAAACATTTCTTATGTATTTCTATGAAACATAAGAAATGTTTTTCCTTTTCTTAGAGTGTAAGGTTCCTAGGCAGATGGACAAAGCACATTCTTATAAAGTATATGTTATACCCCATCTCAATAAATAAACAAAAAGTGCTTACAGTAATTTAGGAAGAGATAATTAATTTTCAAAGAAATACACAAAAATTATCTTGGATTTGCCTTTATGACATCACACTGTACACTGTGAGGTCACGTTTCAACACACTTGTGCAATCTGTGAAATGCAATAACTCCTAAAACTGAAAAATTATATCAACAGGATTTCTAAACACTTGTTTTTTTATAGTCCTATCATATATATGAAATTGTTTTTAAAGGAATATTCCCATGTTTTTAAAGGAATATTCCCATGTTTTTAAAGGAATATTATCATGTTTTTAAAAGAATATTCCCATTGTTTTTAAAGGAATATTCCCATGTTTTTTAAGGAATATTTTTATGCTTTTTTGTAACCTTTCATAAGAAAGATAAATTTTTTTTTAAAGATTTTAGTACAAAAATCATGTTGATATGTTATTCCTACAAGGAGATATTTAAATTTTAAGGTTCACAAAAAATGCCAATAAACGAATAGGAAAAGGCTCAGTATGACATCACAGCAATGCATTCTCCCACAAAGTTGATGTATTTCATTAAAATCTATTATCCTTTTTTATTAGAAACCTACTAAAAAATAGATTGATGAAAGTTGGGTATTTATATACATTGCTAAAAATAGCCTACTTCAATAACTTTTGGAAAATTGTTTCTAATCATACAGAAACACCTAATTAACATTCAAGAAATACATAAACAATTTGCAATGGAATTTTCTCTATGACATCATCAAACACTAATTCATTATACTGTACAAAAGCTTTAAAATGCAATTGGGAAATCTTTAAAAATCCATATCTCCTGAACGGAATATGATATTAACCTGATTTCTGTACCAAACTTTACAACAACAACAAAAATGGGAATATTCTTTTAAGCAGCAAAGTTGATAAAGAAGCTTGAACAAATTCAACTTTTTTTCAATTTTGTTGCTGAGCAGAAACATGCTTAATGGAAGCCATGGCTTTCACATTAAAAGTGCATGTCCTCACGCAGCAGTCTTTGTCTCGTCAATCTTCAGCGTTTTACATTAACATTTTTCTGGTTGAAACACTTGCCTGGTTATTGGAATAACAAACTTTCGGATAATGTTTGCTTTTGACTTAATTTGGCTCGAAATTTGATATTATTTCTGAAATATGCGATATCTGCTGTAATGAAATATTTTGTCAAAGACTCTTTAATTGCATTGCGGTAGGTATATTTCTGATGGTAAATTGCAGTTCAATGGAGAAGTTTGAACATGAGATCTTAGTGGAGTACAAAGAAGGAATAGTCAGTTCATGTTGATGGAAGTCTTTTGTTTTTAGGCTTTGTTACCTTTGTAAGTTACTGTAAGATTGAGAGAATAAGAATTTGTTGTGTAGGACATACAGTAGTTGAGGCTGTATTGAGGAGTACAGTACAGAAGAAGATAATTTGGTATTGATTTCTGTCTTTGTATCTTATGTCATATTCAATCGGAACAGTAAGAAATTTTAACATAGAGACTATATTTTTTAGGGGGAAAGAGGTAAAGGAAGGAAGCAAGAACTTTTTGTCAGAATAAGATTAAGAATTTTGCTTTAAAGGAGTGCAGTGGTCATTTTATGGTTATGATTATTTTTGTGCCTTGTTTTGTTTCAGGAGATATGGGTTTAAAGCTATTACACATTTGTTTGAAAAAAATGTGCTATTTCACCGTCTCATTTTCCTGACAGTTGTTGGTATACTTTGAAAGTCAATGAAGCCCTTTTTTCTGATTGAAAATGACTATTTACAAAATTTCTTGAGATGTTAAAGGATTAATTCAGGGGTCAAGCAAGTCCATCTCATGTGAAAGAGGACTTCAAAAGAAACAAAATGGTGAAGAAAGCGTTCAAAAATCTTAATCCGTTAAAGGGTTAGTTCAGGGATCAAGCAAGTCTATCTAATATGAAAGAGGACTTCACAAGAAACAAAATGGGAAGAAAGCATTCAAAAATCTTATTCCGTTAAGGAGATATTTAAGTTTAAAGGAGACATAAAGTCTGATACAATCATTATTTCATATGATAGAGGATACAAATCTTAACCAACTACCAAAAACAGCAAGCACAAATCTTATTTCTGTCTAAAATTATTCATATTTGAAGTTGACACATGGAGGCTGTCATTTTGTTTAATTCTATATTGAAATATTGTGCATGATGACATAATTTCCCCAATAGGGAATTTAATGTATTTCTTTATAAATGTAATTAAAGTTTTTATTCCAAAATGATGTGACACACAGTTTTAACAGAATATTTTGTTAAATTCATGTGTACACAAAAAATTCCTTGACCCTTACATAATAAAAAATAATACAAATTTCTCATAACCGAGAAATCTTGAGGTAGATTATAAAGAAATACAAAGCATTCCAACATCTTGCTGGGCTGATGACATCGTAATCTGAATGTTTTGAAATCAAAATGATGGCTCCCATATTACTATTTAGTTGTAGAATTAAAGTTTTTAATAATGATAAAAATTGTGTTAGATTGCTTAAGGGGGTATGAAACTTAGTCAAAAATATTTTTTATTTTTAATTCTATCATATGAAATAAGGATTATGTCAGACTTTATGTCTCCTTTAAAGCTCTTGTCTTGTCTGTATAGAAATGACTGGTGTAGTAAATCTTACTATGGAGGGATAGCTTACTAATCCTCACATTCTTAACATGCATTTTAAAATAAATGTATTACATTTTTTTTTATAATTATTTGAATTATTTTTCCTCAAACGTTCTTCAAGTGGTAAATTATAATTACCCATTACTAGATTCTGTTTTACTATTTTTCTGACATTCTGAATGTTTTTTTTTTAAAGCCACAAAACCACAGGGCAAAATATTATAGAATATTCAAAGACCTTCCCGACTTCCCTGCCCCTCTCTGCCCCACCTGCAAGACTGAACTCTCCATCAAGCATATCCTCTTAACTTGTCCCCTATACCTGAACTCCAGGTCTCTTCTCTCCTCATCCACCTCAATCTCAGATCTGTTAAAAAACAATCCTTTCTCCAACATTTTCAACTTCCTCCGCAACAACAACCTATTCCACCATATCTAATCTTCCTTTCTCTTTCTTCTACACTAACCTTACACACCATTTCTTTTCACCTTAATTTTTCTCTTAAATTTACTCTTATTTTTCCCTTTTTCTCTCTCTCAATCCTCCTTAAATTTGTAACACCCTTTGGCGCATTTGACTCCTGACTGTTGCGGTGTGGTTAAACATCAACAAATCAAACCAACTTTGAGGAATCTGAAGCTGTGACATCACAACTAGTCTGATTTCAGTCATTTCTACAGAAATGATACAAAACATTAAACTTAAATATCTCCTTTTATAACAGAAAAAGATTTGAATGCTTTCTTCACCATTTTGTTTCTTTTGATGTGCTCTTTCATATAGATTGACTGTTAAATGTCAATCAAACTTTGTTAAAAAATTGAACATTTTACAGCTATTTTTAATTCTTAAGGATGATTATTATGTATATACAGGCATACAGTACCCCTTTATTTTCTTATTTGAACCCTTTGTGTTTTAATCATGTATCACACCTTTTGAAGGGCATATGCAATTCTGACAAAATGTATTTAAATCTTACCCTAAATTGTAAGTTGCCTTCTTACATGACATGCATTTAAGCTGGAAAAAAAATGCAGTATATTTTCGGCCTAAAGACTTGTACACACAATTTTATGCTCTTTTTGATACAAACAGAAGGACAAACTTTGAACTGCCCTACAGTAGTTGCTTTAGATAAACAAAAAAAAAAAGGTGTATTTATTCCGTACTAGAAGATAAAAGTAGCTTACTTCTTACTATTTTATTAATATTTTGAGAACATTTGTACCCCTTTAAAAAAGCTTTAAATCATGAAAATGGTTTTCCTCTCCTCTCCCATTTAAAAGCAACGATTCATCTTGTACACTTGAATAATAGATTAAACTGCACGGAATGATTGTATTGTTCACTATTCAAAAACTGCACGTTGCCGTAGATTCTTTAGCTTACAGATTTTTCTAGGAATATTATTTCTGAGTTCCCCTATTAACTGATTTAGCTTCCGAACCTTTTACATCAAGCATATCTGAAAAGCTTGCAGGAATGGCTCTGAAATTGTGTAAGCCTGTCTATGATAGGTGAATTAATATATTTAATAGGTGTCACTTGAAATTGGCATTTAAGGAAAATTCCTGTGAATTTTTATTTTAATATATATGATAGAGGACTATTTAAGGAAGGGGGGGGGGGGGGGAAATGGTGTAAAAATCATGTTGATATCTTTTTCTATTTTAGGAGGTACTGCATTTCAAAGATTGTGAGTGAGTTGAAAAGTGATTTCTCAGTGTAAAATGTGATGTCATAAAGGCGGATCCAAGACAATTCTTATGTATTTCTATGAAACAAAAAAACTGTTTTTTCTTTTCTGGCAGATGGACAAAGCACATTCTTATAAAGTGTATGTTATACCCCATCTCAATAATTAAACAAAAATGTTTTCAGTAATTTAGGATTAGGCAATCAATTTTCAAAGAAATACACAAAAATTGTCTTGGATTTGCCTTTATGACATCACACTGTACAATGTGAGGTCACTTTTCAACACACTTGTGCAATCTGTGAAATGCAATAATTCCTAAAACTGAAAAATTATATCAACAGGATTTTTAAACGATTGTTTCTTTCATAGTTCATTACAGGAAATCCCTGTGAATTTTCATTTTTATTATATATGATACAGGACTATTTAAGAAAGAAAAAAATGGTGTAAAAATCATATTGATATCTTTTTTTATTTTAGGGGTTACTGCATTTTAAAGATGTGTGAGTGAGTTAAAAAGTGACCTCACAGTGTAAAATGTGATGTCATAAAGCCAGATCCAAGACAATTCTTATGTATTTCTATAAAACAAAACAAAAATGTTGAGGAGCAGATGGGCAGAGCACGTTCTTATGAAGTGTCACTAATGTTATACCCCAATAAATAAACAGAAAATGCTGCTAGTAATTTAGGAACAGGCAAATGGCAATTAATTTTTAAAGAAATACACATGTCGTGGATTTGCCTTTATGACATCACACTGTACACTGTGAGGTCACTTTTCAACACACTTGTGCAATTTGTGAAATGCAATAACTCCCAAAACTGAAAAATTATATCAACAGAATATTTAAACAATTGTCTTTTTTATAGTCCATTAAAGGAAACCCCTGTGAATTTTCATTTTGATATAAATGATACAGGACTATTTAAATAAGAAAAAATGGTGTAAAAATCATTTTGATATTTTTCTCTATTTTAGGGGTTACTGCATTTCAAAGATTGTGTAAGTGACTTGAAAAATGACCTTACAGTGTAAAATGTGATGTCATAAAGCCAGATCCAAGACAATTCTTATGTATTTCTATAAAACAAAACAAAAATGTTGAAGAGCAGATGGGCAAAGCACGTTCTTATGAAGTGTCACTAATGTTATACCCCAATAAATAAACAGAAAATGCTTCTAGTAATTTAGGAACAGGCAAATGGCAATTAATTTTCAAAGAAATGCACATGTCGTGGATTTGCCTTTATGACATCACACTGTACACTGTGAGGTCACTTTTCAACTCACTCGCGAAATCTTTTAAATGCAATAACTCCTAAATGGAAAAAGATATCAGCACGATTTTACACCAAACTTGTTTGTTTCTCTATCAAGGCGATTCTTAATAGGAGGCCCTCTGGCCAAATCTGGTCCGCCAGACAATCCAATTTGGCCTGCGAACAATATATAAATAGAAATTAAATATTGCAATACAGTGCATTGCATGTAAGATAAACCTGAATGGGATCGGTAAAAATTGAAAAGTACTCGTTTATTTTGGGTTTTTTCATCGGCAGATCAGCTCACCAAAACATCGCGGCTTATCAAATAAAATGTTATCTTTAGGTCTGCTATAAATTGGGCTCACGGCTTGTCAAAGGAAGGTGGATTAGAAAACCGCCGACATTTGGCATACATCGTTCTAATCATGCACGCCAACTTGTTTGTATTCAGGGATTGTTTTGACGGGTTTTGTTTGTTACATGACACTGGTTTTGCCACATGATTGGCCCATGTCCCGAAGCTGTTGTAAAATGATGGCCCTTTGAAAAATTTAATTAAGAACTTTGCTCCATCATATATATACAGTGTATATATACAGTGTATATATACAGTATATATATATATATATATATATATATGTATATATATATATGTATATATACATATATATATATATATATATATATATATTTATATATATATATATGTATATATATATATATATATATTTATATATATGTATATATATATATGTATATATATATATATATATATATATGTATATATATATATATATATATATATATATATATATATATATATATACTGTATATATATATATATATATATATATATACTGTATATATATATATATGAAAATTTGCAGGAATATTCCTTTAAGGTAAATTTTGTAAATTGCTCCCTGCTTTTACCATGATAAAGATTACTTTAATTTAAAAACATGGTGGAAATTGACAGGAATTCTGATAAGATATGTTTTGCAAAGTGTTTGAAATCAATATAAGGGCAGATATTTGTATATTCACCAGAAAGAATATGACATTGTAAATTGTACAATCTTTGAATTACTCAAAAGCAGGTGCAGTTTCTGAGGTATTGCTATTGTAAATGCTAATCAAAGTTGGAAGAATTTTTAATGCATGCAAAACTTGTGGTGCCTGAAAGAAAATTCAATCTCAAAATTTTAAATGTATTTTTGTAAATATTTGTCCAAAGTTCAGGGCGTATGGAGGAGGAAGAGAGGGGGGAGGGGGGGGGGAGGGGAAGGGTGTGAAGAAGAAATTTACAAATTACAAAGTTTACTATCTGATGCCGAATGTCATGGCTAGCGCTACGCATTGATTTGCAGGGACTTAGCCAAAGCAAAGTAGCGATAAGCCCTTTGAAGCTCTTGGAATTTAGATGTGAAAATTCCATTCAAATCAACACAGTTTTTCAAGAAAATATCACATAACATATCACATAAAAACAACAAAAGTATTGAATTAATGATTTTTCAGTATCTCCCACATCTCCATTTACAGCAAAATTAATCATCAGTTTGATTGATGTAGTGAGGTACATACCCCTAGCTTGATTCAAATAGGGGCAGGGTGCTAGACTTGTTGAGGGCACATTAATTCGTGCGTGAAGCACTGCATCTTTTCGCATGGAGTCCAGTGGCCCCTTTACAAACAGGACAATTGCTTTAATATTCTATCATTCTGTGTTCAGTATTCATTTATGAGGTTATTTAAGATTTCTAAGTTTAATTTTTTTTTTTTTTAATTCTCATGAGAGGTAGGCGTACCCCAGGGGACAGGGAGGCCCCCAGGGGGAAGGGAGGCCCCCAGGGGGAAGCGGACCCAGGGGGCAGGGCAGACCCCCAGGGGGCAGGCTGGCCCACGGAGGCGTGGGGCGGGCAGCCCCTGTAAAACAGCAACGCTTTGGGTCTGAATAGGTCTCTGGTGAGATTTTATCTTTACTTTCAGTAAAAATTATCTGATAAATATATTTTTGTACATTTCAGAGTCTCTACAAGATTTTTGATTGTAAAGGTTACTGCAGTTTTGCAAAATTCAAATTGATCTTTCCCGCCTTGTCGGTTGAAACCGGATACTAATTTTTGATGCAATTAACATGTATTCTTTCACTTGTTTCTGTAAGAATGCATGATTTAAAAGGAAACACATAACATGGTTTTATCATGGTTTGTTTTGTGCACCTTTTAAAGCTCGTTCCTACTTTCAGTTTTGAAGTTTCAAGAGGCATTTATGCAAAAACAAAAAAATCATTGCAGGTTTATGCAATGTTACTTTACAATGTGCTGTACTTGTGCAATCTGTAGAGATGTCTGAAGCAGCAATTTAAATTGTGAAATCCAGAATTGTGAATTCCAGAAATGATGCCAAAAGGACTTGTTTTGAGCGACAAGCTAGTCGGAAGAAGTTGCAGACGGGCCAGAAAACAGCCAAAGTTAAGTTTTATTCAAGTGAGACTATTAGGTTTGTTTGAGCTGTTCTGTGAAAATTAGATTGCAGAGCTGCATACTTGTAAAGAATAAGTTTGTTATGTCATTTTCATGAGATTAGAGGATTAATGAAAAACTAAAATTACACATGAAATATTTGCAAATATTTTTTCAGTATTAGAGAAGATGTTAAAGTTTTAGTCACTCGCAGATTTTTGTATCAGTTTGTATTATTTTACGTATACCTTTTTAAAAGGTCTGTAATTAACTGGCTGAGGTATCAAGTGTGAGCAATGGGGTAACTAATGGTGGCAGGAGGGGCAGTCGCCCACCCCCTTTTTGGGCCCGGCCTGGACCCTATAAAGGGAGCCCGTAAAAAATATATACCATTATACCTATATACCATAGGGGCCCTTAGGGTCCTATTCGACCCTCGGCCCTTAGGGCCCTAGCTGCTCCACTGCAAGTGAGTAGTTTGTACATCCACAGTCAAATGATGATATATTGACCCATCATCAGAAAATAACAAGCAGACTAGTTTAGGGAGAGGAAGGGAGGGGTGAGGGGCGGGGGTGGGGGAAACTGTTTCCCTGGGAGGATTTAGCTTTCTAGGTGCATGCTTTCTTCCAGATTGGGAGATAAACTTGTTGCATTTTTCTAATGAATTGAAAAATGAAAGGGTAAAATTGCAGCAAAAACATCAGCAAATGGTTAATATCTGACTAAGGGCTAATGGTTAATATCTGACTAAGGGCAAATGGTTAATATCTGACTAAGGGCTAATGGTTAATATCTGACTAAGAGTTAATGGATAATATCTGACTACGGGCTACTCATTTTACAGGAGATTTCCCAAAGAGGAGTAAGATTTGATGGAACCAATTTACCTATCCAATATTTCCACTTGTAAGTGGTGAGGTTTTGGGGCATCTCGCCCCCTCCACTTTCTTGAGAGGCGACCCTCACTATGCCCTTGTTAGTATCGTGAACAGAGTCAACAGATGGTGATTTTTGTTCATGCATATTTATAAATGTGATTAAGCGAACACTGCAAGCACGGTGTCAGTGGCACAACGCAAAAACTTTTAGGGCTGTAGAAAAATTGTAATTCTGCTCTACTGTTAACCTATACTACTGTAGATGGAGAAGTGACATTGCTTTGGCCTCCTAGGGCTCCCATTTGCTAGAGGCCATGAAAGGCAATGGCGTAGCCAGGAATGAAAATGTGAGTGGGTCCGAGAAGGTCCTAGACCTCTCCCAAGGCAAAGTGTTCAAATTTAGCTCACTTCGAAGGGCAACTTTGGTTTTTAAAAGCACAAAAGATATAAAAAACAAATATTATCCCAAATTTTAAAAATTTGTTCAAAAAGTAGGGGCACAGATCCTCCCCACCCCCCACTCCCCACTCTCTACTCACCCCCCACTCCCTACTCACCCACCACTCACCTCCAATCACCCACCACTCACCCCCTCACCCCCCTCCCCCACTCACCCCCCCTACTCACCCTCTATTCACCCCCACCCAATCCTGTGGGTATGCCACCGGTTGGAGGTTTAGCCACCCAGCCCATCCCTTTTACCTGTTAGCTGTATCATTCAATAAAAGCATGCATAACCACAGTTATCATCGAAGTGAAACTGTTTTTGGCTTGTCAATTATTTTATTTTTTTCCTGATAGAGAGAGAAATTTGTTTGGATACAAAAATTTAGAGAGGTCAAAAGGCCAAGCTTGCTTTGTTTTCCAAACCTCACTTCTAGAAAAATAATTTAAAAAGGAAGAACTTACTTTAGATAGAGAGACATCAACAAAGACACAAACATGAACACCTCACCTCATTGGATGTTATTGACACCATCGATGATAAGATCCAAGAGTCTTAAGATCAGGGAGGTGTCATTTAGATATACAGTATATTGATGGTTATTTGACAGTGCCTTCTGCTTTATGTCTGTGCAACAGGAATGTTAACTGATGATCTGTCACACTTGATTTGGGAATCGAAAAGAGATCACTTCCATAAAGTCAAATCACCGAGTGGCATGATGGAACTCTAAAAGAGGCATAAAATCTAGTTTTTATTTCATTTAATATGATAGAAATAATAATCATAAGTCATCTGAAGGAATTTCACATCGTACAAAACAATTTAGCATATATTTTCTAATTTATTAAAACAATAATTATGTCAATATAAACTTTCACAGAAGCAGCCATTTTGTTCATACGTTCTCTAAAAGTGATGTCGTACATCCAGTACAGATTAGATTAATAATGTATTTCTATATAATCTATTTCAAATTTTGTAACTTCTAAGAAATCATTTTTATATGCATGGGTCTATTAATTTTTATTTGTATATAATATTAATGATTCAAGCCCTTAGAAATTCATGTCGAAGCATTTCGGAAAGAAAATCTAAGAGAGAATTATAAAGAAGTACATTATGTGTGCTAGCACATAGGGCAAATGATGTCATCATTGGCATGACTTCAATACACAAAATTAGACAAAATGTTACAACCAACTTCAAACTTGGATAACTTGAGAATGGAATAAGATTTTATGATGGGATTTTTGGTACAGTGTAGTTGGTTTATTTTTTAATTATCTTTCATATATTTAGCTAGAATTTTAATATGATTAATATGAAAAATAAAAACAGGAAAAAATTGCAGAAATTTTAGTAATCTTCTTTTACATTTAAAGCAATATTTTCAGTATGAGATTAGCAAAGAAATGATTTAAAAAGTGTTTTAACTGGAGGAGGTATCAAAAATGCAAATTTCTTGCAATCATTCTAAATAAATTATATTAAAACATTTTCAAAGACTAGAATTTTGTCAAAGTTTGTGTTAGACCAAGTCAGCATTGTTGAACAGAGTTGTCTGGAGATTAGAGCATTCTGATGAAGAATAATAAAAGAAGCTAATTTCCCCTGAATGTGAGTTGTTATGTACTTATAACTGATAATTTAATTCGAAACCAATTCTTGAGATTCTTGTAGGAACCAACCAATACACTTCCACAATCTGATACTGTGAGTTATGCCTTTCTCAAACTCTAATTTTAGTATCAGTTATATACTGCAAGCCTTCAGGTATATGGCAGATATGCTTTTGGCTCCAAGTGTGTACATCGCATGTAGCCTCGTGCCATGTTAGCTGTCCAATAATATTCCCCCAGTTGTCACTTTTCATTGATATATTTGAAATATTTATCAATATATCTTTTGTGAGAATGACAAGGAAGGTGAAGGATGCAGAGGAAGAGATATGTGACTGGCTGTTTGTGCATATATCATTAATGTCTTATGACCAGCTACCCGCGGTGCGTAATTACGCTCGCCAGCAGAATGTTGTTTGTTTCGTACTATTGTGTGAAGTTATTTGACAGACAAAATTGCAAACTTGATTTAATATGTAATATCGGATGAAATTAACTTTCTGAAATGGATCTTTGGAACAAGAAACTGGATTGCAGTAAGCATAAGAGGGGTGGGTGTTTCTGGTCACACACCACACGTTTGCATTTTATTGCAGAGGAATATACCCAGGAACTTTCTTTTTTAGCTTGAAGAATAGTCGAGCTATTCTACTACCCCCAGCGTCGCTGTCGATGTCAGTGTCGGTGTGCGTCCGGTAAAGTTTTGGTTAAAGTTTCGATTAAAGTAATGAATAGTAACTTTAAGTTATGAATGGTGTACATTTATGTGACTTGGCATAGGGGTAGATGACATGAGTACTGATCAAATAAACATGATTGGGGGTTGTGTGTGCATACTAATTAGCCTATTTGCATAACAATGAAAATATTTGTCAGGTTAAAGTTTTTGGTGTTAAAGTTTTCATAACTTAAGTTATGAATGGAGTACATTCATGTAACTTGGCTTAGGCATACTGTTCAAGTAAGTATAATCAGGTTGTGCGGGCATACTAATTAGGTTATTTGCATAACAATAAAAATATTTGTATCTACAGTGTATAATATTTCTTAGATTAAAGTGGATGTGGGGATTTTGGTTGCACAAATGATCATATCTGTGACGAGCATTGTCTACACTTAATGGTGATGTAATGTGCATATTAATTAGGTTATTTGCATAACAATATAGACTTTTGTACAAATTGTTTAACATGAGCGCATAACTTAAGTTATGAATGTTGTACATTCATGTAACTCGGAACAGGATAGAGGACATGGGTACTGTTCAAATAAGCATGATTAGAGGTTGTATGTGTATACTAATTAGCTTATTTGCATGACAATGAAAATATTTGTATCTATGATATTTCTTGAATTAAAGCGAGAGTGGGGATTTTGTTTACACAAATGATCATATATGTGAAAAGCATTGTCTACACTTGATGGTGAGGTGTAATGTGCATATTAATTAGGTTATTTGCATAACAATAGACTTTTGTACAAATTGTTTAACATGCATGAGCGCATAACTGAAGTTATGAATGGTGTACATTCATGTAGCTTGGCACAGGGGTAGAGGACATGGGTGCTGTTCAAATAAACATGATTGGAGGTTGTGTGTGCATACTAATTAGCTTATTTGCATAACAATGAAATATTTGTATCTATTGATATGTCTTAAATTAAAGTGGGAGTGGGGATTTTGTTTACACAAATGATCATATATGTGATCCATGTGGCTTGGCACTTGGCACGGGTAGAGTCATGGGTACTCTTCAAATAAGCATGATTGGGGGGTTGTTTGTGCATACTAATTAGCTTATTTGCATAAGAATGAAATATTTGTATCTATTGACATGTCTTAAATTAAAGTGGGAGTGGGGATTTTGTTTACAGAAATAATCATATATGTGAAGAGCATTGTCTACATCATGGTTAAATGTAATATGCATATTAATTAGGTTGTTTGCATAACAATAGACTCGTAGAAAATATTTAACCTGAGATAGTAACTTGGTACATTGATACAGTAGATGGCATTGGTACTGTTCAGTTGAGCGTGATTGGGTGGGTTGTGTGTACATACTAATTAGCTTATTTGCATAACAATGAAAATATTTGTATGTATTGTATCTCTTAATTTGTTTACACAAATTATCATATGTAAAGACCATTGTCTACACTCATTGGTGAGGTGTATTGTGCATATTAATTAGGTTATTTGCAGACTTTCATACAAAATAATTAACCCAAGATAATAACTTGGCTCAGTGGTGGAGGGCATTTGTACTGTTCATTTGGCATGTGGAACAGGGTGGGTTGGGATGTGGAACAGGGTGGGTTGGCATGTGGAACAGGGTGGATTGACATGTGGGACAGGGTGGAATGGTATGTGTTGGGGTGTCATCTGGATTTTAGTTGTGATGGCATTTGGGTCATGCAAGTGGTAGAATGACATATAGTATCTGGGTTTCAGGTGTGATTGCATGGAGTATAGGCGTGGGATGACATTTGGGACAGGTTGGGATGGAATGTGGGATAGTCTGGAATATGCATTATTAGCAGTGAGGGGATTTGTATCATTTCCAATGTCTAGTTTGTCATACGTTAAGCAATATTATTTCGCATAATTTTGCTTGAATGTTATTGTACATTTTTCATGCTGCTTGACTTTGCTTGATACACATATTTTCTTAAATTGGAAATTGTATAACAATTCAGGATGTAGTTCTGGGAATGTGTAGGGGTTGGGGGAGGGTACACATTTGAAAGGGGGCTTGAAGACATTCTCTCCTTTCTTTGTTTTTCAATTGATAGAACTAAAGAGGTGTCCTAGTTATAAAGACTGCTAGCTTTTATATGTTTCCTGAGTTACTGCATGGGTGAGGTAACCTTAAGCCCTTTTTTTTTCTTTTTCTAAAAATATCTGGGAAAACTCAAAAGATATTTTGAAGCTTGTAGTAAAATGTTTTGAAAATTAAGAAAGCAAATAAAAATGTAAGTGCATTTTTCACAGCTCGAATAATTTGAAATCGTCTGCCCCTGCTACCCTATTTCTGTGTATACTTCCCTCAATAAGCCCATTCTCTTTACTAGCTTTGAATAGTTGAGCATATTGTCCTTTCAACAGTTGTTGTCATATATATGATAGAAGATTATTATGTATTTCTATCAAACAAAAAATGTTTTCTTTTACTTCGTGTGTAGGGTTCATAGGCAAAGCACATTCGTATATGTAGGAAGAGGCAATTAATTTTCAAAGAAATACACAAAAATTGTCTTGGATATGCCTTTATGACATCACACTGTACACTGTGAGGTCACTTTTCAACATACTCGCTCAATCTTTGAAATGCAATAACTCCTAAATGGAAAAAGATATCAACATAAATTCATCAAATTGTTTCTCTTATGTGTATGAAATTGGCAATTCACAGGAATATTCTTTCAAAGCAAACTATTGCAGCCTCTACCTGTCCCATTTACTTGATTGTAAAGAGAACAGGCTGCAAATGATCTGTTATATTATTTGTGATAAAGAGCACAAGATAATGTATTTTAATTCTAGAAAAATTAATAACATTATCTGATACATGCAAAAATTGGTGATGCACGAATGGGAAACGATCATCAACTGTAAATGATTCCCAAAATTAAATGAATTTCACTCATTCAATCAATAATGGGATTTTCATTGATTTGGTTGTAGTAAAGATCTTAAAACAAACTCAAAATCAAATGTTGATTTTGAAGAAAAAAAAGTGGGGGGTTAAGGATTAAATAGATTTTAAAGATCTAATTTTAAAAGATCAGCAGTTTCGTTATACATTTATCTCAATTTTGCATAAGTGCATAGCAAGCCTTGTTTGACTGATAGTGAACCCTGCCAGACAGGAGCCCAGAAATGTAGCATGTCATTCTCTGTAATTCAGTCTGACAACTAGAGGTTAATGTACTTGTCAGTGGTTTGGGTAGTACTCATCCCTACTACCCCTTCCCCAGCAAAGTCAGTCAAATGTGAGTCATTGACATATGAAACAGTGACTCACATGTGTGTCATTGTACCAAATTGTCAGTCACTAGAGTGTCTCTGGGGTGAGTCAATTTACTTCAGACCCATTGACTTTGCACAGAAGTGATTGATTTGGGGGTCAGTCATTTCAAAAGAAATATCAGTCACCTAAGTGATTGAGGGGTGCGTCAATGTACATGTTTTGGTCACCCGCCTTGGTGCAATGACTCACCTTGTCTGAGGGGGTGGGGGGAGTGTAGGTCACACAATTGACAAGTGCATAAGATCTGAAGGGTCATTTAGCTAATAAAGTGCAAATTGATCATAGGATAGCATGTTTTTAGTTGAGTAATTATAAAAAAGCACTTGGAAGTTATGCTGTATAATCATTAGACATTGAATTGAATCTGCAGCCATTTGGCATGTTATATGTACTTTCTGACAATCCTCGATAACAATCCTCTACGATTAACAGGCTTGTTGTCTTGGTTACTGGCAATAAATTAACATACCAATTGCCAGATCGAATTCAGGAGAAAGGGATTCTGTAACATGGTGATATGTGCATATTTCCAAATCAGTTGCAGACTTAAGACATGCAAGAATGGAACCAAGTCACCTATATATGGCTTGTATTTATGTTCATTGTGTGGGAATATTCTTGATATTCCATACAAACTTGTAAGATTCTTTAAGACAGACCATGCTTATTTTGATGTGTTCAAATTGTGAGTTTCACTTGAGGTAGGCATGTAAAGTGCTTATTGCCCTCCATACAGGGAGGTTATGACAGTTTTGAACCAGACTCATCCTCATCGTAACACATTAGTTTAGGGTTGCCCTTCAAAAACCTCCCTGTATATTGGGCAATATATCGTTTTCCGTCAAGCATGTCCATCTTGTGTGAAATGATGGCAAAATGTACAAAATGGGGAAGAAAGTGTTATGGTACTCCATAAAGGAGATGATTAAGTTCAAAGTTCACTGAAATTTGTTTAGAAATGACTCAAATGCAAAAGTTTGGCCTAAATTTGTGAAAATATTTTTTTCCATGTGAATGTGAAATCAAAATTGATCAATTATTCTTTGAGGATCAATCACAAATATTGACAAAGAATGCCGAATGTGAGGGAGGTGTGTGCTCAATACAAATAGAGGACAAATTACTTTGAAATAAGACAGATGGCTCATTCCTTCAACTCTTTTAATGTATTTGTGGCTAGCAAATGCAGTTTAAAGTTGTGGCTGGCTGGCTTTTTTCCTAAGATATTTCTTATGAAAGTCATGAATTATTTTCTTCAATACTTCTATACAAAAGTACCTTATCCAGGAATTATTTTCTTTTGATGTAGAGAAGGGCAAGAAAGCCATTAATTTACACTTTGTGGAGGATGATTAGGGGTTGTGTGAGCATACTTATTAGCTTGTTTGCATAACAATGAAAATATTTGTCAGGTTAAAGTTTTGGTTGAAGTTTTCATAACTTAAGTTATGAATGGTTTACATTCATGTAACTTGGCATAGAGGTACTGTTCAGTTGAGCATGATTAGGGGTTGTGTGTGCATAATAATTAGCTTATTTGCATAACGATGAAAATGTTTGTATCTATATCTATTAAATTAAAGTGGATGTGGGTATTTTTGCACAAATGATCAAATATATTAAGAGCATTGTCTACACTTAATAGTGAGGTGAAGTGTGCATATTAATTAGGTTATTTGCATAACAATATAGACTTTTGTACAAAATGTTAAACATGAGCGCATAACTTAAGCTATGATCCCTGTACATTCATGTAACTTGGCACAGGGTAGAGGACATGGGTACTGTTAGAATTAGCACGATTAGGGGGTTGTGTGTGCATACTACATAGCTTATCTGGATAACATTAATTTACACTAATGTGGAGGCCCAAACTATACCAAATGCATTGAGCCACAGTAATATTACTACTTGTTCTCATTGCAGGTCAAACTCCTCCGCAAAAAGCACTCCTAACCAAGCCCAATTCCGCTGGGAAGAATAAGATCAACAACCAGAATAATCGTGGGGAGACATCTCTGCACCTGGCTGCTATCAAGGGAGACGTTCATCTAGCTCAGCATCTCCTAAGCCAGGGAGCTGATGTGAATGCTCAAGACTACGCTGGTAAGAATGTGGAATCATGGTGCAATGTCTTGATTTTCAATAACAAGAATGGGTAGTAGGGTAAAAGGTGGGGTAAGGGGGGGGGGGACAAAGTCACACAATTAACTTTACCCACTGAAGGTGGGGAAAATCAAGATACAAAAAAAATTACCTTACAAAAGATATAAATATGCCTCCTTGAAACCCTAATCCCGGTTATGGTAACAAGTTATGGGATTTTTAACAGCTGAGGATAAAAATCATATCAGATTTGTTAGGCATTAAGTATACAGTATTGTTGGAAATAACCTTACGCGCCAAGTGCGCAGCATTAGTGCACTTACCGCCATGATGAATGGAGCTGCCCAAGCGCAAAATTGTGCTAAACGTGGGTTACTGCGCTAAAATCACCGAGCTTGCAGCACCAAGCTTGCAGAGTTAGGCCAAGTGCCATTGGTGCATAAAAGACACGAATACAATGACGGGGGTAAGGGCATTAATCGCGGTAAATAATCCACCCTAACTGCGATATCGGTACGGTTATTTCCGACTGTACTGTAGCCCCTCTGGGGTGAATGACCTAAGGTGTTGAATTGTTGATCTACCACTAAACTAAATCTGAACCTGTTACTGATTTTGAATGTATCTCTACCTATGTTCACTTATTTTATTTTTTATCTGATCAAGTTTGAGTGGCATTCAACTGTCATCTAACTTGAAAGATACATTCTTTGATGACCAATCTCATCTTTTGTTAGGAACTGTAATGTAAATGTGTAGCTGTTAGTCACCTTATGTATGATTCAATCCTTTTCTCACCATATATTGGTTGTTATTGTGTTCTGTGCCATGGTTGTCATTTTTGACATTCAATGTTATCGTTATCACTTAGAACTATTAGATAAAGATTCAATCATAGGGTAATTTCCTCAAATATTTTAAATTTATATCCAGTTTATCCAGAGTATCTACATGCTAGTCCAGGATATGCCCTCAAACAAGTGTGCGATAAAAACCCTCGATCTAATGTTTTTGTTGGCTGTGGAAGCCATCAGTGATGAAGATTTCCCAGTATGCAATGCAAGCCTAATAATGGTGTATGATTTTGAATCATAAATCTGGAAAATTATTCAATTTTGTGGATTGTGAAATTTGTCAAAATTCAATCTTTATAATTATTGTCAGAAATTATTTTGACCCCTTTTAGAATCTACCAGTCCGAATTTTAGATATTGAAGGAAAATTGTCATTACTGTATGTAGGCTAATTTTGACGGAAAATGGGTATTGTGAAATATAAATACCTTTACATGGGCATTTTAAGTTTAGACCCCTATTTTTTTTTTATATGATAAATAGTAGCTGGTACTCAAAAATAATTAAAATACATTTCAAAACTTTCTAATTGTTTCTTACAGCTAATGTGTAATTTTTGTTACCAAATTAAACTAGGTTTTACCAGCGTACTATTTGAGAAACAAAACCTTTGATGGAGGGTATCTACCAGACTGCATACCCAGCCCTGTCCCTCCAAACAAAACCCTTGATCAAGGGTATCTCCCAGACTGCATACCCAGCCCTGTCCCTCCTAACAAAACTCTCGATCAAGGGTATCTCCCAGACTGCATGCCCAGCCTGCATGCCCAGCCCTGTCCCTCCTAACAAAACCCTTGATCAAGGGTATCTCCCAGACTGCATGCCCAGCCCTGTCCCTCCTAACAAAACTCTTGATCGAGAGTATCTCCCAGACTGCATGCCCAGCCCTGTCCCTCCTAACAAAACCCTCGATCGAGAGTATCTCCCAGCCTGCATGCCCAGCCCTGTCCCTCCTAACAAAACCCTTGATCAAGGGTATCTCCCAGACTGCATGCCCAGCCCTGTCCCTCCTAACAAAACCCTTGATCAAGGGTATCTCCCAGACTGCATACCCAGCCCTGTCCCACCTAACAAAACTCTCGATCAAGGGTATCTCCCAGACTGCATGCCTAGCCTGCATGCCCAGCCCTGTCCCTCCTAACAAAACCCTTGATCAAGGGTATCTCCCAGACTGCATGCCCAGCCCTGTCCCTCCTAACAAAACCCTTGATCGAGGGTATCTCCCAGACTGCATGCCCAGCCCTGTCCCTCCTAACAAAACCCTCGATCTAGAGTATCTCCCAGACTGCATGCCCAGCCCTGTCCCTCCTAACAAAACCCTCGATCGAGAGTATCTCCCAGACTGCATGCCCAGCCCTGTCCCTTCTTACAAAACCCTTGATGGAGGGTATCTCCCAGACTGCATGCCCAGCCCTGTCCCTCCTTACAAAACCCTTGATCGAGGGTATCTCCCAGACTGCATGCCCAGCGCTGTCCCTCCTAACAAAACCCTTGATCAAGGGTATCTCCCAGACTGCATGCCCAGCCCTGTCCCTCCTTACAAAACCCTTGATCGAGGGTATCTCCCAGACTGCATGCCCAGCCCTGTCCCTCCTAACAATACTCTTGATCAAGGGTATCTCCCGGACTGCATGCCCAGCCCTGTCCCCCCTAACAAAACCCTTGATTGAGGGTATCTCACAGACTGCATGCCCAGCCCTCTTCCTCGTAACAAAACTCTCAATCGAGGGTATCTCCCGGACTGCATTCCCAACCCTGTTCCTCCTAACAAAATCCTCGATCGACGGTATCTCCCAGACTGCATGCCCAGCCCTGTCTCTCCTATTCTGACACTTTATTTACCCTTCGCATCATGTGTTTGAATCAAAAACAAAGTAGAGATTAAAGGCGTATGGTTAGCAGGCCTGATGAACAGGTAGAGAATTCAAAACCGTGACGACAACGTTCACATCACCCGCTTTAGAATACGTCACACCCACCTCACTCCCCCCCACCCCTCTGCAACAATTGCCATTGCACCCTTACAGTCTATCACATCCTCCTTGCTTCCTCGTGTACAGCCTTCCCAGCTCTTCCCTTGCTACCCACAACTCAATTGCCGAGCTCTTCCGAAAAAAACCTCCGGATAAAGTGATCTCCTTCCTTCATCATGCTTCCCTCTACAACAATATTTATTCCCCCTCTTCTACCCCATTCTCTCTACTTTGTTATTTTCACCCATGCACTTCCTCTCTCGATCCCAGCTTTCTGGCTTTTAGTTCCTGTGTTTCTATCAATTTCCCCATTTTCTTTTCTTTCTACCTCTTGAATGATCTCAGGCACAATTTGACCCTCGCTGTTGTGGTGCCGTTAAATCCTCATCAAACAAACAAACATACCAAGATCAAAGAGCATTTAATTGTAGGAAGAAGTCTTGAATCGGTCACAGCTGCACTTATAGCTTTTCAGCTACGACAAATAAAAAATAACATGAAATGGTTTTTATTTGTCCCATTTAGAGGTCACAAAATATTGTGCAATTTATGCCAATTAGGTTTGTAGATGTTTTAAAATGCTGTAAAATGGTCAATTTTTAACCAATTTTGAATTGACGTATTGTTGTTTTCATGGTTTTTTGTTTATTTTAAACCATTTAATCTCATATTGTTGCTACCTTTCCATATACCTTTAAATTGAGAACTTTGAAAGGTGGCATTTCTCCGCAACAGAAAAATTATCCCTTGTTTATTTTGAAACCTTAAGTGTTCCTCTCATGTTATTAACTTCCTGGAATTCTATTACCCTGGGAAGTGATTTCTTCCTGCACTTGAAATCCTGTATTATCCTTAAAGACATTATATAAAATGTTTGTTTTTGAAAAATGATTGGTAGTCCTTGAAATAATGAAAACTTGTCTGCCAAAATCAATCAAAATGTCAGTTTTTAAAGTGTTTGACTTACATGGAGCTTGCAAAATTATGAAGATACATGATTAAACTTTTCTATTTCTTACACAAAAATCTGTCAGCTGCATTTTCTCGAACTATCAAGGAAGAGGATTCAAGAATAGTTTTACTTAAATGTGGATTTCTTTATCTGGTTACATCATAAGTTGTCATACTATCTTGGACAAATTTCCTGGGAAATCAAAAAGCCTAAAAAGATAATATTGGAATGAGAGAAAAATTCTTTGTATCAAACTTTCTATATTTCATTCAGCCTGGTTTCAGACTCTGTGCTTTCATTTGGTATTTTTGGACTAATCCTTGGTTGGGTCCGATCCCTGGTCAGGTCTGTTATTTGGTTGGATCCGATCCTTGCTTGGGTCCGATCTTTTGTTGGGTCCAATCCTTGGTTGGGACTGATCCTTGGTTGGGACCGATCCTTCAGGGTGAATCCTTGGTTAAGACTGGTCCTTGTTCGGGGCGGATCCTTGGTTGGGACTGATCCTTGGTCGGGTCCGACCCTTGGTCGGGTCAGACCCTTGGTCAGGTCCGACCCTTGGTCGGGTCCGACCCTTGGTCGGGTCCGATCCCTGCGTCGGGTCTGTTCCCTATGTCGGGTCCAATCCTTGGTTAAGTCATTCTAAAGATTTGAGAAATTGGACCTTCAAGCTTCCTTGCTTTGTGCTTAGTTGTCTGGGGTGATAACTTATTGCACAGTTGTTGGTTGCACTGAGCATAGCCCCTACATATTATGGTTGCTGGTGACTTCAGACAGGTCTAGAAGCAGGGTTTCAATGAGGGTGCTTCTGTTGCAGCATCAATGGTTATGAAACTTGACATTCTTATCATTTTTTCACCTTCAGGTTGGACTGCATTACATGAAGCAAGTAATCATGGTTTCTTTGACTTGGCCAATGTTCTGCTGAAGGCTGGAGCCCAGGTCAACGCCCTTGGTAGTGAAGACTTTACGCCCCTTCATGATGCAGCAGTCAATGGCCACAAAGATGTAAGTTGGATCACCCCAATGGGTTACGTTCTTCTTAAAGGAATATTCCCATGAAATTTACTTATATGATAGGGGACTATTAAAGAAACAATTTGGTGTCAAAATCATCATGTTCTTGTAAAGCATGTTCTTGTATAGCATGTTCTTCTAAAGCATGTTCTTGTACAGCATGTTCTTATACAGCATGTTTTTGTAAAGCATGTTCCTGTAAAGCATGTTCCTATAAAGCATGCCTTTGTAAAGCATGTTCCTGTAAAGCATGCCTTTGTAAAGCATGTTCCTGTAAAGCATGTTCCTGTAAAGCATGTTCCTGTAAAGCATGTTCTTGTAAAGCATGTTCCTGTAAAGCATGTTCTTGTAAAGCATGTTCCTATAAAGCATGTTCCTATAAAGCATGTTTTTGTAAAGCATGTTCTTGTAAAGCATGTGCCTGTGAAGCATGTTCCTGTGAAGCATGTTCCTGTAAAGCACGTTCTTGTACATCATGTTCTTGTAAAGCATGTTCCTGTAAAGCATGTTCTTGTAAAGCATGTGTCTTGTAAAGCATGTTCTTGTAAAGCATGTTCTTGCAAAGCATGTTTCTTGTAAAGCATGTTTATTGTAAAGCATTTTTCTTGAAAGCATTTTTCTTATAAAGCATGTTCCTGTAAAGCATGTTTCTGTAAAGCATGTTCTTGTAAAGCATATTCCTGTTAAGCATGTTCCTGTAAAGCATGTTCCTGTAAAGCATGTTCTGTAAAGCATGTTCCTGTAAAGCATGTTCCTGTAAAGCATGTTCCTGTAAAGCATGTTCCTGTAAAGCATGTTCCTGTAAAGCATGTTCTTGTAAAGCATATTTCTTGTAAAGCATGTTTCTTGTACAGGATATTCTTATAACTCTTGTAAAGCCATTTAACAACAGTTTAAAGTTTCAGGTTTGTTTTTTCAAAATGTGTTAAATTGCACTGACTCTTATTACATGAATACGTTTCCATTTTCAGTTGATTCTATATTTGAAGCTAATAAATATTTCCTTTTTCTTTTGAGAATTTCAAGAAAATTGTAAGGGAAAAATAATGATAATGTATTCATTATCGCAATATTATAACAAATTATTATAAAAAATGACCAATGCGCTTCACAATATATACCAAACAACTTTGAAAGTTTATAAATCATATACTGCAAAATTATTTTGAAAAATGATAAAAATCCTAAGGAAATGTGTTTCAAATTCAAAAAACAAATTAATAAGTGAAATTGAAAATAAGTTAGAATACATAATACACATTAAAAATAAATTATAAACAGATTTAAGGGAAAAAGGCAAGGAATTGAAATAAAACAAGCAAAACCAAGATACAATATATTACAAAAGATTAAAAAAAACTACCTTGGTATAAAACCAGGTAAAAAAAAAAAAAAGATGGGTCTCAAGCTGAGATTTAAAAGTATTAAGACTATTGGCAGAATTTATATGATATTGCAGATGGTTGAATAAAACAGGAGCAGCATAAGAAAATGAAGTGTGACCATAGAGTCACTAGTGGCATAAACAAAAGACTAACTTCTGCATTTGTAGCTTCCTTTAAGACATCAAATGTTCTCTATATATTGAGAAATTCCAAAACTTCAAAGAGCTATTTTTCTTTTTTTGCATTTTCTGAGAATTAGAACCTCAGTGACTTTTCTGCATTCTTTCTCAATTGTCTTCTTTTGGAATCTTTAATGGTAATATTGTTTTATCTTGTGAAATTGACTCACTTATTTGTGGAATAAGTGCAACAAGCATTTCTCTCATATTTTGGTGTAAAAGTGCTGACTTCTACCTCATATCTTGTTCAAATTCCTTAACAAAACAAAAGTAGTTCTTGATCAAAGAAATTTTATTCTCCCCCCTCAGGTGGTTCAAATTTTGCTGAAGCATGGTGCCAACCCACTCTTACAGAACAGACAAGGTCAGTCATCTTTAGACCTTGCTTGCTCCGATGAGATAAGGAAACTTATGCAGAGTGAAACAATTCAGTCGGCGAGTGGAGAATCAAATACGGAATTACAAGGACCTACATCCCTTCAGAGTGGGGACCTGGAGAGGAATCCTGCAAAGAAACCCAAGACCGAGGAACTTGAGGGTAAGGCTACTTTCAGTGGTCAAGCATGTCCATCTTCAAGTAAATTGTTTAGATCATATAGATACATGTAAGTACGCACATCACATATAAGACAGCATTACCAATGACATAGAAGTATAAACTACACATTGTAGTTATGATATTTTGTCTCCATATTTGCTTATAAAATTGATTTTCTCATTGATTACCTCTGCCAACGAAGTTGGACCGAGGTTTTGTTTTCACCTGCGTTTGTCTGTTGTTACCTCCACCAACGAAGTTGGACGGTGCTTGTTTTTGCCTGCGTTTGTCTGTTTGTCATCAAAATATCTCAAGTTCTGATAATTAGATTAAAATTAAAATTGGTGTGTGGTTTTGATATCAGTTAGGGAAGAAGTGATTAAACTTTGGGACATATTGGAACAGGGGGAAGGCAGAAGTTGGGGGTGGTATGTTTTAGTGTGAGATCTGTCAAGACTTAGTTTGAAACCTTCCAATGGAATGTGCTAAACAATGAAATTGTACCTTCAAATGATTCCAAACAATCAATTTTCTGGACTCTTAAGAAAAATCATTTGATTTCTGGTATCAAAGAGAATCAAACAAATGATTTCTTGCATGAAAAGAAAATGATTGAATGTGAATCTTGCCTGAATGGAACTGGAACAATGAAAATAGCCTGAATAAAACTAAAAACAATAATATGACCTTGAAAAAAAAAAGTGTTTAGAAATTATATGTGAGGAAGGATTCTTTGGGATAAAACCTGGTGGGCCTAGGATTTTAGAGGTAGGGGATGGAGATACAGTATGCACTTACAGAGTGCTAATACAACATATGAAGAAGTACATTAATGGTATGTGCCTTTCTGCATTTGGCATGAAATATGTTGTTGTATAAAGTCCTGTTATGAGATTTAGGGCCCGCGTCGTAAAGGCCTCATGGCCTGGTCATACGATTGAGGTTGACCGGTGGTCGATCCAACCAAACACCCCAAAACGCGACACACAACTTGTTATTTATGTTTACCAACACAACACAGATAAGTTCATATGCCATACACTTTACACACACTTATTTCAAAACAAACTCAATATTTTCACCTGCAAACCAGGAACAAATAAAAAAGATTTATCTTTTGTTAAACTTCACAGAGCTAATTACCATTCATACAGCTATGATCACAGAAAATTCACATTTTTGAGTGCTTGCAAACTAAGAGGGGATGCGTGGATGCTCGTTTCTCGTGTACATTGATTCAATAGGCAACTCTGTGCAATTTTGGGGTCAAGCTTCATCTGTGACCAGTCACCTGTCGGTCGGGTGATAGTCGCATTAAGCCTTCTTGACGCCACCCCTTAATGCGGTTTCTTGTTATCACTTTTTCAGATCCATATGATTTTAATCAAGAAAACAGCAATGGACAGAAGATAACGATTCACTGGGCCGCCCCAGACAAAGCCGGCAAGAACTCCTACATGGAAATTACTCGAAAGATACCAAAATTCAGAGAGCCCTCTACGCCGGTGTCATTTACTTCCTCGTCGACCTCGGACAGCGACCTTCTTGACCCCCAGTTGAACCCTATTTTGACCAAAACCTTGACCCCTTTCAGCAAAGAAGAATCGTCCATAAATGAGCCTTCCTCTTCATCTTCTCGTTCAAATACAGCTTCAGGACTTACAGAAATCACGCCAGCATCTGATATTCTCACTCCAACCCTTCACCATCTGAATTTTGAAGAAGAGAGACCGTTATGCATTTCTGAAGAATTGAATATTCCTGATAAAAATGATCAACCATTACCAGCAGGTGTAAGCATAAAGGATGTTGTTGATGTATCAGCTTTGGAGCTGCAAACAAATAAATTACAAACAGTACAGATAAAAAACCCTGATGAGAAAACTACTCCTTCACTGGGAGTTTCATTAGATTCCCAAAAAGTGGCTTATACTATTCCAAGATCAATAAACAAAGGTTTAACGGAGGGAGGGGGTGCAGAAGAAACCAATTTAAGATTGACGATCAGATGTCTTGGCCAAGACAGTGACCTCGTATGTGCAACGCCAGAAAAGAAGACGCCAGAGAAGAAACCTGATGTTCCAAAGAAGAGCGAGGCGATCAGGAAAGTAGAACCGCCTAAAAGAGCTGAGTCTCCAATAAAGGTTGAAGTAGTCGAGAAGCTTGAACCTTGCAAAAAAAGTGATTCGTCCAAAAAAGCCGAAGTTTCAAAGAAGGATTTGTCTAAAAAATCAGAACAGCCCAAGAAAGGGGATTCTGTGAAAAAAGGTGATGTCGCCAAAAAAGGAGAGGTGGAGAAAAAAAGTGACACAACCAAAAAGAGTGAAATAATTCAGCCTACACTGATGTTGTTAGATCAGTGCAGTTTACAATCAACAGTAACAAAGCGTCTGGCTTCTTGTGATTCGTTGTCTCAATTTGAGGAGAAAAATAGTCGTAACAGACAATCACCTTCTAGTCAGATCAGACTTCAGGTTGTGTCCGACCATAGTAATTCATCTGATTCTGACTCCATTCGTGAGTGGAGGATTTTACCAGTGCCCAGTTTAAGTGGGGACAGTGTAAGTATGGAAGAAACATCGCCCAGCAGGAGCTTTGCAGATGTTGGAGCAGTAAGTGACGCCGGGGATGCTACTACAGTTGGAGAATCCATGGATGCTTTGTCGTCGAGTCTACCTGCTGTTGAACAAACGACAGAGAAACAACTGCAAGTGAAAGACAAAACGAAAAAGCACAAAGACAAATCACAAAAGGCTCATAAACGTCATAAACACAGTCATTCCCACGCCCATCCTGCTCCAAAAGAGGAGCAACAAGAGCCTCTTGTAGAGAGTTCGTCCGTGATAGTTCCACCCGTAATTCCTCCTGTGGAGGTGAAGAGGAATTGCCCGGTGCCGTCAAAGAAGCTAGAAGAAGAGGAAGGTAAGGATGGTGGCGGACCTGCAGCGAGAGCATACTATATTGTTCAACAGAAGCAGCCATCCTCTTCAGGCGAAATTAAAAAACTCTTGCTCCGAACAAGTGACAAAATACCTTTACATACAAAACAAGTCTCTGGCATGGATGAGGTTACTTCCTCCAATGAAATCAAGAGTGACAGTGGAAAGAACTCTGAACCAGATTCAACCGCTGTTGCAGATGAACAAGGTATCCCTTTGGGAGGTTCCTTGGAGCAAGATGGCGGATCTTCAGAAGGTAATCCGTTGATATCATCTTCAGATGAAGCTGGACAGAGTTCCTTCATCGAAGGCAAGGTGGTTAAATCCGAGATCAAAGTGGAGAAGCCATCAGATTCTTTAACAGCCGAGAAAAACTCAGAGACTGCTACTTCCGAGGAAAAACCTCAAAAGATCACAAGAACTCTCAGATCAAACTCAAATTTGCAAACTGTCAGTCTGTACGGAAATGATAATGGTGAGAAAGATAAAGAGAAAGAATCAGCTTCTCAACCGATGACAAGAAGTCGGAGGTATCAGCTGGAAGCTGCGGCCTCAGGGTCCGGTACCTTTATGTCTTTATCAGATCAGAGCATGGAATCTCATCCCAGGAAGCGAAAAATGGCAAGACACCGACAGCAGCAGCAACAAGAGGGTGGACCCACTCCTGCTCCGCCGCCATCTGTCCCCATTCATGAACAAGTGAATTCGATGGAGGCCTTCATGAACATTAGGAGGGAGATGAAGAAGAGGCAGAGGGCCATGCTGATTCCTATTACGCCAAACATGCCTCCTGCTTACAATGAGTATCTCATGCATCGGAAGACGTATTTGTTGCAAAGTGATCCGGAGTCAAAAATCAATCGAGCTGTTCCAAAGGTATGTAGTGCATTCGTGAAGGATAGTGTCGTGGTGTGTGAACCTTGTTTTAAAGAAAATAATGAAAGAAACAAAACAGTTAAGTGGTCAAGCATGTGCGTCACAGGTCAAGTATGTCTGTTGCATATGAAAGAGGTCAATAAAAGGAACAAAATGATTTTAAAAGTATTCAAAAAAACTTATTCTGTTAGGTGATAATCATGTTGAGTTTTTTAGAAGTGGCTGATTTCAGATCACTTCTCCAGCTGCCCCAGAAGTATTTTTGTATTTCATTAAAATACTTTAAAATGTTTCAGAAATCTTATTCTGTTTAGAAGATAAACAATTTTTATTATAGAAATAACTGGTTTCAGAATAGAAGTTACATCACTTCTCCAGCTTCCCCAGAAGTATTTTTGTATTTCATTAAAATACAAACTGAGAATTTCAATAACATAAGTCCACCAAGGATTCACTTTTCACCATCTGAAATATTGTATTTACCTATTAGGAAAGGTGGGAATAATTATCAACATGAAACCCATTGAAGAAAATGGATGTGTGTACTTTTGCGACATAGACTTTCAACACCAATCGTTTTCAATTAAGTTGTGACATTTCTTAAACATGACGAAACAAGATAATGAAGTACTTTCCTTAATATATGTTTGTCTTTTTGTCCTCTGTCAAACATGACGCACATGTCTGAACATGAAACTTCCCTGTAAATGGTTGTAGAATTCAGTTATTTTTAGATTGTCGTATTGAAATGGTAATTAGTGATAAGCAACTGGAATGAGATCACAGAGCGGGGTTGTAAAATCAATTAGTGAGACGATAATCTTTTTATTTTCAGTGGGTTTGGGTTTATTTCATCTTTAGATCAGATGCAGCCTTCCCAGCTGCCTATGTATGTGTGTGTATGGGTGTATGTATGTGTGTATGTATGTATGTGTGTCTGTGACAAGCTTGTAAACACAATATCTCAAGAACTGCGTGGTGGCTTTGTCATACTTAGTATATGGATGTGTTGTGGTCTGTAGATGATCCCTTTTGTTTTTTGTGCTGATGTCATGAATATTAAGTAGTAGGCGGGGCTAAATGTAAAATTCTCTTAACAAGCTTGTAAACACAATATCTCACGACAATGAGGTGGATTTATGCTATTCTTCGTATATGGGTGTGTTGTGGTCTGCAGATGATCCCTATTGTTTTTGGTGCTGATGTTATTAATAGTAATAAGAAGGCGGGACTAACTGTGAAATTTTGTTTATGCTCTTATTTCCAGGAAGTCATGACAGATTTAAATCATACTTGGTATGATACTTGATAAAAGCAAGGATGATATAGGATCCCATATAATGTTGAGTTGTTGACTTCATCATTATTCATGTCAGGTGGAGCCAAATACAATTCTTCATTAGTTGTTGTGATTGTGGCTTATAGTTTTCAGGCAAAAACCTTAACACTTAAACAATACACAAATTACATGTTCCAGTATGATAAATGAACTAAACATGTAAGAACTCAACATGTAAAGATACCAGTGTACAATTTAAAAAGAATTGCTTCTATCCAATGTTAGCATCAGAATCATGTTAAAGCTGAATCTCTTTGACAAGTAAATCCTCAGAACAGCTTTTTTAGGGCACCAGTTGTGTCAGCAAATTTTCAAAATTCCCAAAGGATTTTTAATCTCCTCTGCAAAATTATAAGCCTTAATTTCAATTTTTTTGTGATCTACTGAACACAATACAATGTATGATAAAATGCAAAGGTTGTTATTATTTAAGTATACATATCTGCTTGTATGGAATAAACTGTAGTCTCAATTATGTATCAGTTGTAAATGAGATTCATAATATTCATTTATTGACCATTATCTTTTTAAGCTGACTCACTCTGATGTTAGCCATTGTAATCACACGCTCACACGCTTAGTTTACCAGGTCATCTGCAAGGTGTGCACATGATTGAATTCTTTGCTTAGTAATAAACCATAATCATATTAACATGTCTAATAAATAAATGCAAGATTTTATCATTGTTAATTTGATTAAGGAAAAAAATCTGTGACAAGAATTCAAGGCTTCTGTCATGTTCTGTGTATGTATGTATGTACATTATGTATGTATGTATGTATGTATGCATGCATGCATACATACATACATACATACATACATGAGCATGCATGCATACATACATGAGCATGCATGCATGCTCATGTATGTATGTACCTCCCAGGTTTTAAGAGATTTTTATCATATTTCAGTCTCATGTTTGCTATTTTCATGAATCTTATGATTATTTTGTTTCATCTCCTTGGATCCATAGATATTAGCTACTTGCAAAGGGGATGAGGGATTTCTTCCAGCAAAATACAAAATTCAATTGGAAAATGATGATATGTGGTTGCTGTCATAATGTGAAATATACAAAAATGTTATAGGAGTTCTTAAGCAAAGCAATAAAATGATTTGGTTGATTTATTTAATCTGTCCCAAAGAAATATTACCCTTGTCTCACCCTTATTCATCTATGGTTCAATATTTTCTTGCAGTTGTCTCCTCCAGAGAACCTGAATGCTATCCTTAAAGTTCACTTTGAAAGTCAGGAGAAACAAAGGCACTCATTAAGGCTACAACACCAAATAGAAAGGGTAGGTGCATAAATTTGAATGCCCGCATAATGATGATAATGGGAATGAAAAAACGGTAATGGTAAGGTTGATCAGCAAGTTATTCACCTCCTGGGTTTATTGTCATTCTTTGAGAATACTGTCATACCATCTTGAGAAGAAAGTTCAAAGGTGTGTCTAACCTAAAGGATTTTTGTAATCAGAGATGTGAAATGGAACTGTGAGGATTTACTTTTGCATCTTGTTTTGTTTCAGGAGATAGGTTTTAAAGCTATTACACATTTGTTTAAAAAAATGTGATATTTCACCATCTCATTTTCTTGACAGTTGTTGGTATACTTTGGAAGTCAATGAAGCCCTTTTTCCTGATTGAAAATGACTATTTACAAAATTTCTTGAGATGTTAAAGGATTAGTTCAGGGGTCAAGCAAGTCTATCTAATATGAAAGAGGACTTCAAAAAAAAAAAAAATGGTGGAGAAAACATTCAAAAATCTTATTCCGTTAAGGATTAGTTCAGTGGTCAAGCAAGTCTATCTAATATGAAAGAGGACTTCAAAAGAAACAAAATAGTGAAGAAAGCAATCAAAAATCTTCATCCATTAAGGAGATATATATCAGTTTAAAATTTGTTAGCATTTGGGTAAAACGACTGAAAAGTACTAGTTGTGATGTCATAGCCTCAGATTCCTTAGTCTTTATGTATGCTATCATATTTTGTCCTGTGATTTTGTGGCTTAAAAACTATGGGATGTGTCAAAAAGTAGTAAAACTGAATCTAGGATGGGTATTTATTATAATATACCACCTGAAGAAAGTCTAGGAGGAAAATAATTTAATTAGTAAACCAATTCAATAAACTTTCTTTAAAATACATTAACAATTGTTAAGAATGTGAGGATGAAGATGCCAACTTTCCATACTAGATTTACTACACCAGTCATTTCACACAGATAAGGTCTTTAATCTTGAATATCTACTCAACAAAATAAGATTATTAATCACTTTCTTCACTAAGCTGTTTCTTTTGAAGTCCTCTTTCATATAAGATGGACATGGCATGACCACTGAACTAATCCTTTAAATCACAGACACTTCACTAGATTGTTAATAATCATTAGCATACCCAATGGTTGTAAAGTACAAATTCTATGTATATCAATAACATGATGATCTAGCCGCCACATTGAAAAGTTGTCCAAATTGGGGGTATACCTGTCTAATGATGCTACATCTCATCCCCACTAAATGGAACCCCCACAAAAGTAGTATTAACATTCAAGCATAGCAGGATAACAACTGCATGCCAAATAATCAATAAAGATAGGTTAATCACTTATGCATAAATCGTGTTGTGGAGCTTGGAAACTGTATCCTATAATTTAATGCATGAGTAAGCAAGTAATGCAAATTGGAAGGGGTTGTAATATGATCACCCGACCAGTTTTCTGTTAATGATTGGGTGTTTAGGACACATTTTTAATGCAGCCTTAGGATCCTAATGAAAATACGCTGATAGATGTAAGCTATGGACATTTCTGTTATATTAGAATCGGTCATTTCTACAAATATCTATACCAAATTGTACCTACTTGCAAAACTCAACTTATGCTTGTAAGTGTTCACATTAGTGAAAGGGATATGGGGATTCCCCCGTCTTTTATCAGAATTCCCCCTGAAAGATATTACAAAGGAGGGAATTTCCTATTGCTAATAGCACATGACATGTAAATCTCAACACAGATTAGTCGATCAAACAAATAATTAAACTATCTGAGTTAGATGATTGACAGCTTTTTCAACCAATCACTGCATGAATTTGCCTAGCAACAATATCTGCATAACTAAGTGGATAAAGATCAGACAAGTGCCATAAATGGATCAAAACTTGTGGAGACCACATGAACATCTAAATGTCAATGTACGATTGCAGATTTGAGGTTTGTTTTCCCCACTTAGTTACTGCGTTGCTATGGTGGGCGTCGCCTATTTCGTGACCTGGAAAGGTTAATTCACCCTCAAACTTCAATTCTAGTGTAAACAGTGATGCTTGTAAATCTTCTCACAATGGATTGCAGAAGACTGTTTTCAAAATTATGTAACTTTTAAATATTTTATAGTATTACCTATAATGACCAGGGATGAAATATATTCACCTGGGTTGGATTCGTGACTGAGGTCATCAGACCGCATAGTAACCGCGCACCGCTGGAGTGAAAACAAAAGTGTAGCGGATAGGCCCGAATTTGAACAAACTTGTGATTTTTCAAAATATTGATTAATCAACTACAATTCTTTAAGACAATGTAAGATGATTGATTTGGAATAGGTGGCGTTGCTTTGTTGAATTTTCGGTAAAAATATATCACTGTTTTGGTCAATTCGAAATTTCCGCAACACCCAAATTTGTATGTTTAACATGTAAATACCAGCAGGTGTACCAGTAACACATACATTGTCTAATCGTCCTTAAAACTTGATATAAACTTCAATTAATTGTTATACTTCACTACACAATCAACTAACTAAGCATCTAAAATGAATGAAAATGGAGTTAAATTAACAATTGGTAATTGTAAAAATTTTGTCCGACTTTGCATTCCCACGAGCAGACACACAGACTTGCCATTCGTGTAATGCACAAAACTTTGTTTTCACCCCAGCAAATAACGTCATCTCCCAGATGTGACGTGGCAGCACATCATGGCAACAGTGGTCCCCAACTTTTTTTTCACAGGTATCCAGAAGGATAAAGAGGAGGAAAAGCAAAAAAAGGGAAGGAAGGGAGGGGGAATACACACAAATATTTTGCAAGACTTTTAATGGTCCCACAAGGTAAAGTATTTTTACCACTCATGATAAGGACAATATTTGAATTAATTGTATTTGTCACAGGAGAAACTCATGCTGGCCACGGAGCAAGACGTCTTACGTGTGTACAGCAGAGGTGCGAGAGCTGTAGCCAATCAGGCGGTTCCTTTCAGTGCCTGCATGATTCTCAAAGATGAAGAGTCTACAATATTCCAGATCCATTGGTATGTGTGTTCAAACATATCTGCTTGTATTTAAATTATTTTTCCTCAATTTTTTTTTCAGGTGGTATATTATGAATACCCTTCCGAGATTCAGTTTTACTACTTTTTTGAAATATCCTGTTGTCTTTAAGCCACAAAATCACAGGACAAAATATGATAGAATACATAAAGACTTTAAGAATCGGAGGCTTATGACATCACAAATAGTCTGATTTCAGTTGTTTTTATACAAATGATACCAAACTTTAAACCTAAACATCTCCTTAACGGAATAAGATTTTGCAATGCTTTCTGCACCATTTTGTTTCTTTTGAAGTCCTCTTTCATTTAAGATGAACATGCTTGACTCCTGAACTAATCCTTTAATTGGAAAAAAATGTTATAAACAATCAAAATTGGTTAAAAATTGAGCAGTTTACAGCATTTTGAATTTTAAGGCAGTATTGTAATACATTTTTCAAATTGTATTTAAATTTTGTGACATCACAAAGGAAAACCTATGAATTTTCTTATTGTTTTTTCAATCATTATTTGAATGGGAGCAGTTGAATATTTCCTTGAGGTGAATCTCCATCCTACCTTTGTATATACCTTTAAAAGGCTAGTAGTCAAGTTTATCCATTGTATGCAAGAGGACACTAACACTTCAAATCCCATGCAGTCGTGACACAACCGATTGGACATGTACTTTTCAAAAACTTATTTTGCTTCGTCAAATAGGCCCACACAGTGATCCTGGTATCATTTGAAAGAGCTCAAATAGTACTTTCAGAAAATGTAACTTTTTGATGGGGGTTATGTTATGTTGAAGATTTTTGAGATAAAATGGGTTGAAATAAAGAAAAAGTTTAAAAATTTAACGAAAAAAACATTTTTCTTTCTTTTCTTTTAAAAACTTCCTTGTCATACTTCCAGACCTTGCATTTTACTGAAAACTTATGAGAAACTGTTAAAGACATCAATGCATTTAATTTGGTCGAATTCTGACTGCCCCTCTCCATCAATATCTTTTTATGGCAAAAATTCATGATTTTCAGCCTTTTTGAGACCATTTTTGACAAAAATTGTAGTTTCTGATTGCAATACAACTGCCGTATGCCAAAAATATTGTCAGAATCATTATTTCACATATTTTGAATTAACAACAAAAAGAGCAACTGCCCCCTCTTTATTCACACCAAAATATAAGTAGTTAAACAAATCCCCACACTATAACATATGCAGTGTAGTGGTAAGCATGCGGGATTGCAACATGAGTGACCCAGGTTCGAATACCGACTGAATGCGTGGCTTTGTTTTTCGCGAGTAATTACTGTGGTGATTATTTTCTCGTTTATTTTCATTGTTTTTGCATGTTTTGCAATGAGGAAAAAAGATTCAGACTGGGTTGAAAAAAGGTATCAATGAAAAGGAAATTTCACAAACCATCAAAATATGTAAATCCCTAATTTTCATTATTCACAAGAAATAATGCAAGCTCAAAAAAATTGAGCAATATCAACCTAATTTTGCCTAAAATTTGTAGATTTTCATATTTATGTCGATATTGTCTTTAATTTGAATCTTTTATTAAAAAGTTTATTGTCTTAGCATTGATATAAACCAAACTTGTAGTGATACAAAACGAAAGGAAAGTTATGAAAATTAATTTTGAAAAACAAAAGTTCCAAAAACTTGCAGTCACGTTTTGAACCGTGTGGGGCACAAAGGGTTAATGAAAAAAAAATTATGTTTAGGTTTGTTTAACCTTCTCATTCTGTTATGAAGATATTAGAATTTAAGACTATATCAGATTTATGTAAAAGGAGTGAAGTTCAGACTAATAGTGACATCATATCATCTCATTCCTTGGAAGTCTTTTGTGACTTACATCAATAGATTTTGTGATTCAAATTAATCAGATATGTCCAGAGAATACTGAAACAGAGTCTAGTGAAGTAAATGTTATTAATTTCTGAATACTTTTTTTTAAATTAATTTTTCAAGTAGATAAATAAATTTCCAATGTATTTACAATTGACCTGTCTGAGTTAGATGACTGACAACTTTTTCAACCAATCATCGCATAAATTTGCCTAGCAACAAATCTGCATAACTAAGTGGGGGCAAACATACCCGGCACTGGTACAGTACAGCTAGCTAGCAGCACGCTCATGTAGTCAATGCAATTTACTGTACAAAACAAATTTCTGCACACAGACAGGGTGACGGCTAAATGTTGAACAGAAATTGCACTAAGGAAACTGAATTTTTTTATCCCATTTGCTAAAAACTCTAGAAACATCCGGAGAAGTGCATAAATGAATCAAAGCTTGCGGCAGGCCTCGCGAACATCTAAATGTCAATGCATTGGTAATGCACAATGCGGATTTGAGGTTTGTTTGCCCCACCTAGTTACCGCATTGCTATGGTGGGTGTGACTTATTTAGTAATTCAGAGACATTAATTGTTAAGAAGTGAGGAAGGCTATGGTGGGTGTGACTTATTTGGTAATTCAGAGACATTAATTGTTAAGAAGTGAGGAAGGCTATGGTGGGTGTGACTTATTTGGTAATTCAGAGACATTAATTGTTAAGAAGTGAGGAAGGCTATGGTGGGTGTGACTTATTTGGTAATTCAGAGACATTAATTGTTAAGAAGTGAGGAAGGCTATGGTGGGTGTGACTTATTTAGTAATTCAGAGACATTAATTGTTAAGAAGTGAGGAGGGCTATGGTGGGTGTGACTTATTTGGTAATTCAGAGACATTAATTGTTAAGAAGTGAGGAAGGCTATGGTGGGTGTGACTTATTTGGTAATTCAGAGACATTAATTGTTAAGAAGTGAGGAAGGCTATGGTGGGTGTGACTTATTTGGTAATTCAGAGACATTAATTGTTAAGAAGTGAGGAAGGCTATGGTGGGTTTGACTTATTTGGTAATTCAGAGACATTAATTGTTAAGAAGTGAGGAAGGCTATGGCGGGTGTGACTTATTTAGTAATTCAGAGACATTAATTGTTAAAAAGTGAGGAAGGCTATAATGGGGGTGACTTATTTAGTAATTCAGAGACATTAATTGTTAAGAAGTGAGAAAGGCTATGGTGGGTGTGACTTATTTGGTAATTCAGAGACATTAATTGTTAAGAAATAAGGAAGGCTATGGTGGGTGTGTCTTATTTAGTAATTCAGAGACATTAATTGTTAAGAAGTGAGGAAGGCTATGGTGGGTGTGACTTATTTAGTAATTCAGAGACATAAATTGTTAAGAAGTGAGGAAGGCTATGGTGGGTGTGACTTATTTAGTAATTCATAGACATTAATTGTTAAAAAGTGAGGAAGGCTATGGTGGGTGTGACTTATTTAGTAATTCAGAGACATAAATTGTTAAGAAGTGAGGAAGGCTATGGCGGGTGTGACTTATTTAGTAATTCAGAGACATTAATTGTTAAGAAGTGAGAAAGGCTATGGTGGGTGTGACTTATTTAGTAATTCAGAGACATTAATTGTTAAGAAGTGAGGAAGGCTCTGGTGGGTGTGACTTATTTAGTAATTCAGAGACATTAATTGTTAAGAAGTGAGGAAGGCTATGGTGGGTGTGACTTATTTAGTAATTCATAGACATTAATTGTCAAGAAGTGAGGAAGGCTATGGTGGGTGTGACTTATTTAGTAATTCAGAGACATTAATTGTTAAGAAGTGAGGAAGGCTATGGTGGGTGTGACTTATTTAGTAATTCAGAGACATTAATTGTTAAGAAGTGAGAAAGGCTATGGTGGGTGTGACTTATTTAGACATTCAGAGACATTAATTGTTAAGAAGTGAGGAAGGCTATGGTGGGTGTGACTTATTTAGTAATTCAGAGACATTAATTGTTAAGAAGTGAGGAAGGATGTGATATCATTGTTCCACACAAATCAGTTTCATGCAAACTTACGACAACTTAAAAATTAAATATCTCCTGAATAGAAGAAAATATTAGTCTCTTTACAGGTCTGACCGTCTTGTTTTCCCCCCTTCCCCCTATCCCCAATAAGGGTGTTTCAGCTGAAGTCAGGAGGTCACATGACTTTGTTTACATCGCCTTTTTGTTGGGGAAAAACACTGTCGTCTGTTGTATACTTCGTTAGACTTACGTATGTTCGCATGTTGTTATATGAGATTATTTTTGTAAGATGATTATTCAGAAATTCTGCTGTGCAGTTGGTTGCACTAATAGATGTGTGCGATGGAATAAAAAGACATTTTCTCGATTTCCATCTGATCCACGTTGAAAGTGGGTTTCTGCTGTATGATGCGACGACTTTCAACCTACGGTACACACTAAGATTTGCAGCGAGCACTTTATATCAGGTATGTAGGCTTTGTCTGAGTATAGCGAACATTAAGCTGGCATTAACGTTAAAGTTACTCTTCGTATGCCCGTTGAATATATAAAACTTAAAGAAAATAGGAAGTAAAATCGGAAGCGAACAAAAATCGTATTAGTGAAAATCGCTGAAGTGGTACTGGTAGGTTAGCATGTAGTATGTTTGTTGTGCGATGGGACTGGGCCGTGTGAAGACACATGAACGCAATGATGCCGCTGCCCTGCAAAATGGCTTCCAGTTGAGTTAAGAGTCATGTGATGAATTACCTCTATAGACCTGCTTGACAACTAAGCTAATCCTGTAACCATTTGATTTCTTACAGCCCCCTGAGGATAGCAAAGCTAACAACAGGCAGAGGTTCAATGGCAGACAGTTCTATTCCTGGCTTCATGATGTGGATGAAAAGTATGAAAAGATCAAGGTAGGCTGGCCATGTTTAATTTGCTTGTTACATGGACAGGCACTTGAGGTTATCCCTCCCCTCCCCCACCACAAAAGAAAATGTCAACAAAATGGAAGTATTATGGATTGAAACTTGTGCATTTCTTGATCCAAAGCCAAAATATAAGATTGTGAGTGTAACAATCTTTTTTGTAAGTTTATACCTTGCTGGACATGGTCTAAGAGTCATATCATCAGATTGGCAAGCTAGAGCGGTTTGAGTGGGTCTTTACTCATGCACTGAGTGCTTCACAAGTAGTTTTTTAGCTGGACTATTCAAAGAATAGTAGAGCTATTCTACTACTCATGCACTGAGTGCTTCACAACTAGTATTTTAGCTGAACTATTCAAAGAATAGTAGAGCTATTCTACTACTCATGCACTGAGTTCTAGTTTTTAGCTGGACTATTCAAAGAATAGTAGAGCTATTCTACTACTCATGCACTGAGTGCTTCACAACTAGTTTTTTAGCTGGACTATTCAAAGAATAGTAGAGCTATTCTACTACTCATGCACTGAGTGCTTCACAACTAGTATTTTAGCTGAACTATTCAAAGATAGTAGAGCTATTCTACTACTCATGCACTGAGTGCTTCGCAACTAGTTTTTTAGCTCGACTTTTCAAAGAATAGTAGAGCTATTCTACTACTCATGCACTGAGTGCTTCACAACTAGTTTTTTAGCTGGACTATTCAAAGAATAGTAGAGCTATTCTACTACTCATGCACTGAGTGCTTCACAACTAGTTTTTCAGCTGGACTATTTAAAGAATAGTAGAGCTATTCTACTACTCATGCACTGAGTGCTTCCCAACTAGTTTTTTTAGCTCGACTATTCAAAGAATAATAGAGCTATTCTACTATGCATGCACTGAGTGCTTCACAACTAGTTTTTTAGCTCTACTATTAAAAGAATAGTAGAGCTATTCTACTACTCATGCACTGAGTGCTTCACAACTGGTTTTTCAGCTCGACTATTCAAAGAATAGTAGAGCTATTCTACTCATGCACTAAGTGCTTCACGACTAGTTTTTTAGCTCTACTATTCAAAGAATAGTAGAGCTATTCTACTACTCATGCACTGAGTGCTTCACAAGTAGTTTTTTAGCTCGACTATTCAAAGAATAGTAGAGCTATTCTACTACTCATGCACTGAGTGCTTCACAAGTAGTTTTTTAGCTGGACTATTTGAAGAATAGTAGAGCTATTCTACTATCCCGTTTGTCGGTGTCTGGTAAAGTTTTGGTTAAAGTTTCCAAAACTTAAATTATGAATGGTATACATTCCTGTGACTTGGCATAGAGGTAGAGGACATGGGTACTGTTCAAATGTGCATGATTGGGGGGTGGGGGAATGTGTGTGGATACTAATTAGCTTATTTGCATAACAATGAAAATATTTGTCCGCTTAAAGTTTTGGTTAAAGTTTGTATAAGTTTAGTTATGAATGGTGTACATTCATGTAACCTGGAATAGGGGTACTGTTCACGTGAGCATGATTAGGGGTTGTGTGGCATAGGGGTTTTGTTCAAGAGAGCATGATTAGAAGTTGTGTGTGCATACTAATAAGCTCATTTGCATAACAATGAAAATATTTGTATCTATGATATCTCTTAAATTACAGTGAATGTGGGGATTTTGTTTGCACAAATGATCATATATTTGAAGAGCATTGTATACACTTAATGGTGAGGTGTAGTGTGTATATTAATTAGGTTATTTGCATAACAAAATATTTCATACAAAATGTTTACCATTTATGAGTGCATAATTTAAGTTATGAATGGTGTACATTCATGTAATTTGCCACAGGGGTAGAGGACTTGGGTACTGTTCAAATAAGAATTGATTAGGGGTTGTGTGTGCATACTAATTAGCTTATTTGCATAACAATGAAAATATTTGTATCTATGATATGTCTTAAATTAAACCGGGAGTGGAGATTTTGTTTACACAAATGATCATATATGTGAAGGGCATTGTCTACACTCAATGGTGAGGTGTAGTGTGCATATTATTAATTAGGTTATTTGCATAATAGTAGCCTTTTGTAAAAATATTTAACCTGAGATAATAACTTGATACAGTTGTAGGTGGCATTGGTACTGTTCAGTTAAGCATGATTGGGGGGTTGTGTGTACATACTAATTAGCTTATTTGAATAACAATGACAATATTTGTATCTATGGTATCTTTTAGTATAAAGTGGGAGTGGGAATTTTGTTTACACAAATGATCATATATGTGAAGAGCATTGTCTACTCTTAATGGTAAGGTGTAGTGTGCATATTATTTACGTTATTTGCATAACAATTTTCCCTTAACTTTTTCAGCTGTCAAATTATAATTACCCTGAACTAGATTCTTTTCAAGTACTACGGATTAAGATTTTTGAATGCTTTTTTAATTTTTGTTTCTTTTGAAGTCCTCTTTCATATACGATAGACATGTTTGGCCACTGAACTAATCCTTTAATGGAAAAAGATTTTTTAATGCTTTCTTCACCATTTTGTTTCTTTTGAAGTCCTCTTTCATATACGGTGGACTTGCTTGACCTCTGAACTAATCCTTTAATAAAATAAGATTTTTTTATTAATGCTCTCTTCACCATTTTGTTTCTTTTGAAGTCCTTTTTATATAAGATGGACATGCTTGGCCACTGAACTAATCCTTTAACAGAATAAGATTTTTGAATGCTTTCTTCACCACTTTGTTTCTTTTGAAGTCTTCTTTCATATATGATGGACTTGTTTGACCACTGAACTAACCCTTTAAAAGAAAAAAAGTTTCAATTACAGAGTTTTCCTTCATTTTAATTCTAGGAGGATTTACTTAAAGCGCCACCAACAAGAAGCAGCATCCCTCTATGCCATCCAGAAATTTGAATGGGAACTAAAATTGCAGGAGCTAAAAATGTGGGACTTCAAAAGTCCACCCAAGGTCTCGTGCAGTCATGTTCCGATGGTCGAGGTGGACAGAGACTTTGATTTACTCCCAGCTTGAAGGAGCAGCAAATGATGTTGTTATGGTGATGCAGCTGACGATGTCATTTGGCAGGTAGTATGGTACTTATCTTGCCAGAGAGTAGACCCATAGGGTGTTCATGTAGAACTTAAGCCACAAATGGTGTGAGTTGTTACACACATTAAAGCGATTGTCTGGACGGTGAATCAGTTCTATGGTGTAGTATGTAGAGATTAGGCTTTGCTGGAGTGTTGAAGTAGTTGGGTATTCTGCTAAGGGCAGCGTAGGACTGAACATAATATAACAAGATTACGGGCTTAAAAGGGTTAGTCACCTCATAAAAAGCCCAAACCAACACCACCACCACCACAAAAATGAAAAATAAAAATCAAAGATGCCTAAAGTTAGTGAAGAACTTATCAATGTTGACCTTGAAATTGTGAACAGAATTGAAGCTTATTACCCACTCAGGCAAACCATTCCACTCATTAACAACTATTTGCGAAAAGCTTAAACGCCAAATATTTATCTGTGAGAACTTTTTGGTCAAGTTCAAACTGTTACCACGTCACATGAGGTTTAGCTGAAACATGCAAGAAATAACAGAAAGTCGAAGCATCAATACCAGATAGGAATATTAAAAACCTGATTCATATCGCCACATACTCTTCTCAACTCAAGCGTGGTCAAACCAAGAATTCCCAACCTAGATTCATAAAAAAGATTCCTTACTTCATGAATAAGTCTAGTGGCTCTGTGCTGAATCTGCTCCAAAATGAACTTATCCTTCTCATAAAGGGACTTTCAAGCCTGAATAGCATACTCAAGCTGAGGCCTGACTAACTGCTTATACAAATTAAGAACCTCTTTACCAAGAAAACAAAATTTTCTTTAATCAAATCAAGCAGCCTACTTATTAGGTGCTGTACCTTATTTCTTGCTCAGAAATTACTATGGTGAAATTTACTACAAAAACATTGCCAATGAAGTATGTCATTTTGGTCAAGTTTGTGAAAGTTCTGTACATGATAAGATAGACTTTGGAAATTGTTTAATTCAATGTTTGCTTCAATTGAAAAATCTAATAAAACAGTATTTTAACCTGGCCTAAAAACAAAGCCCCTATGAGGTGGTTGTATATTTGTGCCTAAATGTTAGTAGTAGAACAAAACACATGAAGAAGTAAGTGACGTGAAATTTAATACTAGCAGTTCAATTTTACAGTCACATAGCAAAATATTCACTTGGTCGGAAATGTGACCCGAGGTCATCAAACAGCATAGCGAACGTGCACATTCACCCCACATTGGAGTGAAAACAAAGCGATCAGCTGTGTTTGTTTACATGCCATGAGTACCACACACAGTAAATGCATACAGACTTGCCCACAGTAAACACATACAGACTTGCCCACATGTATCGAGCAAAGGTTTGTTTTTACTTCCAGAAAAGACATCACCTCCCGGATGTGACATGGAACCGACCAAGTGAATTGATAATATTCTCCTCTTCAACTTGAACTCTTGCCAAAATTATTGAAGGTGATATTGCACAGAATAGGGAGTACCCACAAAGATCTGTAATTAATTGTAAAGTGTAAAAATTGTTGCCGGTTTTGAAACTTGTGAACTTTATGAAGAAAACCTCTTCCATTTTGCTGAATAGGTATTGTTTGCCTTAGAAACCTGTATCAAAGCTTTAAGAAAATGCCATGTACTATAGTAAATAGTGTTTTAGAGTGAGGCTAAGAATAAGTGAAATGCTTAGTTATTCTTGATAACCTAACATTTTGTGTTCCACCATTTCCATGGGCATTGATTGTATATTGTATAAGGCAGTAGTATTTGTATGTAAATAGATTAGGTGTGGTTGTAGGATATTGGAACTTACAGAAAGACGAGTGCAACTTCAACACGTTAAATTCACCTAGTCTCAGTAGAGGGGTATTGGTATGGATTGGCATGTTTTGTTCACTTTTAAATTGTACATTTGGATGTCAGCCGAACACACTTTTTAACTCATTTGGTGGCATCGACTTTCATAAATGGACGGGAAGAGCATTCCATTCTTTTACCATTTTTCTGTCGTTTTGTTCATTCTTGAATGAATCACACATAATTTCATGGAGTGTCCTTTTTGTGTATGAAATCGTTTCACTGACAGAATATACCAGACCGTGGAGCTGACCAACACAAAATTTTGTCATGATCTTGAAAATTTGTTAGTATGAGTCCCTTATAAGAGGGGCAATCTCACTGCCAAGTGTTGAATATGGGTCCTTTAAGCGAGTGTACCAGTGGGCCCTATAAGAGGGGCAATCTCACTGCCAAGTGTTGAATATGGGTCCTTTAATCGAGTGTACCAGTGGGCCCTATAAAAGGGGCAATCTCACTGCCAAGTGTTGAATATGGGTCCTTTTAACCAAGTGTACCAGTGGGTGTAAGTCCTGTATGCAATATGGATTTGTTTGAGAAACTTTAAAATTTAGTTGGGAGAGAAATTGACACATGTTGTTAGCAGTACATTTTTTGCAAACCTCAAAACTGGGATTTAATTTGGCACAAATGACATTGATTTAAGTATGGGGTAGCCCTCTGTTCTTGTGGGCGAAAGAAAATTTTATTCTCTTGAGTCTGGGATGCATCTTTCATGACTGCTTTTGCAGCTCAAGCCAAGTTGATCTCTGATTAAGGTTTTTTTAATATTTTGTGATACTTTTTTTATAATATTTTCATAAGAGTTCTTAGTCTTACACTGTAAGAGTACATTTTTTATCTGTTGCATTATTTGTGGTTGAATAAACCACAATGTTTTATACTTCAGTTGCATGAAGTTTCCGCATAATTCGTATAAAATCCTGTGCTATTAAATACAACCTGTTGTCTAGTAGAAAATTGTATGTTGTTGTTCACATTGTAAATATAGCAAAGATATGGTGCAATTAAAATTTAAAGAAAAAAATTAAGATTGCGAGTCTTTTAATCACCTTGCCAATTAAGTCGGTGAATTGACGGCCACCAATGACTTTACCTCTTCATGCTTTAAAAGGTTATTCTGAAGCTGCCTTTTAATTTTCCTCAGAGATAACGGATCAAGTTCATTCACTTCCTCCCAAAGTAAACGGAAATGAGATTGGTTGTACCACCACATGGAATTAAATGCAAGAATTTATAGGATCCCCTTATTTGGTTGTTCTAACACATGGATTATAATGCAAGAATTTATAGGATCCCCCTGATTGTTTTTCCACCACATGGAATATAATGCAAGAATTTATAGGATCCCTCGATTGGTTGTTCCAACACATGTGATTATAATGCAAGAATTTATAGGATCCCCCTGATTGGTTGTTCCAACACATGGATTATAATGCAAGAATGTATAGGATCCCCCTGATCCACCACATGGATTATAATGCAAGAATTTATAGGATCCCCTGATTGGTTGTTCCACCACATGGAATATAATGCAAGAATTTATAGAATCCCTATGATTGGTTGTTCCACCACATGGGATATAATGCAAGAATTTATAGGATCCCCTGATTGGTTGTTCCACCACATGTATTATAATGCAAGAATTTATAGGATCCCCCGATTGGTTGTTCCACCACATGGAATATAATGCAAGAATTTATAGGATCCCTCGATTGGTTGTTCCACCACATGGATTATAATGCAAGAATTGATTGTATCCCCCTGATTGGTTGTTCCACCACATGGATCATAATGCAAGAATTGATTGTATCCCCCTGATTGGTTGTTCCACCACATGGAATAAAATGCAAGAATTTATAGAATCCCTTTGATTGGTTGTTCCACCACATGGGTTATAATGCAAGAATTTATAGGATCCCTCTAATTGGTTGTTCCACCACATGGATCATAATGCAAGAATTGATTGTATCCCCCTGATTGGTTGTTCCACCACATGGATTATAATGCAAGAATTTATAGGATCCCTCTGATTGGTTGTTCCACCACATGGGATATAATGCAAGAATTTACAGGATTCCCCGATTGGTTGTTCCACCACATGGATTATAATGCAATTTATAGGATCCCCTGATTGGTTGTTCCACCACATGGAATATAATGCAAGAATTTATAGGATCCTCTGATTGGTTGTTCCACCACATGGATTATAATGCAAGAATTTATAGGATCCCCTGATTGGTTGTTCCACCACATGGGATATAATGCAAGAATTTATAGGATCCCTCTGATTGGTTGTTTATTTTAGTGAGCTATTCACATACCAGCAACTGATTTAATGCCATACCACCCACTTAGATATCAATAAAAGACACAAGAATAACTTATGATTACCATGAATTATATATTTTTTTAATTCTTCTAATAGCATATTACAAACTAATCTACCTTAGCAAATTTGTTTGCAAAGAGTAGGAGTATACTATTTGTTTTGTTTATTTATATCCACTCGATCATCAATTAATGAGAATTTACAACATTTGGTACTTTAGTATAAGGAATGAATTACAATAGAAAATAAATTTACATGAATGAAACCGTAAGATTATAATGCCTGCAGTGGAGGAGACCTAAATGAAGCAACTTTAAAACTTATCAGGGTCGGGTCACCTTATAATGTAAAAATAAAATTGCTGAAAAAGGAAAAATAAACTGCATACCCTGTGCATCTATGAGTGATGAAACATTTGGAAGCTAAATTATATTTATCCTCTTCCTCACCAGTTGATCAATCTGCTATGCTTGTTAATGCTTTATCAGCACCACAGCACCACAGAAATACAATGTGGTGACAATACAATGGGTCTTTTCAATCATGACCAACTCCCAATGTGTAGAACTAATATGTTATGCCAATGTGTTGAACTAATGTTATGCTTCTTTTTATTTACCCCATTTTCCTTCCACGCAGATGTCAAAACTTGTTTTAAGTTTGAGGTTTTGTTTTATTGCTTCGCATCACATCAAAACCTAATTAACACATGGAACATTACAAATTGTATTGGTTCCGATTCGATAACATCAGGAACCTATTTGGTCATAATGGTGTGTGTATGATTATGGGTGCGTTATGGCATGTCTACTTTAAGCGACATAAGTTTACTAGAAATATATGACTTTAGGTGACACTTACATTTGACTTATTTTGGTGTCGTCCAAAGTGTTTTTTTTTGACCATTTCTAAGCATAATTTTATTGTCGCAAATAGGCTTATTTTGTTCTCTGTGGTCTAGAACCCTCTTTCCCAAATTTTGGTTATTTTAAAGTTAGGGTCATTAAATCAGTGTGTAAGTCAATGGGAATGTAGCCAATATGTATGTATATGTGTGTTTGTAACGGCCAGCTCATAATCGTGATATCTCAACAGTGCATTTGATTTGTGTCATATGTGGTACATAAAAGCCCATGGTCTGCAGATGTGCCCTATTGTTTTTGATGATGATGTCATGCATATTAATGAGTGGGCAGGGCTTAATGTAAAAATCTTGAAATGTTCATATTTTAACAACCACATGTCTTGTTTTGTTTCTTATTTGGAATATTTATGATGTTAGCTGTGTGTGTAATGTTCATGATACCAAAATGTTGAATTTCTTTAATATGCATAGTGGGCGGGGCTTCATATGATTTTGCTACTTTGTAATGTTTTCCTCGAACTTCCGTTTCTGTATTTATTGCATATCATATTACTGTGTACATGCTTATGTTAATAACAGATGTTATTAATATGCATGGTAGGAAGGCTTAATGTGAAAGTGCTAAATGATGTGAACCACACATCTCATGAACGGTATATCAGATTTATGCCATATGTCGTACACAGATGGGTCATGGTCTGTACATATGTTTTAATGTTGTGGTTGTGATGTCATAAATAATAATGAGTAGGCGGGGCTTACCGACAAATTCTTGAAGTAGGATAAATGAGTAACAGTTTTCACATCATACTTGCTATGTTTTAAATTATTGTGCAAATGCTAATGTTGGCAACATTTTTATTGATCTGCATGGTGGGTGTGGCTTATGAATAAATATCATGGAACAAATAATTCATGATATGCAATGACATGACAGTTGCAAATCAATCAGCTTATGGAGTAAAAAGAAAAAAGTATCTGAACCAGAAAACCTTTTGGTTCTGGTTTATATTTCTGGCTTTCAGACCTTTGTTGCAATGCAAATTTCAAAAATATGATATGCAATAAATACAGAAACAGTGCAAGGAAAACATTACAAAGTAGCAGAAATATTACTTGGAGGTTAAACTATTTTTATACAAACCCTGCTGTTTGAATTTTTCAACAAGGTTGAACTGGGTTTGAACTGGTTTTGAACTGGGTTCAAATAGGGCAAAGTAGATAACCTAGTTCAACCCAGTTGTTCTAATTTCCTTAATAATCTAGTTGGGGGAAAAACCCAGTTCACCCCAGGTGAACTGGAATTTCCAGCAGGGAATGTTAAATTGGAAGTGCTGGATTGCCTTAGAATTGTACCATGCAACCTTTGAGGTTTGCAATTTTACAAGCATAATATACGAACATCCTTGGTAACAGCTCCACCCACCCATGTTTTTCATCATTGGAAAAGCTACAGAAAGAATGAAATGTCTCGGTTTTGAGAACTCATCAAAGATAGAGCGATTACTGATCCAACAATTTTGGGTGAAATATCGTTACTGGGAGGAGGATCACCACCAATACCCTATGCATACCAATACAGAGACACCACATCCCCACAGAAATGATACAATACCTATGAATCGTAGCTTAAAATGATGTTCTGTGATGACATCTTACTGACCTTAACTGCACTTCACAACAGTTTTTACATATTTTTCATAATTCTAATCCATTGAAGAAAAAAATGCCATTGCATAGATAGATCTGTAAATCCTTAAAATATCACAACTAAAGCTCTACTTCCCCAAGTCATGTAAGAAATAATTTTTACATTTGCTCTTTGTGCATCTATTATTGAATTCATGACACAATAGGATGGAACAGTAAGAAGACAGTACAATGAAAAGAAAGACTTATTTCAAAGACTAGTTTGACAGCTAAACTATTGAGAAAGAAACATGAAGCAATATCAGTGGTCAGTCAATCATTCACAGTTAATGCACATTATTACCTCAGGCATTATGATACACAGCTATTTTTATCGCCAGTTTGCAAACAAACTTCTCCCACTAAGACAGACACTTAAGACAGATGAGTGATTTTAAATACAGAAGTGCCTTGATTATTCAGCTATGCAGCTTTGTGTAATCTTATACACACAAATAACCTTGGGCTATTGGCTGTGGTATGCATAGGAATGGCAGATAAACAATCATTGTTTGAGTGGAAACAATATACTGAACAGGAAGTGGTGTTGGTAAATGTCATACCTGAGTTTTCAGGATTAACTCGGGTGTCGGGTGCGGGTAGCTTAAAGATAATCTTTTCAGCACGAGCTGAGAAAAAACAATGCTGCCACTGGTTTCCAGAGTTGACATTATTTTACAAAATATTTTGTGCGTAATCAATGGTGATATCGCAATTGCTCAAAATAACCGAACTTCCCAAAACTAATACTGCAACCAGTGATCAATCGGTTATCAAAGGCCGTGGCCGTCTTGACATAATGTTCAGCACTGGATGCTTTTGGGACGTTAAACCATGCTATGCTATGCTGCTATGCTAAAAGGACTAAAAATTAAAGACAATTGTAACATATTTCTACATGGCTGTAAGGACTAAAAGAATATTTTCCCATTACTTAAATAACGTAATTACATCCCACACCTACACAATTCTCATTAAGTGGTCACCAGCTCCCAAAAATTGGAAAGTACTGAATTTCACTTATGGCTCAAAGACCTAGTAATTGCTTTATAATCTGGGCTACATAATACCACATCTTATAATAAATGGTACATTCAAGAATGGTTCATACATATGTTCAGTTATATTACTAAAGAACAATTAAATATCATTAAAATAATTAGATTGATGTCAAGGCGGAATGTTTCTATGCATATTTAATGCTTGGGTGTGCAAATTCCTTTAAACAGTGCATTAAATACGCATATAAACAAGATGCCAAATCATGAATCTCTTTCTGTGTAAGATTGTTAAAAATCATAAAAGAGAATGAAAACGAGAAAAGTTTCCATACAATGTTTCGCTGTAGTTATAAAATTCATCTGCTGCAAAAATGGACTAAACCAAATACTTCAGGTCGTGCATCACACAGATTTAATGTGCGGGTTTAATGTGCAGGTTTATTGCGCGGGTTTCATGTGCGGTTTTAATGCTCGGGTTTCATCACGGGTTTCATCCGCGGGTTTCATGCGCGGGTTTCATGCGCGGGTTTCATGCGCGGGTTTCATGCGCGGGTTTCATGCGCGGGTTTCATGCGCGGGTTTCATGCACGGGTTTCATGCGCAGGTTTCATGCACGGGTTTAGTGCATGGGTCATGACAATGCACATAATAAAAACAAATTATAAGGCACATTAATCATACTGTACATCACCTTTCTCCCACTGCAAGCTGGTTAATGCGCTGTCTACTTTTTTCAAAAAGTTGTCATGAAAATTTAATGTAAAATTTAGTATTAGTAGTTTAAATTTCTGCTTGCATTTCAGAAATCTTAGACAAAATGTTGTTATAATTCATAAATCATCCTACAGAGTTGTCAAAATGTTTATGCAAAATTCAATGAAATTCAAAATTCAAGTTGTCGAGTCCCAAACATTCATCTTGGCTGGTCGACTGCAAAGCACTCCCCAATTAAAAAAATATATTAATTAAGTATATATCAATTATAATATATAATAATTAGTTTATTATATCCCTAAATATACCTGCAATATTGATTTCTGATACGTACATATTGATAAACTCTTTGCCTTAATTCTCCAGTCAAAGACTTCTCTCTACATCATCTGAATAATATATTGTCATTGCTGAAGTCAGCTTAAGGTATCAGAGTTACAAATGAATACACCTTCAACAAGAACAGACACGAATAATGACCAAGTAGTCGAACTTAAATCAGCTGAAGAAGAACAAACACATTTGCTTAGATTTAGAGCTGGTATTAAAAATTAAGATGGCAGTTTTATACAAGGAACCTAAACCAGAAAACAAAATTAACCTCTTAATTTACTAAAACTAGACTAGAAAAGTTAAAATTGAACCCATCATTGCAGTAATACATGGTTCTAAGCTTGGCCATCATGACAAAACTCTTTAATGCTACAGTACTTCACCATACTTGGCTAAAGACAATCTGTTTTCAATAACAGTAAGATCAAGGTTTACAAGAAATGAGTGAAAATCTAGGGGCTCAGCCGATGATCAAATTGCTTAGCTGATGGTATAATACATATCTCTTTTGATTTTCACAAAAGGTTGTCAGTCAAGAAATGCTCCAAGGTAAAGTTTGTAGCCCATGGTCTAATGTAGCCCATGGTCTAATGTAGCCCATGGTCTAATGTAGCCCATGGTCTAATGTAGCCCATGGTCTAATGTAGCCCATGGTCTAATGTAGCCCATGGTCTAATGTAGCCCATGGTCTAATGTAGCCCATGGTCTAATGTAGCCCATGGTCTAATGTAGCCCATGGTCTAATGTAGCCCGTGGTCTAATGTAGCCCGTGGTCTAATGTAGCCCGTGGTCTAATGTAGCCCATGGTCTTATGTAGCCCATGGTCTTATGTAGCCCATGGTCTAATGTAGCCCATGGTCTAATGTAGCCCATGGTCTAATGTAGCCCATGGTTCAATGTAGCCCATGATTCAATGTAGCCCATGGTTCAATGTAGCCCATGGTTCAATGTAGCCCATGGTTCAATGTAGCTCATTGGTTACTTGCAATTTTCACTAAAATACCATTGTGGGCACAAATGAGTGTAATGTCAGATCAACAATTTGACACATAAACCTGAATCCCTTGAAAGCAAGCATTCTCAGCTCACCGATAACTCTGTTAATAAATATGACTCATGACATGGCACTGAAAAAATCTTCCTAGCAGATGATTTTTGAGATCCAAAAGTCATTCACCAAGTTACCGGAGATACGCTATATAGTACACTATGATATATCATATAGTACACTATAATATGCCATTTAGTACACCATGATACGCCATTTAGTACACCATGATACGCCATATAGTACACCATGATACGCCATATAGTACACCATGATACGCCATATAGTACACCATGATACGCCATATAGTACACCATGATACGCCATATAGTACACCATAATACGCCATATAGTACACCATGATACACCATATAGTACACCATGATACACCATATAGTACACCACGACTCAACTGACACATCACATGCTTGATTCAACTGCAACGCTTCATTGATTGCTAACCTTATGTTCTTACAATTCCAGTTCTTTCGTTTGGCTCATTTGACGGGGCTGCTGCATTTCTCTGTCTGTTTCATCTCTATTATCATTCTTTGCACCCAATTGACCCACCTTGTTGTAAAACGGAAACTCACAGAAAAATGCACACTTGACAATGGAGGGCAGTAGTCCGTAAAGAGTTGGCCACATCAAAATAAGAGGGCTAGTCTGACTTTTGTAGAGTCTATATGATTCCAATCTGAAAAAAGAAATAAACGCTCTAGTATCATGTAAACCCTGTAACATAAACAAAACAAGGAGAAGCAGCAAATTGATTTAAAACAACTGTTGCTCTTCATGGCTTCAGGTAAGCTTCTAATGTAACTGTTTATATTACAATATTAAGTGCCCCTGCTCTAATAAGCGCCCCTGCTCTAATAAGCACCCCTGCTCAAATACGCACCCCCGCTCAAATAAACACCCAAGCACCCCTGCTTTAATAAGCGCCCCTGCTCTAATAAGCACCCCTGCTTTAATAAGCACCCCTGCTCTAATAAGCGCCACTGCTTTAATAAGCTCCCCTGCTCTAATAAGCGCTGCCTGCTCTAATAAGCACCCCTGCTTTAATAAGCGCCCCTGCTCTAATAAGCGCCACTGCTCTAATAGGCTTCCCTGCTCTAATAAACGCCCCTGCTCTAATAAGCGCCGAATACTCTAATAAGCGGCCCCTGCTTTAAAAGGCGCCCCTGCTTTAAAAGGCGCCCCTGCTCTAATAATCCCCCTGCTCTAATAAGCCCCCTGCTCTGATAAGCCTAAGCGCGTGCTCTGATAAGCCCCCTGCTCTAATAAGCCCCTGCTCTGATAAGCCCCCTGCTCTAGATAAGTGCCCCCTGCTCTAATAAACCCTCCCAATCTATTAAGCACCCCTTGCTCTTAAAAGCACGCCTTGCTCTAATAAGCGCTCACCCATCACTCTGTTTAACTGATAACATAATTTATTTGATCAATTTTAAAAGTTAAAATAAGTTTTGTTACATTATTTGCTTATTTTGCATCTTGATGCTCACAATGTTTTTGTGGTGCTTATTGTGGGGCTAGTGATGAACCAGTTCACACAATGTAGTTCAAATACCCCACTGCATGCGGCCCTGAAGCATGGGCACTTATTAGGAAGAAACTTTGGGCCTAAAAAGTGGTACAATTCTATTTACATGGAATACGGTATATTTAATTTCCTTTTCTTTTCAACAAGACTCTTGGTTACAGTGATGGTAAAATCCAAAACCTTTTTGGCAGATATACAGTTGGGAATTAGAGAGTGGGCAAGACTAAGCACTGGTGGGGAGTTGACCTGCGATGGACTTGGTGTCCTATCCAGGGGGAGTCATGTACTCTCATCCGCTTACGCCAAGGAAACCGAGGGAAATCACCTTTCGTGGACTGTAATATGGATTTAAATAAGACTAATTAATTTAGGTTATAGCCCCTTTCCTACATCACTCAATGATATTATCATCATTATTCATACTTACTCTCCATATCTCTCATCTGAGCTAGTTTCCAGCAATGGGATGCCACTAAGAAACATAAGAATGGAAGTGATGAAGAGAGGGCTCAGCACCGCTGTCCATTCTCCACCTGTCAGGATGGTGCAGCTGACAACGAACATGCCGTACCACAAGAGGAGCTCCCCAAAATAATTGGGATGACGTGACAACTTCCAAAGTCCTAAAAGACATTAAAAATTCCAGAAAATAGGATTTTTCACTATAGAATACAACTAAAGAACACACACAATTAACTTGTAAGAAATTTCTCTCCATCGAGCATATCCTCTTAACCTGACCCCTATACCTGAACTCCAGGTCTCTTCTCTCCTCGCCCACCTCAATCTCAAATCTATTCAAAAACAATCCTTCCTCCAACATTGTCAACTTCCTCTGCAACAACAACCTATTCCACCATATCTAATCTTCCTTTCTTCTACACCTAACCTTACACACCCCTCTCTCTTCACCTTAATTTTTCTCTCAAATTCACCCTACTTTCCCCTCCTCTCCCTCATTCCTCCATCTCCTATCTGCCCTAACTCTTACACCTTTATTTTTTAACACCCTCTTGGCACATTTGACTCTGACTGTCGCGGTGCTGGTAAACAACAAACCAAACCTAAGAAATTTCAGTTGGTACCTCAATGTTCTTGACTACATTTTTATGCTGCTATTTAACGTTCTTGAAAGGCTACCTCCTACAAAGGAAGAAGCCAAAGACTTAGTAGATACATACAATGAAAGATATATTGATATAGAATTTAGTTGAAATCACCTTCAAAAACTTTCTTTTGAGGAACTATTTTTCATGCAGTAATGCTGAAATACAATGTAGTGTAATCTGATGATAGTAACTAATTTCAGACTCTAGGCCCAAAAACCTCAGTTGAAGTTGCAACAGATATATCCATAGAAGGTGATAGTAGTACTTCTCTGATTTCCCAAACTTACAACTACTTCATGGTTCAAGAATTTAGACACTGAATTTTATGTTTTATAACAAGCTTTAATCAGATAAGGCCGTGCTCCCGTAAAAAAAAAAAAAGTGATACTTCTTGCATACCACCTTCCAGAGATTTGGATTTAGCTGAGCTAATATTAAGATAAAACGATCTGTACTTCTTACCAGTATTGCAGAACTTTCCCTTGTTGTTTGGGTTGTTGCGGAAGGCAAACTTCTGAAAATCAGCCACAGTCTCAATGAGCAAACCAATAGCAAACATGATGGTGCCGATGATCTCTGCAGCTCCAAAGTAATTGTCCACTCCTATGCCATACTTGGCTGCATTTATGAATATTACCGGCAAACTCACAGTCATCACCCAAACAGCCTGTCAATGTTTAATGAACGTATATCAAGATGACTCATAAAGAAATTATGCATGTTTAAAGGAATATTCCCATGTTTTTTCATAACCTTCGTAAGAAAGAGATAAATTTTAGAAACAGTTTAGTACAAAATCATGTTCATATGTTATTCCTACCAGACGATATTCAAATTTTAAGGTTTACAAAAAAACGAATAGGAAAAGTATGACATCACAGCAACACATTCTCTCACAAAGTTGATGTATTTCATTAAAATCTATCATCCTTTTTTTATAAGTAAAACCTGCTAGAAATATTAATTGATGAAAGTTGGGTATTTACATTGCTAAATATAGCCTACTTCAATAACTTTTGAAAAATTGTTTCTAATCATACAGAAACAACCAATTAACATTCAAAGAAATATATAAACATTTGCAATGGAATTGTCTCTATGACATCATCAAACACGAATTCATCATACTGTACAAAAACTTTAAAAAGCAATTGGGAAAAAAATCCATATTTCCTGAACAGAATATGATATCCAACTGATTTTTGTTCCAAATTGGCTCTACTGAAAGTATGCTCTTTTAAATAACATTTTACAAAAAACCATGAAATTATTCCTTTAAAATTTGGTATCAACTTTTGATTCAAGAGAAATATATATGTGGGTCAGTCAATGGTCACAATAATACAAGAAATCATGAAGGCCGACTTCATTGTTTTGCCAATCATTAATATTTGTATCTAAATCGCCTCCTGCCAGGATGGACCGAAGGAATGTGTGGTCCCCACCTCCTTATCCATTCATATTGATTATTGTCACTGCAATAAATCATTTACATGAAGCAATATCTTTCCTTAGGAGAAATGGTCCATCAATCATTCACACTTATTGCAAATTATTACCTTAGGCATTATGATACACAGCTATTTTTATTACCACTTTGAAAACAAACTTCTCCCACTAAGACACCTAACACGGATGAGTGATTTCAATCACAAAAGTGCCTTGATTATCCAGCTCTGGCTTTGTGTAATCTTATACACACAAAAAGCCTTGGGCTTATTGGCTGTGGTGTGCATGGGAATGGCAGATAAACAACCATTGTTTGGAGTGGAAACACAATACACTGAACAGGAAGTCGGGTTGATAATTGTCATACCTGAGTTTTAAGGATTAACTCGGGTGTCAGGGTGCAGGTAGGCTTAAAGAGAAACTTTTCAGCATGTATCAAGTGGCCACTCCTCTTATTGTGCTACTTAAGAATGTATATTAATATCACCTCAGATGGTGTAGGCAGCTAGGGGAAATGACAAATGTCCAAGGAAAATAAAAAGCAAATGTCTGCCATCCGACGTCAACTACAGCACCACATAACATGTCTCACCAGCGGCATGGGAAGATATCTCACATTGGGGAGCCAGATTTGATTTTTGTTCCAACAAATCTATGAAAATGTATACCAGCCTCTTATATTCAAAAACGATTTGTAATATGGAAGGGAGGGGGGGGGGGGAAGGAAAAACATTATTGGAAATTTTGAAAAAATTTGGCAACATCAGAAACTGTTTCGAAAATGAAGCATATTTCCTGAAAATTGAAGCAAATTGAACTGGGATGAAAGAAATTTCCCAAAATTATCTGTTTGGAATAAGAAAAGATGTAGAGGGAATCCAACTCTTCAAAATCAATGTGTCCGACCTTCATTATTGGTGGGACCAAAAGGAACTTGTACCTCTCCTCTCCCCATAAGATTATGGGGGCCATGGCCCCCTGGTCCCCCGGTTCCTATGCCCATGCGCCTCACCATAAAATAGTCAGCACCACACAATTACATTCCACCTTGAGCTCCTCTCCAAAAGGATACATACCTGAAAGATCCAGAAAATAGCAAACCTGATAAGGTTTTCCCTCCTTCCATCAAACCTCTTGTCCTCACCGATTTTAATGATTCTATAAAGTAAATAACCGGACAACCTTGCTCCCCATAAAACAACTAACACTGTGGCAACTATTTGTCGAGTTCCATAAGTCTGAAAGAAAACACAAGAAGTAAATACACTTAGACTAAATACCCCTTTTCCTCCCTATTTGACTAAATAAACCCTTAACATCCATCTCTTTACTGAATAATTGTTGCTACATTAACTTGTCGTGAAAATATTAAAATGTTTTATTTTGAAGTTAAAAAGGTATAACAGGATCTTTTAACCTGTTTGAGTTTTGATGCATAAATCTAGAAACACAATACTGTAAAGAGAAGTTCATGTTTGGCCGCCATTAAAGAAATATTAATTCCCATGGTTTTTCATTTTTCATATATAGAGAATTTTTTTTTTTGAGTGACTGATTGGCAACATCTGTGATGTCATAGAGACAATTTCAACAAAACGTCTTTTTGCATTTCTTTTAAAATGATTTGGATTTTTTTCCCATAGTAAATGTGATGTACACCAAGAAAAAAACAAAATGTTTTCTTATGAATTATATGTTCCAACCTATCTCTATTACCTCATCTCAGCTAGTCTCTTCAGGCCAGGCTGCAGTGCACTCTCTCCACTGGACTGTTATTTGCAACTTGTCTGGCTTCTGTCCATGAGTTTCATCCCATCACTTTCTTCTCCTTCTCGACTGTCCTTCTCCAAGTCGTTCTAAGACGACTAACTTTCTTTCTCCCATCTTGTTTCCACGTCATAGTTGTCACACAGTGCTTAATAGTGCTCATGCGCATCACATGACCAATCCACCTCGACCTTCTTCTTTTTACTTCCGTGCTAATTTTGTCATCTTTGGTGATTCTCAGTATTTCATCGTTAGATATTACACATGGCCATCTGATCTTCAAAATTCTTCTGTAGCATTTCAACATCAATGTATCCAGCTTTTTATTATCTGCTACATTAACTTTCCATGTCTCGCAACCATACAAGAGTACAGACTTAACAAGAGAGTAAAACAGTTGTATTTTTGTATATATTGAGAATGTGCTTGAGTTCCATATCTTATTTAACTTCATAAATACTACTCTTGCTTTAGAGATTCTGTTTTGGATATCTTCCTCGCCACCACCTTGTAGGCTTACTGTTGCACCAAGGTATCTGAACTTTATTACTTCATTTAGTTGTTGGTTATCGGTATAAACTTTGTTTGCACATTTGCTGTTAACTTTCATGAGCTCTTTCTTATCCTTATTAAATATTAGCCCAGTTTGTGCATCATACTGATTGAGCCTGGTCACTTTGGTTTGCATGTGATGATATGTAGATAAAAGTAGAGCGATATCATCAGCAAATTCCAAGTCCTCAAGAGTCCATCTAATTTCATTCCTGTTATCATCAGTCCTTTTCCTCATCACCTAGTCTACCACTATCAAAAAAAGGTACCCTGACATTACATCACCTTGCTTTACACCGCTTTTGACTTGAACATTAAGAATTTTTGGCCCTTAAACCCCTCCAACCCAACACCCTTAAATTTATCAAAATCAGGGGTAATCTACACCATTCAACCCAAGAGACTCTTCACAATTCATCAACTAGCATCCAGCTATTGTTACACCATTCACAACACAGGGGTAATCTATACCTTCTTAACTGACTGCATTTTCATAGTTTATTCAGTTCACTTGTTAGCAACCAGCTACTGTTACACTGTACACAATAGGTCATTCATCTTGGGATCAAGCCACATAAATATAAAAATGCTTGAGAGGATAAATATAAATATACATTATATGCTTGAGAGGACTTTGTGCAAAACCATGAATAATTGATGGACCATTCCTTTTAAGGATTGTTATTTCATCATGAACCATTCAGATTCCACACCATCATTTACAACTGCACATTCACTGTCTTCACAAAATGCTTTAAGCAAACATATTATCTTTTGTGGAATACCATAGGCTGCCATTATTTTCCAGAGGCTTTCTCTGTGCACTGAGTCAAATGCCTTCTCGAAGTCAACAAGAGCGATATATATGTTTGACTGCCATTCAGCCACCTGTTCTAGAATGTTGCACAGGATGAAAATTTGCTGGTGGTACTCCTTTCTCTTCTGAATCCAGCCTGTTCATCTCTCATCTTACTGTCAGCACCATTTCTAATTCTGTCAATTAAAACTCTTCCAGATACTTTGCTTGGTATGGATGTTAAGGTTATTCCGCGCCAGTCATCGCATACAGTAATATTGCCTTTCTTACATGTAGGTATATTTGTTATCTCTATAATGTACCAAAAATGCTGTTCGATAATGTAAAAAAAGTGATTAAATTTAAAAGAAACCAATAAGAACTGTGCTGGAATTGCCTTGATAACATCACCAAGCTGAAAGACATATACTGTGCGAGGTGTTTTTAAGAACATTTTCCTAATCTTTGTTTGTTTGATGAGGTCTTAACGGCACCACGACAACGAAGGTCAAATTGTGCCTGAGAGGTCAGATCATTTTAAAGGTAGTAAGGAAAGAGACCAGGGGAAGAATGAGAGAAATTCAAGAACAAAAGCCAGAAAGCTGTGATCGAGAGATCTTTAATTGTTATAACTTCTAAATGGAATATAATGTTTTTCACCACTTTGTTTCTACAAATTTTCTCTATCATATATGAAAAAATGAAAATCCATGGGAATATTCCTTTACAATATTGTTAGTATGCCATAACACTACTGATTCAAAGGCAATAGACCCCCTCCTACCCTCTCCCTCTTTACTTTCTGGCAACACCAGCAACTTTTAACAAAATTCCTTTAGAAGGTTTCCACTGCAAAACAATGAATAAATGCAGCATGTACAATTATGTTAGGGGCAGGATTTTCTCCCAAATAATGCGGGGGCAATGATATAATATAAATGACTAAGACGAACCTGTGCCAAGAAAAACGTCAGCAAAGCTAGCACAACAAAATTGGTTCCACCTGCAAAATCTGTGACCTTATCAAACTTGCATGTCGCCGCAATGATAAAGAAGGACAGCTGCATGCCAATGGTAACAAAGGCACACAGGGCAATGTTATATTCATCTATGACTGTGACACCCATATTGAGACTTCCAGAGAAAAATCTGGAGAGATTGGAAAAAAACACCATCATAATCAATCTATCTTGTTTACATTTAAACAAAACTGTATGTAACGCCACAAAATGTGGTATGCAATCGGAACCATCGATACAGGTTTGAGCTTGGGGGGGGGGGGGGGAGGAGGAGGAGAAATGTTGGGGAGGCAAATCATTCGTTGGCAATTGTATTAGGCAAGACACATCTTGGCAATTGTCCACATAGGCATAGGAAACGGGGGCCTGGGTGGGCTGTGGACCCCAGAGAAGTGCACTTCAGCCCCCTCCCCACTTTTGTCATGTAGATGGGTTTTTCTTTACCTTCAAAAGTTTATTGTTCATCTAAGATTCTATAGTCATTATAATTAAGCCTGATGGATTCTTGTTGAAGACCATTCTCCTGAAAACTCCTAAATATTCCCAGCTACAAGCGGAAAATGGCACTTGTAAGTTCCCGGGTAAATTTTCCATTAAACGTTACTGCTAATTGAAATATCACCCGCAATTTTCAAATTATGTTGCCAAATTCTTCAAATATTCCCAACAATTTAAAGAAATTTTCCTTCAGTCTTGATCACTTGTTGTTTAATTTTATGTTAATACTTTCTAAATGTGACCTCCCAAACGGGAAAAAATGCATGCAAGTGGTAAGGAAAAGAAATTCTCTCAGGTGTGAAGTTTATCCCAGTAAATAGGATGATTTCAGTTTCGGATTATTTTTTCATTTTCGGGAAATTTTCTTTGATTTTCAGGAAAATTTCTTTTAAATTTGGGGGAATTTTTTTTTCAATATTTGGGAAATTCCTTCATTTTTTGAAATTTTTATCAATTTTCAGGAATTTTTCTTCAAATTTCAAGAAATGTTGCCAAATTCTTCAAATATTCCCAATAATTTTTAGAAATTTTCCTTCAGTCTTGATCACTTGTTGTTTAATTTTAAGTTAATATCCTCTAAATGTAACCTCCCAAACAGAAAAAAAGCATGCAACCGGTAAAGAAAAGAAATTCTCTCAGGTGTGAAGTTTATCCCAGTAAATAGGATAATTTTATTTTCAAATTATTTTTTCATTTTCGGGAAATTTTCTTTGATTATCAGGAAAATTTCTTTCAAATTTGGGGAATTTTTTTTCTTCAATATTCGGGAAATTTCTTTCATTTTTAAAATTTATTATCAATTTTGGGAATTTTTCTTTCAAATTTCAGGAAATGTTGCCAAATTTTTCCAAAATTTCAAGAATTTTGGAATAGACTCCTTTACCTCTTTGCTCAATGGACAATCATAGGCATAGAAAGAAATTTCTTGTTGAGGGGGTTGAAAATTTAAACTTCAATGCTGGCTGCCCCTCCCCCCCCCCTCCCTCCCCATAAAAATTATTGTGATGAACGGGACATACTCTCTAGCCTCTATTTTCAAATCCAATGATTTTTAAGCCTCTTTAATTTCCCTTTGAAAAAGTGACAATAATTCTGATTGAAAACAAGGATTTCATCTCAACATATACAGTAGTCAAGCTGGAAATGGCATTTGAGTATATTCAAGTTGTGAACTTAAGGGAAGAAATATAAAACAAAACAAAAGCATTTGAAAGTGTTTTCCTGTTCATATATCACAATTTTTTTGATATATTAAAAAAAATTCAAACTTTGATAACTCACAACTTGAAAACTACACATGCTATTTTTTAATATTCAAAGACTATTAAGCTCAGAATTAAATGCTTTTTTCTGGTCAGTGGTTGAACAGAAAACGTTTTACCTGTCCATAGACCTAAAAAGCATTTATGTTTACAGTATTGAGAGAGCATACTCAGCACAGTGGGAGTATCCAGGAGAAAATATCTGCTGGGAATCATCCACCTGGTTCCAGCTGGAAATTTTTACTCTGGAATTTGGCAAAATTCCCAGCTGGAAAGTGGTGGTTCCAGCTGGAAAGTGGTAGTTCCAGCTGGAAAGTGGTGGTTCCAGCTGAAATGTGGTGGTTTCAGCTAGAAAGTGGTGGTTCCAGCTGGAAAGTGGTGGTTCTAGCTGGAAAGTGGTGGTTCAGCTGGAAAGTAGTGGTTCCAACTGGAAACAGATGGTTCTAGCTGGAAACAGATGGTTCCAGCTGGAAACAGATGGTTTCATTACTAAGTTCCCAATTATACATTACAATGTTTTTACAATACCCGTGAAATTGCAAATTTTCAAAGAGACTTTAAAAGTTTGCATAAAAAGCCAACGTCCTTCCAATATTGGTGAACCAGCTCTATGAAGGACTTTCATTTGTCAAAGTGTGTCTTACCAAACATGCAGTCACAATTGAATTCTTTATATTGATATTTCCTTAATTTTACCAGGAAAAAATCTGGCATAAATGATTGAATCAAAATATTAAAGGATTTAAGTAAATAGACACTAGGCTAATTCCGGCGTGACAGACGGGACAGATTTATACTACTGTTTTCTTTTGAAGGCCTGCCAAAAACAATCTGTAAGATGTACCCTTATAAGTTAGGTATATAGTCATGGTAAACAATCTAGAATTTACATTAAAAATAATCCATGAGACTAGAGATTCAATGGCTGTGTAGCGACAAAGTAAAATCAGCGTGACAGACAGGACAAAAATTACACTCAATTGTTTATAAACGACTTTAGGAAAAAGCTATCTGTTCCCCATGAAATTGAATCTGTTCTCCCTGTCAAGTTAATCACTTTTATATAAACAATCAGTAAACATATGACTTAGTTATTTAAAACACCCAATGGGAAATATAAGGCCCATTATTGTTGTGACAGACAGGACGTGACAGACAGGACATTCTTGCACACCTAATAATGACATTTTTTCAAAGTATAGTAATGATAAAATGTCTATTCTATAATTTATTTTCAATCATCAACAAGAACCAACAAATAATAATATAATACTTTCAACAATATTTCAACAACAACAATTGAATACACAACATTAACGGACAGATGCAGTAGTTACCTGCATTTTCCCATCAGCCACCAGAGGTGACTGCCGGGTTCTGCTAAACACTACTGATACAATATTTAATGACAAGCACCCCTTAAATAATATTCAGTCATTTGGAGCACATTCATTAACGCTTGAATTAAAGCTATTTTTGGTTTGCCTTGTTTCATTGGTCAACTATGATTAATCAATATTTCACTTTAAAAGGCAATTTTTCATAATATCTTAATATTTTGGCACTAACAAGGATGTGCAAAAAGAAGTCGATACAGAATATGTACTAGATTGCTGAATCCATTTTAATGCAAAAGTGCCAAATCTAAAATGTAAATGTTAGACTTTCACTCGCATTGTAAAGACTAATCTAGTGCATAATTAGTATTGATAAATTCATCAATTATATTATTAACAAAGAAATGGAGTATTATAAGTAAAATAGACTATGATTACCATTAAAAAATGTAACAGACAGGACAAAAGGGTAAATTGTGACAGATGGAACAGATTCTCACAAGGAATATTAGATCAACTATACATTACAGATTATTTTTATTTTCTAGGTGAGGTCACCTTGATAGAAGATAGGAATTTATCTTTAAAGCAAAAAAATCTTTGCATGTAAAAAGTAAACAACTTTTTTCATGTTTTTTTACCTTTTTCTTGTGACAGAGGGGACATGGCAATGTGATTATTTCAAAATGGTTGAAGTGTGTATTTTAAAATTACTTATGTAGTTTACATTTTTATTAATAAATTTATCAATTATATTATTAAAAAAGACATGGAGTATTATAAGCAAAATAGTCTATGTTTACCATTTTTTACAACCTAGAGATGATAATTTTTAAAAATGTGACAGACAGGACAAAACATGGAATATCAGATCAACTACTGTATACATCACAGGTTATTTTCTATTTTCTACATGAGGTCATCTTGATAGAAGATAGGAATTTATTCAGTGGCAGCGCTACGGGGAGGGGAGGGGGAATTTCGAAAATTTTGTAAAGTGACATATTTTGTCCGATTGATAGGATTTTGCCCTCCCATTAGACAAATTTGCCCTTCGCTTGCCCCCCCTCCCTATCTCCCCATGACCTTCATCCTGTTGCTGTCACTGGGTATTATGAGCAGAAAATAAAATTAAGACAGAAGTTTTTCAATTTTTCCATGACACCATCAGACTATGGAATGGCATCATCTGGTACACAACTCATTATACTTGAATACTTAAAGAAGGGTGTTTCAGACTTCCAGTTTCAACCTTCCCCTTAGGTGACCTTCTTAAACCAAGGCGGCGGAAGCAGGGGATCCCAGGACCCCCAATCATTTCAATAGGGAGGGGGGGGGGGGCAGGAACCCCAATAATCATTTGTAATTTTGGTATTTTTTAATCACCCCCAAGATTTAATTCATGTTGATAGCCTGATGCAGTCCATAACGACAATTTATACAAAATAAAAACTTTGAAGTTTTTGTAACAATATACTTCCAATATATTTTTCCGCTGCCGTTGGAAGCTTATCAAACATTTTTTCATTTAGACTACACATATTTTTCAGAGTGACCATGTCCATGCACAGAAATATTAACAGAAAAACATATTTCCACATAATGTATTTTCATGATTTTTTTTGTGCATATTGTGTATTACTATTATAGCTCTATTCTCTTTGACATGAATTTTGACTGTATAATATACCTTCTTGATACGCATTGTGACGTACTTTTTGGCCCTTCAATGTAATTTTGCGAGAGCTGCCGGGGGATCCGCTCCTGAATCTCACAGCACTCACAGTAACACCTTCGGTGTCACCTTAGCTGATATATATTAAAATTCATCCCTGTTCGGAAGATTGAGAAGAATTAAGTTACTGAACGTCACTGCTAGTTACTTTACGAAGGCCTATGCAAAAATTATATGGAACAAAAATCAAACCTTTGAAATTTTGTTGAATCACGATTAAATGGCACTTCCCTGCTCTGTCTTTAACTGCTTCAGACGCTGCAGTAAACTGAAGTATCACTCCGGCACGCACCTACGATAAAGTTTAACTGTGTATAGAGATTGTAATGCCGTACTACAAAGTAGACACTGCACTCTGCAGCTTTGCTGGCACTTCCCTGATTACACAACATCCACAACTTCCAAGTAAAGAAAGTTACGTAACAAATTTGTTGCATATATTGGTGGCGACGTTTTCCCATAGCATTGTTTACTTTATTAGCTACCTCTGCACAATGCCTGCTATACACTTGAGTGATTACAAATGTAAACTCCCAAGTCTTTCCTTTCTTTCTTTGTTGATAATAATTTGTCATTCACCATATGGATAGGTTGAATAGAAATACGAATAGGATTCGACGTTTTAATGTACCAGGGATTTAATGATAAGAACATCTCATTCTTTCTCCATAATCGGAATCGTAGACCTGATCAGGGCCGTAAGTATCCACACAAAGTTGTTGTAAGGGGAAGGGGGACGAGGGGGAATTCCCCTGTAAAGTAGGGTGATATTGTATTTTTTTAAATCAATTTCATGCAGGAAAGTGCCCTGTTTCCCAACAATTACGGCCCTCAGGACCGTTGCAGGGGATTCGTCTAAGCAAATAAACCCCTTTTGTTGGAAAGTACCTTAGTGTTTCGTTTTGAAATCTATAAATACAAATAAGCACCCGGAATTTCAAGATATTTTGCCTTTTTATACGAAAAACGCCTCCCCCACCCCCTTCCCCTCCCTCCATTCAAATTCCTTAACCCCTTTTGTTATTTTTAAAATCTATAAAAAAAAAAATTAAGCACCCGGATTTTCAATGTGTTTTTTCCAGCCTTTTTATATCAAAAACGACCCGTTAGGGATTAGCAACATTTCCAGAAAATTGAAGAAAAGTTTCCAAAAATTAAAGAAAATTTTCAAAATAAATAATGAAGGAAAATTCTCAAAAATTGAAACAAATTTGACGAAGATAAAGGAAAATTCACGAAAATTTTGCCTTTGGAACAAGAAACGATGTGAAGGGAATCTGACCTTTATAATCAATTCGTCAGACCTTATTTGGTAGGAGGGAAATCTTACACGGCCCCCAATAAAATAATTGGGGGACCTTGGCCCCCCTGGTCCCCCGGTTTTTTACGCCTTTGATAGCAATGCGTGTTTATTTAGGTAACTTAAAGACCCACACCCCAATGATTTGAAAATGATCACTATTAAAAATGGGTGGTGCACGTGACGATCGTTAAAGCTTAAGCCTTTATTCGAGGAGTAAAAATGTTTGGCAATATCTATCAAACGCTTCTTAGGATGGTAAGAGTTTTAGTGATTCGATTGTTGCCTCCTCCACTGTATCATCAAGTTGAAACTTCAACAATAAGTCACGGCCACCGCAGTCACCGAGATTTAGGGGAAATTGGGACCCAGATCAACGCTGTATTTTATGAAAGGAAATTTCACGAAAGCGCCCTTTAGCGCAATTTATTAGTTTTTGACGCTATACAGTGGCGTAGCCAGCATTAAAAAGTGAGGGGGTCCAAGAAGGTTCTAGAATCCTCCCATGACCAAGTGTTGACGTTTCTCTCACTTCTGAGTGCAATTGTGTGTTTTTAAGCGAAAAAAGCTATAAAAAGCAAGTTTATCCCAATTTTGAACCCCCTTCTCCTCCGTGGTTATGCCACTAGCGCTGTAGAAAAAACATTGATTGCTTGATTGGTTGACAACAACAACAAAAATCAAGAAACTGAAAGGTAACAGTTTGTAAATTAGTTTTGTTTAATGATCCATGTGATTCTATACACTAGTAAAGTAAGCTATGCATACTTGGTGGCGTGTCTAATGGGGGCTTACAAAAGGCCATACCCCCCTCCAGCAATCCATTTTTTTGACAAGAAATTATTCCAGTATAGTTTTAAGGTGGACTAAGGGTGGAATTATCTTCCACTGATCGGAAATTTCGAGAGAAACATTTATTAATACATTTTGAACAGTTGAAGCAAATTGCGGGTCAGCAAATGGTTGACTGGTGGATGGCACAATAAGTTTAGTAGGCCTAAAAATTCGAAAAATTCAGGAAGATGATGATTGATGTTTCGGAGAAGAATTAGACAAGATCTAAGTAATGACTATCAAAGTGTCTGTAGTACTTCACGGGACGGTCGCACTTAAGTTGGAATGAAAAAGCAGAGACAATATCAAGCTGCTTATTCAGGAGAAAAATTTAAAGAATTATATACAAATTTTGCGCTGTCCAATATGTCACACCGTCACAATTAACAAATCGGCAAATGATCGGCCATTACCCGAATTACTCAAAACTATGAGTTTGATCAGACTGTCAAAGGCGGCGGAAGATGTTTTAAACTGTGAGGGGGCGGAGGGGGTGGCACAGGACCTGAAGGGCACTTTCCAACTGTCGTATTTTCAAAGCATGTAGCACAGCAGTATAGCGTGATGCATCAACTCTTTAAACTAATGAAATTTGGGGTACTCGCACACAATAGAAAGACCCTATTTAAAAAAAGAAAATTACAAACTATTAGCTGGGAAAATAAAGAGAGGCAGAGGCGAAGGCCTTTTAAGTATGAGAAAGTTTAATATGTAGGGTTGTTGAGCCCCAAACTTGGTCTTTAAAGAAAATTTAGAACAGTTTGTGCTCGCAAAGCACGTGAAATTTTACAATTTTAGTCGTTGTATAAGGCGAAATTAGTGTTACTTTCCGATATATAGTCTTTGAAGAAAAAGGGTTTCAATGTTTAAAAGGGCATGTTCCTTCTTTAAAAAAGGCACTTGTCGTCTTTGAAAGGGACTTTTCCTTCTGAAAAAATAGAACTTTCCCTCGTTCAGTCGTTCAGTCGGTATTCTCTTCAAAAAAGGGCACTCTTTAAACTTTTGTCAAAAGTGGAGCCGGGGGCATGTGCCCCTGTGCCCCCGGTTCCGCCGCCTATGAGTACTATTGCTGAAATTCAAGAACCTGATCCGCTCCATTAAATAGGCGTACTGTTTTAAAACATCAAATTACTATACATATCCATACACTTTTAATATTGCATCAGGGAAAGAATTAGGCTTATGTGTATCCAAATAACTTCATGCTAATCTGGGAAAATTTCAATGTCCCTCTGTCACTTTAACCGGAACTGTTGCAAAAAGCAGGGTCCTACTAATCAAATAAGGAATACCTGAGTGGTACAAGAGTCGTACTTCAGATGGAAAGTGACATTTTGCCAAACATACAGAGAGATTATGAAGCCTAACCGAAAACCTAACACTAAAACAAAACTGTTAGTGTGAGTGGTTCTGCTCAAAAACTGTCAAAACCACCCTGTATGGTGGGCAATTTATACTTTTCCGCTACAGACGCTTTAATGTGCAATTAACAATGCGCGAGAACCCTTAGTAAAGAGGCTGATTAGGCCTACACTTTTTTAAAGGGTAGAGTCATTTTACGAAAGGGCAACAATAAACGTGCGAATCACATAGACAAAAAATTAAGTGAATATTCTTTGAAATCTAACAAATAATACGTCGAAACCCACACAAGTGTCTTTCCGGACCTATTTTATTTTGCCGCAATACCACAAACAGAAACGTTGTCTACGTCCATATCACGCTGAAAATAAGGTTCTCGTTCGATTATTGAAGTCAAGCAGCGTCAAGCCCAGTCAGTATTTGTATGGATGACCGTCTCCCCCAATAATTTTTGAACACGTCACACTAAATATGATATATTTCACGGCACCCTGCACTCAACAAGTCACTATATATACACAACAATATACTACTGGGCAACATACATCAATTCTTACGCAATAGGCCTACAATTCATGCGATGTTCAAAGCGCGCAATAAGCAATAGTTTCCTCACAAGAGCCGCGCATTATCATTAAAACACTTTATATGTGAATGTCAAAAGGTTTGACATACAGACATAGCATCTTACAGAGTAGTGTGTCCACTCATTGCCGATGAAACTGGTTTTACTACTCGAGGTTGCACACCACGTCGTGAAGTTCTTACGTAATAGGGCTACTGTTTTAGCGATATTCAAAGCGCGCAATAATCTAACAATTTCCTAACAAAAGCCACTCTTTATCATCAAAACACAAGTGCTCGTAACAAAATATACGCCCATCTGGTGTGTTGTGACGCAACAGCGTAGAGCTGGTTTTCAATGTTTCTGATTTTCTCTGTAGTTTCCCGGTTCCTTAAAGATGCACAATCTATGTTGCTATGATAGACTGTTTTATTGTACAAAAGGCCAATGATTGAATTTTTCAGGCCGAGGGGAGATAAAGGGGGATGATTTTCATGCGTGGAATTAGGCAACATAAAGGAGCCCGTGCCACACTGAAGGCTAAATTTATATGTGATATCATTTAGAATGGCATAGATGTGTATATAGGCATTTTATAAGCAGGCGGGGAAAGGGGAGGGGGTATTGGGATGACATTAGAAGGTTTGACATAGCATCTTACAGAACAGTGTGTCTACCCGTCGCCGATGGAACTGGTTTTACTCCTCGAGGGTGCACACCACGTCGTGATGTCCTTTTTTCGATCACGTGTCCATCAGAAACAGGCATTAAAATAATCTTGCAATTCAGACCTTTTCGTCTTATTACGCTGAAAATACCGGTTTTCGTCCGATCACGGAAGTCAAGCAGCGTCGAGCCCGGTCAGTATTTGAATGAATGACCGTCTCCTTGAACCTTCTCTTGTACACGTCACATTAAATATATAGGTCTATAAAACTGTTCACGGCACCCTGCACTCACGAGTCATTATACACAACATATACTACTGAGCAACAGACATTAATTCTTACGTAATAGGACTACAGTTTAAGCGATATTCAAAACGCGCAATAAGCTAACAATTTCTTCACAAAAGCCGCGCTTTATCATCAAAACACAAGCGCTCGTAACCAAATATGCGCCCATCTGGTATGTTGTGACGCAACTGCGTAGAGCTGGTTTTAATGTTTCTGGGTTTCTCTGCCATGTTCCCGGTTGCTTAAAGATGCACAATCTATGTTGCTATGATAGATTGTTTTAATGTGCAAAAGCTTAATGGTTGAATTTGTCAGGACAAGGGGGTAGGGAGCACTGGCGTAGCCAGAGGGGGGCCACGCGGCCATGCCCCCCCATCCCATATTAACAAAAAATAAATTACACCTATATGCCTATGTATCGTACAGATGCGCATACATGAAATGCGAATCTCCCTGCATTCCCTGCAATGTAAATTCGTTGTATCCTTGTAAAACAAAACAAAAAATATTTCAAATTTTTAAAGAAAATTTTGACGCAATTTTTAATTTGTCAAGAGCTGGAACTTGCCAAGCCTGTTCTTACTCGATAACGATAGAAAATGGCGCCATTCTGCTACTGCTTTGCGATAAGAAAGTACTAGAAGTACCCCATGATTGTGCTTAAAACTTTCCACAAATTTAAATTAATTTGTCTGAATTCTGAAGGCGGTAATTAAGTTCGGTTGAACTTGAATTTTGAAAATGTCACTTTTCGCATATGGTATTTCAAAAACGAAAGGGGAAAACACGGATGAAAGTAATGTATGCCCAGTTCAGTAAATATATTAATGATATGTATATATAAGTGACCATTTGTTGTTCTTCTATCGTCTTTAATATAGGCTTACCTGAAACTAGTTCCACGAGTTTTATAAAACTATTTGTCATCGTCGGTGTGGGTGGAGCAAACACACATTTTTTATATATGTTCACAGTCCAGAAAAATAGGATGGCGGGAAGTGCTCTAGACAACCTAGCAATATCATGATTCTCCGTCAACTCCAGATTATAGTTGAAGGAAAATATGTGTGCCTAAAATTATGAAAATTGCTTGCCTAGGCTACAAGCACAATAACGTCATTTCCTATTGGAATACAGGGCTGTTGCTAGTCAGATAAACAACCTGACCATATACTAGCGTGTTGCTGTATGATGGTCAGGAACCAGCCTTTACAAAAATAGAGGGGAAAGGACTACTATTGACTAATCATGTTTGCGTTGTATGGTTTGGCGGGCGCACGGTAAAACGCTCAGTATTTTTTTGCCTACGTATTAGAAATGTTTAACAAACTAGTCAATTTATTTTCTACTGTAAAAACAACAATTTAAGAGAATAAACATACTTCAGGTAAACGTCCGATGCTTGCAAATAAATATCCGTTTTCATTTACCGATTTACAGAACATTGACTTGAAAATAAACAATTCTACACTGCGTACTGCGCGCAGTGCCAATTTTGCTTCATTTTTTCTTTTTTTTTCTTCACAATCTAAACGAATAACGAGCGTCAAATTGTTACGGAGCGTACGTAACTTTAATCATTGTTAAAAATAGCTATGTGCGTACAAAGAACACCAGAAAGAATGAATGCGCGCATATTGAGCTTGCGTAAACTAGTTGTGTGCACGCAAGGCTTTAGGGTTTGTGGAGAAGGTAGTCAATCTCGCTAACATGTTTCATACATTTCACTGTATTTTTTCAATGTTTCGGAGGAAATTATTCATTAAGAAGAAATAATATCAATTGATAAAAACTTAAATTTGGTATGATTATACAGTTTTAGAGTTTTGAGGTAACTAGATGTTGAAAATAAACCGCGGAAATTGACATGTCTTTTTCTAATTGGATTTGTCCTTCTGAGCCTCTCTTGAGTCTTGAGAAAATAGTGACAGACTTTTATTTTAACATAAGATTCCAGAAAGTAAAAATGAAGAGGCAATTGTCTATGTTGACATTCCTTCAACTAGCGGAGATGATACTACACCTGTTCCCCCTGGTGAAACTGGAGCTGGCATTACATCAGACCAACCACTTCAACAATGTAGTACTGATACCGCTACCGTTTCTACAAAAGCAGCTGACAATGACATTGGTTATGCTTTACTTTCACAAAGTTTAAATAAAGAAGACCGAGCTAAATGTTTATCCCCATGGAAACCATCAAAGGAAGAAGATTTTCCTTCTTCATCTCATATGAAATCAGGAAAATGCGCAAGAGGTGTTTGCTTCCCCATCATTGTGAGAAGTTCCCATGCTTGAGCATAAGCAAAGTTAAAGGGATGGAAGGAGTGTTTTGTGCACCATGTGTGTTATTTTCAGGCTGCAGTGGAGTAGGTGGTAGAAGTATAGGAAAAGGTAAGTTACCAGGAAAATTGGTTTCAAAACCCCTTACACAATTTAATGATCTGACAGGCAAAAACGGAGCTTTATTATTATTATTATTATTATTATTATTGCAGTTATTTATATAGCGCCTCTCCCGTGGATCGAAGCGCTTTACAATAAAATTGATAATACATAGACAAACTCTTAATATACAATATCAAAACAAATTTAAAACATTTGCAGGACAATATATAAGCATAAAAGAATTAATGAAAAATAAAAAATAAACAAACAAAAAACTAGATAAATAAAACAAGAAATTAAATATTATAGACAGCATAAAACTTAATCAGTAGGAAAAAGATGAGTCTTAAGGGCCTTCTTAAAAGTATAAACAGTTTGAGCCTGACGGATTGCAATGGGTAGATTATTCCACAAACGTGGTCCCAGGACAGAAAAGGCGCAGTCCCCACTGACACGATTAGTTCTTGGCACCACAAGGCGAGTGACATCCTTGTTGGCGGATCTTAGACCAACGCGTCCAGGCTTATAAATATGCAGCAATTCTTGAAGGTATGAAGGCGCATTTTTTTAATGCAGTTGTACACATGCAGTACGATCTTGAAATCGATTCTCTGCTGGATGGGCAACCAATGAAGAACACGCAAGAGGGGGGAAGCGCTTGTACGTCTATCAACACAAAAAATTATGCGCGCTGCACGATTTTGAAGTCTTTGCAAGCGTTGAAGGTTTTCACGTGATATGCCACCAAGCAGGGAGTTGCCATAATCCAGCCGAGAAAGGACGAGAGATCGCACTGCATGAGCACAAATATTTTGATCAATGTACCGTCTGATTCTAGAAATATTACGCAAATGAAAATTTACAGTACGACATATTGAAGAGATCTGGGAATTCATATTCATACAAGGTTCAAACATGATACCTAAATTTTTAACGGATGATGAAGGAACAATTACAGACCCACCGATCCTCAAATCAATGGACTTGATGGAATGCATTTGTTTTTTTGATGAAATGATCAAAAATTCAGTTTTGGTGTCATTAAGTCAAGTTTGTTATGAAGCATCCAGTCTTTAACCGCCGCAATGCAATTTGACAAGCGAGCTTGGGCAGCTTCCCTATCACCTGGCTTTTTTTATCAAGTCATCAGGCCACTGAATACCACCAAGAAAACGTAGTTGCAATGAAGCACTTTCGACAAACAGTGATTCAACATGGAACAGATATTAAAGGACACATTAACGAATCTTACAAGCGGGAGATTCAGCAAAACAGAGATCGCCTTCGTCTAATTATTGATACAATTATGACCTGTTCTCGACAAAACATTCCCCTCAGAGGCCACAGAGGTGAACTAGGGACAATTTCTATCAGCGGAGATGAACCAACAGAAAATGACGGAAATTTTAGGGCTTTACTTCGTTTTCGACTTCGTAGTGGGGATTCACTTTTGAAGGACCATATCAAAACTTCCCATGCTAATGCAACCTACCTATCATCCTCGATTCAAAATGAAGTTATTTGCGTTGCTGGTGACATGATTAGGGAAAGTGTTGTTGCTCACATTAAAAAAGCACAGTTCTGGTCTATCATAGCCGATGAAACAATGGATCGCCAAAAAAGGGAACAACTGGCAATTGTTATAAGATATGTTTTACCAAGCGATTCTGGAGTTTGGAGATTGCATGAGGACACGGTAATGGTATTGGACTTGATTTCTGACATCAAATCTAATAATCCTGGTGAAAATGAGCATGATGAAACCAAGTTGAGTGACAAAGCTATTGGAGAACGTTGCTAAGAAAGATTTGTGAGCTCGGTTTGGATCTGTCTCTTTGTGTATGACAAGGCTATGATGGGGCAGGAGCCATGGCCAGTAAACGGGTTGGTGCTTCAGCAACAATAAAAAGGCAGCTCCATTGGCCTTTTATTTTCATTGCGCCGTGCACTGCCTAAATTGAGTGCTTCCGCTGCAATCAAGGTACCTCCTATTCGAAATGCAGAAAATTTTGTGCGAGAAATTTCATCGACTTTTCGAGCAAGTGCAAAAAAAAAACGGATCTGTTGAAGAGCCTCATAGAAAGTGACTCTGGTATTTCCATAACCAAGAAGCACCTGATTACGTTGTGCGAAACACGTTTTGTGGAACGACACACAGCAGTTGTAAGATTTATGCAACTTTTGAAATATACACTAGATGCCTTATCGGAAATCAAATGCTGGGCATCACCTTGCGACAGAAACAAAGCAGAAAGCCTTGAAAAATCGGTGTGCTACTCAGAATTTGCAGTTGCTTTAGTCATTTTGGAGAAACTGTCAGGATTGATGCTACCAGTTTCCCGAGTCTTACAAACAGTGGGGGGAGATTTATCCTAAGCGTTAGCCTCAGTAAACCGTCTCCAGTCTGTTCTCAAAGAATTGCGAACTGAAGGGGAGTTCCATGACCTGTATCAAAAGGCAGAATCAGTCGCACAAGATGTGATGGAGGTGGATCTGCGAAAACCACGCATTGCAGCTAGAAGCTCATACTGTCATACCGACCAAATGCTCAAACATCGGACAACACCACCGAAGGTTATTACAGAGTCAGCTTTTTGTCCAGCCATAGACTCCATTATTGGAGACCTCAAGCACAGATTTGGACCACATCAACAACAGATTATGAAACTTAACTACCTTGTACCAAATTGTATGGAATTCGCCAAATAAGCTGACGGTGAGAGGCAATGGAATGATTTGACTCCTGCTATTGAGGTGTATGCAAGTTTTATCAGAGATCCTTTCATGATTGTTAAGGGCGAACACATGTTATGGAGGAAGAAATGGGAAAATGTTCCTGTCAAGTCCCGACCATCTTCATCCGTCTGTGCCCTGGATCATTGCTCTGAAATGTTTCCTAACATATCGCTGTTGCTCCAGTTGCTGGCAACTTTGCTAGTGACTTCTGCACAGGCCGAGAGAGTCTTTTCAAAAATGGAAAGAACCCTTACAGCTATTCGGTCAACAATGGCGGGAGCCCGACTGACGGCCTTATTTTATTACAAATTAATAGGGTCCATTGCCCAGACGTGGAATCAGTCATCGACAGATTTGCCATAAGATCGGCGCGGCGGTTGAATTTCAAATTATGGTTTGGTAAGTTTGATTGTCAATTTTACTTCCAAGAATTCGACTCCAAGTAACAAGTAAGTACAATGCCATCTCACTATACCCCTCATTTTTCAATATTCTGGAGTCAAAAACATTGGCCAGGTGTGCAAGTGTGATCAATGATCTTTTGTTTGCTTTACAAATATCTTCTTTTGACATGTACCACCCCCTTCCCCCATAAAAACTCTGGAGGCATCAACCCAAACTGCCCCTATATCGCTACGCAATAGAGTTCGAATAAATTGTACTTCGGCAAGTATCTGGCGGGGGCAGGTGGCACAGTTTCCCCAATTTTTTTGGCAACTAAAAATTTGGGCAAAATGTACAGCAAAATTCTGGAAAAATTGTAAACAATCAAAGAAAAACAGCCTCAAATTTGCAAGTCTTTGGCCTGGGAAGTGCCATTTCCGGCAATCTATAGGCAGCATTTATTGGAAAAATTTCTCTCAACGCTAGGCGCCAAACCATGGTGGCGCTCCGCTTAGATACTATCACGGGTCAAAATTCATACCGATGAGTAGTCCCCCCCCCCCTCCAAAAAAAAAAAAAAACCTGCCTACGCCAGTGGGAGGGAGGGGATGATTTTCATGCGTGGAAGTAGGCGACATAGAAGAGCCTTTAAAACACTGAAGGCTAACTTGATATGTGAGTATCATTAAAATAGCAGAATTGTGTATATAATGACATTTTATAAGCAGGCGTCGGAGGGGGATGGGGTACCGGCATGACTTTAGAAGGTTTGACATATATAGCATCTTATACGCGTCGCCGATTAAACTGGTTTTACCCCTCGGGGGTGCACACCACGTCGTGATGTCCTTTTTTCGATCACGTGTCCATCATAAACAAGCATTGAAATAATCTTACAATTCAGACCTTTTCGTCTTATTACGCTGAAAATACCGGTTCTCGTTCGATCACCGAATTCAAGCAGCGTCGAGCCCGGTTAGTACTTGAATTAATGACTGTCTCCCTGAACCTTCTCTTGTACACCTTGCACTAAATATATAGGTCTATAAAACTTTTCAAGGCACCCTGCACTCACGAGTCACTTTAAAAACACAACATATACTACTGAGCAACAAACATCAATTTTTACGTAATAAGACTACAGTTTAAGCGATATTCAAAGCGCGCAATAAGCTAATAATTTCCTCACAAAAGCCGCGCTCTATCATCAAAACACTAGCGCTCGTAATCAAATATGCGCCCATCTGGTATGTTGTGACGCAACTGCGCAGAGCTGGCTTTTAATGTTTCTGGGTTTCTCTGCAGTTTTCCAGTTGCTTAAAGATGCACAATCTATGTTGCTATGATAGATTGTTTTATTGTGGAAAAGGTTAATGGTTGAATTTGCCAGAACGAGGGGGGATGGACAGATGGAGGGGGGTGTTTTTCATGCGTGGAAGTAGGCAACATAGAGGATCCCGGGCCACACTGACGGCTAACTTTATATGTGATATCATTTTAAATGACATCGGATGTGTATATAGGCATTTTATACAGTTATAAGCAGGCGTGGGAGGGGGAGGGGTACCGGGATGACATTAGAAGGTTTGACATAGCATCTTACAGAGCAGTGTGTCTACCCGTCGCCGATGAAACTGGTTTTACTACTCAAGGGTGCATACCACGTCGTTATCCTTTTTTTCTCGATCACGTGTCCATCACAAACAAGCATTAATTCAATCTTACAATTCAGACCTTTTCGTCTTATCACGCTGAAAATACCAGTTCTCGTCCGATCAACGAAGTCAAGCAGCGTCGAGCCCGGTCAGTACTTGAATTAATGACCGTCTCCCTGAACCTTCTCTTGAACACGTTACACTAAATATATAGGTCTATAAAACTTTTCAAGGCACCCTGCACTCACGAGTCACTTTAAAAACACAACATATACTACTGAGCAACAAACATCAATTCTTACGTAATAAGACTACAATTTAAGCGATATTCAAAGCGCGCAATAAGCTAACAATTTCCTCACAAAGGCCGCGCTCTATCATCAAATCACAAGCGCTCGTAACCAAATATGCGCCCATCTGGTGTGTTGTGACGCACCTGCGTAGAGCTGGCTTTTAATGTTTCTGGATTTCTCTGCAGTTTTCCGGTTTCTTAAAGATGCACAATCTATGTTGCTATGATAGACTGTTTTATTGTGCAAAAGGTTAATGGTTTAATCTTTTAGGACGAGGGGGGATGGACAGATGGAGGGGGATGTTTTTCATGCGTGGAATTAGGCAGCATAGAGGAGCCCGTGCCACACTGAAGGCTAACTTTATATGTGATATCATTTAAAATGGCATAGATGTGTATATAGGCATTTCATAAGCAGGCGTGGGAGGGGTACGGGGGTACGGGCCGGGATGACATTAGAAGGTTTGACATAGCATCTTACAGAGCAGTGTGTCTACCCGTCGCTGATGAAACTGGTTTTACTACAGGAGGGTGCACACCACGTCGTTGTGTCTTTTTTTTCGATCACGTGTCCATCACAAACAAGCATTAATTTAATCTTACAATTCAGACCTTTTCGTCTTATTACGCTGAAAATACCGGCTCTCGTCCGATCACCGAAGTCAGGCACCGTCGAGCCCGGTCAGTACTTAAATTAATGACCGTTTCCTGAACCTTCTCTTGAACACGTCACACTAAATATATAGGTCTATGAAACTGTTCACGGCACCCTGCACTAACGAGTCATTTTAAAAACACAACATATACTACTGAGCAGCCGACAGACATTAATTCTTACGTAATAGGACTACAGTTTAAGCGATATTCAAAGCGCGCAATAAGCTAACAATTTCCTCAAAAAGGCCGCGCTTTATCATCAAAACACAAGCGCTCGTAACCAAATATGCGCCCATCTGGTGTGTTGTGACGCAACTGCGTAGAGCTGGCTTTCAATGTTTCTGGATTTCTCTGCCATGTTCCCGGTTGCTAAAGATGCACAATCTACGTCGCTATGAAAGGGTGTTTTATTGTGCAAAAGGTTAATGGTTGAATTTGTCAGAACGAGGGGAAAAGGCGAGGGGTGATTTTCGTTGCGTGGAAGTAGGCTACATAGAGGAGCCCGTGCCACACTGAAGGCTAACTTTTTATGCGAATATCATTAAAATGACATAATTTTTTTATGGGCAGGCAGGGGGGGGAGGGGTAGGGAAGGGGGCAAGCGTGATAACATTGGAAGGTTTGACGTTTGACGTAATCATCAGAAACAAGCATTTAAATAATCTTAAAATTCAGACCTTTTCGTCTTGTCGCGCTAAAAATACCGGTTCTCATCCAATCACCAAAGTCAAGCAGCGTTGAGCCCGGTCAGTACTTAAATGGATGACCGTCTCTTCCAACCTTCTCTTGTACACGTCACACTAAATTTATAGGTTTATGATACTTTTCACGGCACACTGTATTTACGAGTCGCTATATACACAACATATACTACTGAGCAACAGACATCAATTCTAAAGTAATAAGCCTACACTTCATGCGATATTTAAAGCGCGCAATAACCTAATAGTTTCCTAAAAAAGCGCTTTATCATCAATACACAAGCGCTCGTAACCAAATATGCGCCTATCCAGCCTCGCCCCCCTCCCAGCCTTCCCCCATACCCTTCACCCCCAGCCTCCTCCCGCCACCCCCAGCCACCCCCAGCCTCTCCTCCCGCCTCTCCTCCCGCCTCTCCCCCGCCCCTCCCCCGCCTCTCTCCCGTCTCTCTCCCGCCTCTCCCCCGACTCTCCCCCCGCCTCTCCCCGACTTCGCCCCGCTTCTCCCCTCCGCCTCTCCCCTGCCTCTCCCTCGCCTATCCCCGCCTATCACCCGTCTGTCCCACGCCTCTCCCCCCCCCCGCCTCTCCCTCCGCCGCTCCCCTCGCCTCCCCTACTCTCCCCCGCCTCTCCCCCTACTCTCCCCCTCCTCTCTCCCGCCTCTCCCTCCGCCTCTCCCCGCCTCTCCCTCCGCCTCTCCCCCCGCCTTTCCCCGCCTTTCCGCCGCCTTTCCCCCCGCCTTTCCGCCGCCTTTCCCCGCTTTTCCCCCGCCTCTCCCACGCCTCTCCCCTGCCTCTCCTTACGCCTCTCCCCGCCTCTCCCCCTCCTTTCCCCGCCTCTCCCCCTCCCCCCATACTGTCCTGAAAAAGTCAACCATTAACCTTTTGCACAATAAAACACTCTATTATACAGTCGTAGCAACATAAATTGTGCATCTTTAAGCAACCGGGGATACCTTAGAGAAACCCAGAACATTGAAAGCCAGCTCTACGCAGTTGCGTCACAACACACCAGATGGGCGCATATTTGGTTACGAGCGCTTGTGTTTTGATGATAAAGCGCGTTATTTTGAGGAAATTATTAGGTTATTGTGCGCTTTGAATATCGCATGATCTGTAGCCCTATTACGTAAGAATCGATGTTTGTTGCTTAGTAGTATATATATTGTGTATATATAGTGACTCGTGAGGGGGAGGGTGCAGTGAAAATTATTTAGTGTGACGTGTTTAAGGAAATTGGGGGGAGACGGTCACCCATTAGCAGCATAGAGGAGCCCGTACCACACTGAAGGCTAACTTTGTGTGTAAATATCATTAAGAATGGCAGAAAAGTGTATATATTGGCATTTTATAAGCGGGTGAAGGAGAGCTAGCGCAATGACATTAGAAGGTTTTACATAGCGTCTTACAGAGTAGTGTGTATACCCATCGCCGATGATACTGGTTTTACTACTCAAGGGTGCATCAGAAACAAGCATTGAAATAGTCTAAAAATTCAGACCTGTTCGTCTTATCACGCTGAAAATACCGGTTCTCGTCCGATCACCGAAGTCAAGCAGCGTCGGGCCCAGTCAGTATTCGAAAGTTTGATCGTTTGGGAATACAGGGTGCCGTAGACTTTTTTCTTTTTAATCATTTTCCACAAACAACTTAATAACTGGATCTCAAACTTAATCCTTCTCCCAACCCCTTCCCTCAACCTTCTCTTGAATAGGTCACACTAAATATATGGGTCTATAATACCAAAGAGCTTCTACACAGCTCCTTATTAATATCATTCACGGCACCCTGTATTCACGAGTCACTATATACACAACATATACTACTGGGCAACAGACATCAATTCTTCCGTAATAGGCCTGCAGTTCATGCGATATTCAAAGGGGACAATAACCTACTAGTTTCCTCACAAAATCCGCGCTTTATCATTAAAACACAAGCGCTCGTAACCAAATATGTGCTCATCTGATGTCTTGTGACGCAAATGCGTAAAGCTAGCTTTCAATGCTTTTGGTTTTCTCTGCAGTTTCCACGGTTGCTTAAAGATGCACACTTGCTATGATAAAGTGTTTTACTGTGCAAAAGACCAATGGTTGAATTTTTCAGGGCGAGGGGGAGGGGGCGTATTATTCATGCGTGGAATTTGGCAACATAGAGTAGCCCGTTCCACACTGAAGGCAAATTTGTATGTGAATATCATTTAAAATGGCAGTAAAGTGTATGTAGTTGCAGTTTGACATAGGGTACTACAGAGAAGTGTGTCTACCCGTCGTCGATGATACTGGTTTTACTACTCGAGGGTGCACACTACGTCGTGATGTTCTTTTTTTCGATCATGTGACCATCGGAAACAGGCATTTAAATAGTCTTAAATTTCAAATATTTTCGTCTTATCACGCTAAAAATACCGGTTCTCGTCCGATCACCGAAGTCCTGAAGTTAATTCTACGGCACCCTGTATTCCCATATGGTCACCCATTCAAATACTCAAGTACTAACCGGGCTCGACCAGAGTAGACGTTTTTGTCTACGTCCATACCACGCTGAAAATACCGGTTCTGATCCGTATACTTGAGACAAGCATGGGGCCCGGTCAGTACTGGAATGGGTGACCGTACCGGGTGCCATAGACTTTTCTATATCATTTTCCACAAACAATTCAGTAACTGGATTTCAAACTTAACCCTTTGGTGCGCAATAACCTAACTACAAAGCCGCGCTTTATCATCAAACATATCTTTAGCCACGTTTTAACAGAGTAGTGAAAACTAGCATGTAACATAACATAACAATCCCAAACTAACACCACCACCACAACAACAAAATATAGTAGTAAAGAACTAATTAATATCGACTTTGAAATTGTGAACAGAATTGGAGCTAACCACCCACTCAGGCAAACCATTCCACTCATTTACAACTCTTTGCGAAAAGCTAAAATACCAAATACTTATCCGTGAACACTCTTTGGTCACCTTCAAACTGTTACCACATGTCACATGAGGATTAGTTGAAACGTGCAAAAATTACAGGGAGAAGCATCACTACCAGATAGGAATTTAAAAACCTGAATCATATCGCTACGTACTCTTCTCAACTCAAGCGTGGTCAAACCAAGTATTCGCAACCAAGATTTATAAGAGAGATTCCTTACATCGCGAATTATCTACCTACTGTGGTGTAGCGGTTATCATACCTGTCTACAGACCACGAGGCCCCGGGTTCAATCCTGGGGTGGGTAGACACGCCAGTGTACCACAACTGGTTATCAAAGGCCGTGGACGTTGACTTGGTTGCCGATGTTATGTCTGTCCGTACGTCGTACCTGTGTTCTCGTCCGGGTCGTATTAAGCGTTTCGTGATAGCATTTGTACTATCATAACCGAATACGCAGGCGACGACCCCGTCATTGTAATTGTGTGTTCATCTCTCTCTCTCTTGTTTTTCTCTTGTTTTGTGATCCCCATCAGGAAAGTACTTCGTAGAAGCTCTTTGGAAATACCCTTAAAATGTTATTTAAAATGATGAGAATTTCAATCGGGATGTTTCCATCTGCAGAAGTAGCACATTTGTTCAGAAATTGGAGACATATACTGCAAAATGACCTGATTTCTGAACTCTGGATAGAGCTTAAAATTATGTTCATTCAACCAGTGGGGTGTGTGAAGTTGGTTCCTAGTTCCTAGTTCCTAATTCGCCGTTTCCTAATTCGACAGTTCCTACTTCCTAATTCGATATTGATTGTTTTTTCCTTATTCGTTTCTCGTTATATACCAGTTCTTTTATCTGTTTATCATTATTTCATGGTTCCTAAATTGATATTGATTTTTGTATTTTATTCGTTGCTCGTTATATACCAGTTCTTTTATCTGTTTATCATTATTTCCTAGTTCCTAAATCAATATTGGCTATTTATTTATTCGTCGCTCGTATATTCTTGTTCTTTTATCGTTATTACCTAATTTCTAATTCGATATTGGCTACTTCCTTATTCTTCGCGCGCTATATAACTGTTCTCTTATCGTTCCTAGTTTATAATTGGCGAAAAACAAACATGCGAAACTAGTTTTATAACTCGAGGATGCATGCACACGTCATGGTCATGTGAGCCCGAACTAAACATGGGTTTAACTTGAAGCAGGGAGTTCTTAACAACTCCCTGCTTCAAGCATTCATTCAAGTGAGTCAGTGCAGACTTAAGAGAGAGAGAGTTGAACACACAATTACAATGACGGGGTCGTCGCCTGCGTATTCGGTTATGATAGTACAAATGCTATCACGAAACGCTTAATACGACCCGGACGAGAACACAGGTACGACGTACGGACAGACATAACATCGACAACCAAGTCAATGTCCACGGCCTTTGATAACCAGTTGTGGTGCACTGGCGAGTGCAGACTTTCACTGTCTCCAATTTTTAAGGTCAAAATATCGACGGAATTAAAGTGACCTTCATTGTGTACAAAAGTAGGCTTATTGTATATGCAGGGAGTTGACTCCCTGGTATGTATGTAGTGTGCATTATTAATTGTTGTGACTTATAAGTTGGGATTGCGTTTATTAGTTAGTACTTTAGGAATAGCACAGCTAACCGAAGGCCATAGCCAGCATTACAGCTTTGAGGGGGAAGTCAAATGATTCGGGGGGCATGCTATTTTTGTCGTAACTTTCATCCTGCGGGAGGTGCATAAACGTGCTTATTTATTTGGTATTGGAACGGTATTTGCAACTTCGCTACTGTCAAACGTCGAAACACAATGTTGTTGAATCTGTTTGGAGGGGAAGTTCTGATTTAATGAACTTGAAGAGGATCATTGTGTAACTATTAATACCTGCTACATACATTTTGAGACTGATATATTGTGTCATATGGAAAGTTAGGTACGTTTATTCAGTAGTTTTATGGGTGACTTAAAAAGTAATATATATTACATTTTTTGTTTTGTTTATGGGCCCTAGTTTGTTAGTGAGGTAGAAAATTCATTGGGGAAGGGGAGGGCGAATCCCCCTTTCTCCCCCCTCCGTTGCTATGGGCCCGGTATTATGACGGCGTGTTCACAGGGTCAAACCATATACAACAAGTATACTCGAGCTATGCATCAAAGTCATGTTTCGAAAAATTAACATACGGGAATTTGCAACTTAAGCTGGCTTAAGAAGCTGAAAGGTAATGAAATAAACCATCAGTGAAGAATGTAGGCCTAGGGCATTGGCCCAAGTCTAGCAAACCTTGGCCGAGTTTGTCTCTCAGTCTCACTCAGTGAGAAAACACTAAAAACAAAGGGAACATTAGCTTATATAATGGATAATTTGAATTCTGTTGTGTATTAAAAACCTCCGAAATGAATTGATCTATGTATATACTTCGTGATTTGGTCAGTTGGTAGAAATTCAGCTTCGGCAAATAAAAATTAAAAAAAAAAGATATTCGCTTTGCAGTCGCAAGATTATATTGTAGATACTCCTTCCCTTTGTAATAGTTTCGCGAAAATGTAATATTTCGTTGCTTTTTTTAAGGGAAAATAATCTCATATCTCAAATGGTAAGTATCGAAAAGAATAAGTGTGGAATAAAATTATTATATATTTTTGTTTTTGATGAAACATTTGGCTATGTACGAACTAGAAATAAAATGGTCTCCGCACAGTAAAAAAAAAGACGTTGGCTCCCAACCCTCTCGTTTTACGGCTGCAATTCCAGTGGCGAGTCTAACGGGGGCTATTTGGGGCTATGCAAAATGCCGTAGCTCCCACCCCCTAATTTTGATCAAAGCCATTAATATAATTAACTGAAATATCAAATGAACCATAGAAAACAAACGTTGACATTTTGTTAACCGTATAGACTGAATTATTGTTAAATTTGACTAAAAATCCTTAATTTTGGACCAAAAATCGTGAATTGTGGCCCAAAATCTTAAATTTTGGATAAAAATCTTCAATTTCGGAATACAATTTTTCAATTTTAGACTAAATTGTTGCAGTTTGGACCAAAATCTACAACATATACTATAAAACCAAAAAGCCTTTTGATAGGGAGATGAAAGTCCTAATAATATCAGGGTCATGTCCCCTCCCCATATACTTTTAAAGCAATACAAGTTTCAGATATGCCCCTTCCCCCTCCTTCCCCCTCGTCCATCTGAAATCTCAAACTTTTCAAAGTGCCGGGCCCAGAATATGTGTTTTTAGGGGGATTAAGCCTCCACAAAAGCTAGACACACCCCTGTGCAATCCATTACTTTACGTTCTGAATCGGCAGGAAATCTATGAAAAGATAACCCAGGTCTCCACGCCGATTATGACATCCAACCGCACAAGAAGTTTCCGGCATATTTTTTAAATATTTTTTTTCAGTAGTTTCTAATTTAACTTTATAAAATACCGATAACTTTACGAAGGTATAACACACTACTGAAGTACAGTGCACACGTAGGCTATTATGCAGATCATTAACAAGTTAACCGTCAAAATGGCAGCGTAAACATTGGTCATGTGACCATGACGTCACATAAAATCCTCTGTATACTGCCGTTTCTTTCTACTTTCTACAAAAATACAAACGATTGCTTCCGATAGTTTTCAATATTTATGAGCCTGATGTTGTGAGTAGTAAGGGGCCACTATACAGGTTTAGACCTTGGTCACTACCTGTATAGCAGCCCCTGAGATTTTCCCGCTGGGTGATCGGATTGCATCACAAGATATTCCGGACGACGGAGCTTCTAATTGGCCACTACCTGTATAGCGGCCCCTGATATTTTTCCTCTGGGTCATCGAATTGCGTCACAAGATATTCTCGACGACGGAGCTTCTGATTGGCCACTACCTGTATAGCGGCCCCTGAGATTTTCCCTCTGGGTCATCGGATTGCGTCACAAGATAGTCTCGACGACGGAGCTTCTGATTGGCCACTACCTGTATAGCGGCCCCTGAGATTTTCCCTCTGGGTCATCGGATTGCGTCACAAGATAGTCTCGACGACGGAGCTTCTGATTGGCCACTACCTGTATAGCGGCCCCTGAGATTTTCCCTCTGGGTCATCGGATTGCGTCACAAGATAGTCTCGACGACGGAGCATCTGATTGGCCACTACCTGTACAGCGGCTCCTGAGATTTTTCCTCTGGGTCATCGAATTGCCATCAAAGGATAGTCTTAATTGTTCCGCACAGTCCTTTTAACGAGGTGTATAGTTCATTTGCAATGCTAACTTCTGATTAGTCAAACAAATGACATCTATTACGCATGTAATGGGCTAATACCTTGTTCCGCAGTCCTTTTAAGGAAGTGTATAGGTTTTCCTGACTGGGTGTGTCAGGTGGGGGTATCATGGTACTCATTGTCGCCCATTTCAAAACAATACATCCTGATAATCTGTTAATTAAAAGCTTAGATTTGTCAAAGAGTTTTAACTGTAACAATAATATAGATAAATCGCCATGTCACTATTATCGATAATATCGGGATAATATCGTCACAATTTACCGAGTCACGTCATTCGAGAAGACATTGTACTTGACAATCGAGAAACAGGAAACTTGTCATGTTTAAGACCATGTTTTTCAAAATAAATAAGATTTGAGCGGCGATATTTTTTAAACGGTGTGATTTGAGAGAACGTTTTTTTTAAACCTTTACGATTTGAGAACGAAATTGTATTTTCAAATCCCATTGACTTTGCAAAGGGAGCAAAATTTGAGCAATGATTTTTTGAAAACGTGAATGATTTGAGAAGACATTTTTTTCTGACACCCCTCATTTGAGAAACAATTTTTCTGAAACACTCATTTGAGAAACATTTTTTCTGAAACACTGTCATTTGAGGCAGTTTTATGCTCAATTGTTTTTCATTTGAGAGGACAAAGCTTGCGTCCAACGGAGAATGACAGGACAGAACTGCACTTTAATATGAAATACGGGAGTCTACGGGGGCTTAATCGTGGGAATAATAGGTCAAAACTACGTTTTTAACTGGCAAAAATGGCGTCAACGGGGGAATGACAGGACAGAATTGCGCTTTAACTTAAAATACGATGGTCTACGGGCGCTTAATTGTGGGAATAATTGGACAAAACTACGTTTTTAACGGGCAAAAATGGCGTCAACGGGGGAATGACAGGGCAGTACTACGCTTTAGAAATGGGTGGTGGGACTTGATTCCAAACCATGCCTCCTAAACTTTTTTCCTCAAACATTACATTTGGGCATGCACTTTTCGAAATTCTGGTGAATAAGAAGAAGGAGAAGGAGCAAGAGAAGAAGAAGAAAAAGAAAAGAAGAAGAAGAAGAAGAAGAGGAGCAAGAGGAGGAGAAGGAGAAGAAGCAGGGCGTCAAATTTGAGAAGGCATTTTTTGTTTTGATATGTAATCCAGGTTTTGAAATTCCTTGAGCGCTCTTTTTCTCAACCATCAACTTTTGAGAGGATAATTTTAAGAAAAAAAGGGGTAAAAAACGAGGGAAATGGGATAAAAAGCGAGGAACTTCATTGTGTACACGCGATAATGACGTCATTTCCTTGAGAATGGGACAAAAGTATCTATCACGTTATGAAATGTAGATGTGTATTATGTTGTATGTGAAGATCGACCAGTCAAGGACTGTCCGGAGAGAACCGCCATGACGACGGAACGTCGACGAACCTTGCGCCGTGCCAAAGCACTACTTAAACCCGATTTCGCCCGAGTTATATTGCCCTATGCGAGGTTGACGAAAATACAGTCGCTACCCCCGTCTAACATCAGGCAACTCTAGCGTATCAAGGGAAGCAAGGTGTGCTTTCTTCCTTGTGAATGTTGGCGTGTACATTCTATACCATCATCCTGGGATAATTTCAAGCAATTCATAAACCAATCTATCAATTCACATGTTATTGCCAGCCATCAACGTAAAAAACAACCCGAAACACACTTACCATATTTAAATCCCAAAGTAATTACAGTGGCAGATTTATTTGAGCAAGACACTAATGAATGACGCAACCCTGTACTTTAGGATCAGGCTCATATTACACCACCCCTGCTGTTCTCCTAAACGACGACGATTGGCCTCTCCTGTTTCTCTCCTTATAGTGAGTCTTGGTAATCAAACACGCAGTATGCACACGATGTAGTAATACACCACAGTAAGTATAACACGAAATTTCAATACGTTATAACTCATAAAAAAATCATAATCCATGTTTGTTTATTCAATATTGGATCAATATAGATCCTTTGTTTAAATGTCCTTGTGTTTGACAAAAAGAACCAATCGATACATCATTTCTGTACATAATGCATGTTTAATAATACAGTGGTCAAAGTTTGATGATATGATAATGAGGTAAAACTATTTGTTAAGATGTTTGCATGGCAAATCGATATCAATAGTATGAGAACAAAATCATAATCCATGTTTGTTTATTCAATATTGGATCAATATAGATCCTTTGTTTAAATGTCCTTGTGTTTGACAAAACGAACCGATCGATACATCATTTTTGTACATAATGCGTGTCTAATAATAAGGTGGTCAAAGTTTGAGGATATGATAATGGGGTAAAATTATCTGTGAAGATATTTGCGTGGCAAATCGATATCAATAGTATGAGAAAAAAACATTTATAATCCATGTTTCTTTATTCAATATTGGATCAATATAGATCCCTTGTTTAGATGTCCTTGATGTCTGTTACCATGGGATAAGGGTAGAAGACGAATATTAAATGATGGTATTGGTCCACAACATACGTAACAGAATTATGTCATTTTGAATCTATCCGATTGGTCACGTACTAGTGGTGTGATGACCATATCTGAATCTGAATCTGAATCGGTTAAGTCGGCAAAAATCCTTCAAGAGGACATGAACGCCAACTGAGCGTAAAAAGTATGAGTAAAAAAAATAATATATAAAAAACTAGTTAGCAATACAGGTGTTAGTAAGTTTAGCTTTGAAACAGTTGAGACTTAGTGCATGAACAATGTCTGACGGTAAAGCATTCCAATCCTTTAGTGTGTGAGGGAAGAAAGAGTGTTTATATACATTCTTTTTAGCATAGGGAACCTGGAAATTAAGGTCATGATTATTTCTTGTATTAGTTCTAACGGTGGGGATAAGTTCATTTTTATTGATGGCGACAAGATTGTTATTGATTTTATATAGCATATGTAGCCGGGTGTTGTATCGTCTTGTTTTAAGCAGGGGCCAATCTAATTTATAAAGCATGTTTTTACACTAGATTTATAAGAGTAGTCTGCCATACAGAACCTGGCTGCTCTCCTTTGAATAGATTCAAGTTTATCCACATCGCACTGGTGATGGGGGTCCCAGACTGCAGATGCGTACTCAAGTACTGGCCTGACTAGAGCTTTATAAGCAGTGGATTTAACGTCGGCGGGACAGTTTGAGAGGTTACGTTTTAAAAGGCCAAGTATAGAGTTAGCTTTCTTGGTTATGTTATGTATATGTTTATCCCATCTAAGTTTATTATCAATTTCAACACCTAGGTATGGGTGGGAGTTGACATGTTTTAGTGGCTGGTTGCATAAGGTATAAACAGGTGATTTAAAGCATTTCTTAGAGGAAATTGACAAGATGTAGCATTTGGAGGGGTTGAAATTCATTTGCCATTTGTTTTGCCATTGTTCAAATTTGTTAAGATCATCTTGGAAGATTTGTTGGTCAGAGGGGTTATCAATTGTTCTGTACACAAGGCAGTCATCAGCAAACAGTCTGACTGTGCTGTTTATATTATCAGGGATGTCATTTACATATAAGAGGAAAAGTAATGGACCCAAGACAGTACCTTGTGATACACCGGATAAAACCTGTTTAGAATCAGAGATTTCACCATCGCAAACAACACGCTGGATGCGGTTGTTGAGGAATGATGCAAACCAGGCCAGAAGATTTCCATCAATGCCATAGGCGGAAAGTTTGGATAACAGGCGCTGGTGGGGGACTTTATCAAAGGCTTTTGAGAAGTCAAGAATAGGCATAGAGACGTTACTGTTTTGGTCAATTTGTTTAGAGATATCATTTATTGTTAAGAGGAGTTGTGTTTCAGTCGATCTTTTTGCACGGAAGCCATGTTGTAAATCAGTTAAGATATTATGCTCATCAAGGAATTTCATCACATGTGAGTGGATTATATGCTCAAGGATTTTACTACAAACGCAGGTGAGGGAAATAGGTCTATAATTAGCTGGGTTTTGTTTATCACCTTTTTTTAAAAACACTACATATGTTTGCTTCTTTCCACTTGTTAGGGATAGTACCATTATCGACAGAGGTTTGAAAGAGATCAGTTAGAATTTCATAAAGGTCATCAGCATGTGCTTTTAGAAACCATGGTGGTATTTGGTCAGGACCTGAGGCTTTGTTGGGGTCTAGGTTATGCAGTTGCTTTTTGACACCTTCTGGGGTAATTATAAGTTGGTTTATTTTGCTGTTGGTAAGTGGTTTAGTTACAGGAATTTGGGAGGTGTTTTCTACTGTGATAACACTGAAAAACTGGTCATTTAGAATGTTAGCTTTAGTTTTACTGTCACTGCAGAGTTTACCGTTATTTAGTAGATCAGACACACCTACAGAGTTACTTCTTAATCTTTTGATATAGGACCAAAATGCCTTTGGGTTTTCGTTAAGTGAGTTTTTAAGTTTATTACAGATGAAGGTGTTTCTAGCTTCTTTGAGGTTTTTATGGACAGCCTTTCTAAAGCTTTTATAGGTAGTCCAGTCATTGGCTTGTTGATTAGTCTTAGCTTTTTTAAACAGTTTATGTTTTTTCCTGCAGAGACGGCGTTGGATACGGGTAAACCAGGGCAGATTTAGTTTAGTTGAGGTAAATTTGTGAAGCGTGTTTTTATCAATAATCAATTTAATTTCTTGTTCAAAGAAATTCCATTTTTCATCAACATCAATGGAGGAATTAAATTGAGTATAATATTGCAGTTTAAATTTGGTCAAGTCTTCTTTTATTCGTTTTATGTTAGCTTTTTTCTTTAAATAGATTTTACGTTTAGGTAACTTTTTACGAGGAGGGGAGATATTTAGGGTCAATTCAACAATATCATGGTCACTTATACCGGGAATGACATTAGCTGAAGTAACAGCTGGTGAATTGTTAGTAAAAACAAGATCAAGGATGTTGTTATCTCTGGTGGGTGACTGCACCATTTGAGTGAGATTGAATGAATTGGTCACTTCAAGAAGAATTTTGGCTGCTTCGGAGGAAGCGTTAGTTCCTGAAATAATGTTTTGACTCCAGTCAATATTAGGTTGGTTGAAATCACCAGCAAGAATAACATTGTTTTTGTCAGCATTTTTACCAAGCTTTTGGAGGGAATTTTTCAACTCAATATATGGCAACAGTATTGAATATCAATCAAGACTGAACATTTCAAAGCGGGCTGAAGATTTTGTTTTATCATTCGTTAGCGTTCGTCAGCTACACTAACAACCACAACGTGTTATTATATATTGAGTTATAACGTGTTGACATTTCGTGTTATAGACTGGTCCTCCTCCTCCTCCTCCTCCTCCTCCTCCTCCTCCTCCTCCTCCTCCTCCTCCTCCTCCTCCTCCTCCTTCTTCTTCTTCTTCTTCTTCTTCTTCTCTTCTTCATCTTCTTCTTCTTCTTCTTCTTCTTCTTCTTCTTCTTCTTCTTCTTCTTCTTCTTCTTCTTCTTCTTCTTCTTCTTCTTCTTCTTCTCTTCTCCTCTCCTCCTCCTCCTCCTCCTCCTCCTCCTCCTCCTCCTCCTCCTCCTCCTCCTCCTCCTCCTCCTCCTCCTCCTCCTCCTCCTCCTCCTCCTCCTCCTCCTCCTCCTCCTCCTCCTCCTCCTTCTTATTCACCGGAATTTCTAAAAGGGCATGCTCAAATGTAATGTTTGAGGAAAAAAGTTTAGGGGGCGTGGTTTGGAATCAAGTTCCACCCCCTTTTTAAAGCGCAGTTCTGTCCTGTCATTCCCCCGTTGACGCCTTGTTTGCCAGTTAAAAACGTAGTTTTGTCCGATTATTCCCACGATTAAGCCCCCGTAGACCCCCGTATTTCGCATTAAAGTGCAGTTCTGTCCTGTCATTCCCCGTTGGACGCCAGCTTTGTCCTCTCAAATGAAAAACAATTGAGCAAAAAACTGCCTCAAATGACAGTGTTTCAGAAAAATTGTATCTCAAATGAGGAGTGTCAGAAAAAAATGTCTTCTCAAATCATTCACGTTTTCAAAAAATCGTTGCTCAAATTTTGCTCCCTGTGCAAAGTCAATGGAATTTGAAAATACAATTTCGTTCTCAAATCGTAAAGGTTAAAAAAAACGTCTTTTCAAATCACACCGTTTAAAAAAAAAAGCCACTCAAATCTTACCTATTTTCAAAAACATGGTCTTAAACATGACAAGTTTCCTGTTTCTCGATTGTCAAGTATAATGTCGTCTCGAATGACGTGACTCGGTAAATTGTGACGATATTATCCCAATATTATCGATAATAGTGATATGGCGATTTATCTATATCATTGTTACAGTTAAAACTCTTTGACAAATCTAAGCTTCTAATCAAGAGATTATTAGGGTGTGTTGTTTTGAAATGGGCGACAATGAGTACCATCATACCCCCACCTGACACACCCAGTCAGCAAAAGCTATACACCTCGTTAAAAGGACTGCGGAACAAGGTATTGGCCCATTACATGCGTAATATAATTATGCCATTTTTTGAACAATCAGAAGTTAGCATTGCAAATGAACTATACACCTCGTTAAAAGGACTCTGCGGAACAAGGTATTGGCCCATTACATGCGTAATATAATTATGTCAATTTTTGAACAATCAGAAGTTAGCATTGCAAATGAACTATACACCTCGTTGAAAGGACTCTGCGGAACAATCGAGACTATTCTGTGACGGTAATCTGATGACCCAGAGGGAAAATCTCAGGGGCCGCTATACAGGTAGTGACCAATCAGAACCCGCTATACAGGTAGTGGCCAATCAGAAGCTCCGTCGTCGAGAATATCTTGTGACGCAATCCGATGACCAGAGGGAAAATCTCTGGGGCCGCTATACAGGTAGTGGCCAATCAGAAGCTCCGTCGTCGAGACTATCTTGTGATGGCAATCCGATAACCCAAAGGAAAAATCTCAGGGGCCGCTATACAGACCCGGACCAATCCGAAGTTAGCATTAAGTATATGCAAATGAATACAAATCTCAGGGGTCGCAATTCAGGTAGTGACCAATCTGAAGCACCGTCGTCGAGAATATCTTGTGACGCATGACCCAGAGGAAAAAATCTAAGGGGACGCTATACAGACCCGGACCAATTCGAAGTTAGCATTAAGTATATGCAAATGAATACAAATCTCAGGAGCCGCTGTACAGGTAGTGACCAATCAGAAACTGTCCGTCGTCGAGACTATCCTGTGACATCAATGCGATGACCCAGAGGGAAAATCTCAGGGGCCGCTATACAGGTAGTGGCCAATCAGAAGCTCCGTCGTCGAAAATATCTTGTGACGCAATCCGATGACCAAGAGGGAAAATCTCAGGGGCCGCTGTACAGGTAGTGACCAAGGTCACTACCTGTATAGTGGCCGCTTAATTTTTCCCGTTAAAAAGGTAGTTTTGTCTGATTATTCGCACGATTAAGCCCCCGCAGATCCCCGTATTTAACATTAAAGTGCAGTTCTGTCCTGTCATTCCCCGTTAGACGCCAGCTTTGTCCTCTCAAATAAAAAACAGTTGAGCAAACAACTGCCTCAAATGACAGTGTTTCAGAAAAATTGTTTCTTAAATGAGGAGTGTCAGAAAAAAATGTCTTCAGAAATCAGTCACGTTTTCAAAATATCGTCGCTCAAATTTTGCTCGCTGTGCAAAGTCAATGGGATTTTAAATTACAATTTCGTTTTCAAATCGTACACGTTTTCAAAAAACGTCTGCTCATATTACACTGTTTGAAAAATATCGTCGCTCAAATCACACCTTTAGAAAAATATCGCCGCTCAAATGCCTGTTTTCAAAAACATGGTCTCAAACATAACAAGTTTCCTGTTTCTCGAATGACGTGACTCGGTAAATTGTGACGATATTATCCCAATGTTATCGATAATCGTGATTTATCTATATTATTTGTACAGTTTAAACTCTTTCACAAATCTAATCAACAGACTATCAGGGTGTATTGTTGTGAAATGGGCGACAATGAGTATCATGATACCCCCCACCTGACACACGCAGTCAGGAAAAGCTGTACACTTCGTTAAAGGACTCTGCAAAACAATCGAGACTATCCTGTAACGGCAATCCAATGACCCAGAGGAAAAAAATCTCAGGGGCCGCTATACAGGTAGTGACCAATCAGAAGCCAGCAAAGGATTCTATGGAACAGTCGAGAATATCCTGTGACGCAATCCGATGACCAAGAGGGAAAAGCTCAAGGGCCGCTATACAGGTAGTGGCCAATCAGAAGCTCCATCATCGAGGATATCCAGTGACGGCAATCCGATGACCCAGAGGGAAAAATATCAGAGGTCACTATACAGGCCCGACCAATCCTATGACCCAGATGGAAAAATCTCAGAGGTCACTATACAGATCCCGACCAATCAGAAGCTCCGTTGTCGAGAATATCCTGTGACGGCAATCTGATGACCCAGATGAAAAATCTCAGGCCCGGAGAGGTCACTTTACAGGCCCGGACGAATCCGATGACCCAGATGGAAAATCTCAGGGGTCACTTTACAGGCCCGACCAATCCGATGACTCAGAGGGAAAAATCTCAGAGGTCACTATACAGGCCCGGAGAGGTCACTATACAGGCCCGGAGAGGTCACTATACAGGCCCGGAGAGGTCACTATACAGGCCCGGAGAGGTCACTATACAGGCCCGGAGAGGTCACTATACAGGCCCGGACCAATCCGATGACCAGAGGGAAAATCTCAGGGGCCGCTATACAGGTAGTGATTGGCTGGAAAATCTCAGGGGCCGCTATACAGATCCCGACCATCAGGGGCCACTATACAGGTAGTGGCCAATCAAAAGCCAGCATTGGTATCTATGAATATTCATGAGAAATTAGTCACATGACTGGAATGCTGGCTTCTGATTGGCCACTACCTGTATAGTGGCCTCTTACTTATTTTTTTTTGAAATATTTTTAAACTTTCGGTTTTCCGGTCCGGAAGTGACGTTTTAGAATCAGTTCCGGTTTTTTTGTTGCCATGAAATATTTCACGAATAGAGGGATTTCATCACATGACTCAAACTCATCTGAAAGCCATTTTTTCGGGCAAGCGTCGTTGCGTTTCACGCGTCTTCACACAGCTTAGTCACATCACACGTACAACAAACATACTCCTTGCTAACCTACCTACCAGTTCACTGAATTTTATTGTTTTTGTTCGCGGCGGCGATTTTACTTTATATTTTCCTAACGTTTGATATATTCACCGGGCATACGAAGAATTAACTTTCACGTGAACGCCATCTGATTGTTCGTTATACGCAGACAAAGACTAAATAACTAGAAAAAAGTGCTCACTGCAAATCCTTTACCGAATGTTCAAAGACGTTATGTCGTACAGCAAAAACCCACTTCGAACGTCGATCAGGATCGGATTGAAATTGAGAAAACGTCTTTTTATTCTCCGGCACACGTCTATTAGTGCAACTAACGGGCACTGCACGATCCCGGCATAATTATCTTACAAAAATTATCTTATATAACAGTGAGTCTAAATAAGTGTACAGCAGACGATCGTTCTCGCCCGACAAAATGGCGATGTAAACAAAATCACGTGACCTCATGACGTCAGCTGAAACACCCTAATAGACAACACTGAACAACAACGATTAGGATTTAGGTGCGAATGATTTCACGGTTTTCACGTGCTTTAGAAGCGCAATTAAATTTTGATTTAAAAGATTATTTGCCTTATTTTGAAGATTATAGTTTGTTTTTCGTGAGGATAATATAATTGTTTTCTTGCCTTTAATTCGGAACCAGTTCGTTGAATCTCTCTCGTATTACAGTAGTACTACTAGTAGGCCTACGTTAGGCTAGTTTTTTTACCTTAGACTTAGCGTAAGTTTTCATCAGTTTTGGCCTAATATTACAAACGGGGGTTAATAACTACTGACTGAAGAAAAAGTTCCGAAAGAACGATTTGTACAGCCATGTGCTTGACATTCTGACATAATTTCTTAAACTTTCTCACTACTAATAAAATCTTTTCTTAACCTTCACAAATCAACTCCCGCACGAATGTACTGTGGTACGGAAAAGATGCATAGGCCTAGATGTTGTTTACACATATCATGCGGGAACAGAACTGATTCGATGACGTCGCTTGAAATTACATCATTTAGGGCGGATGTTAACTGTACACGAGCAACTGTACACGCTCTCCATAAATTCCACTCTAACGCGTGGCCCCGTATCTCCGTTAACCGCCACAAGTATTAATCTAAGGGAAACACTAACAATTGCATATTCTTTCATACACAAGAAAGGACTAACATTATCCTGCCCATAAGCAGTTATGCATATACAAAACCATGGTTAAACGTAGCCAAAAGCAAACACATTATTTTTCACTGACCATAAATTGGTCATAATACACATTAGATTCATAAATGCATACACCATAATGTATGGGAATGGTAAAAATCATGCCTCCTTATAAAAATGCAACTTGTCATAGCACATGAAAGGCCTAGTCTTACAGTTTCTAAACAAACAGTCTTACAGTTTATGGCCGCTCCATACGATTCGTATATCAAGTAACTAATATTTAATTAAAATAAAATATCACGGAACGCTTTTTAAGTATCCCAAGGTGGGTATAGTGTTTAGAATATATGTTCGCTTCATTATAGATAAGAGAAATCTGTGGGTTTGTGTCTCCTTTAATTTCATACCTTGAAAATGTTCAAAATACATGCCGTCTTCAGCTTGAGCTTTATGTCTCGTTCATACATCACAACTGAGCAGGCAAGAGTAACAGAAAACTTGCATATTTGCACAAAATTCGTTAAAAAGCTGTAAAATGGCCGATTTTTTTTTTAAATTTTGCTTTGTTTTTAGTGGATTTTAAATTAATTTAGAAATATTCTTATGTCTGACCTTTAAGGAATAACACATTCTCCCAACCAATCACAGGTTTAGCAGTCTTGTGACACTACACGTCATGTGACAGGCATAACCAGCTAATTATCTGATGCAATTCACCTGTTCACTGGTTTAATTTCTGTTTACAGGTTTACTCTCTGCCAGACTGTCAAAAGTGAGCCATGAAAAGTGTTGGAGTGTTGGTAATCTCCTAAGTTTCCCGGCATCTAATCGCTACTTACATATTTTTATTCTCTCCTTGTTCCAGGTAAGGTTTTTTGCAGTTCTTGAAGCACATATGTATGACAAAGTTTCATTTCAACTTTCCAGGGTTTTACTTTTTGGGTAGCTAACATTTAAACTTTAAAGGATTAGGCCTAGTTCAGTGGTCAGGCAAGTTTATCTTATAAGGAAGAGGACTTTAAAAGAAACAAAATGGCGAAGAAAGCATTTAAAATCCTTATTCCGTTAAGGAAATATTCAAAATTAAAGATCTTTCTTATCATTGTAGAAATGACTGGTGTAGTAAGTCCACTATGGATGGTTGGCGCCCTTACCCTCTCATTCTTAACAATTGTTAATGAATTTTAAAGAAAATTTATTTAACTTTCTTACTATTTGAATTGTTTTTTCTCGAACCGGTAAATCATAATTACCCATACTAGAACTGTTTTACTACTTTCCTAACATATTCAACTGTTTTAAAGCCACACAATCGCAAGTCACAATATAATCAAAAAAACATAAAGACTTTGAGAAATCTGAGGCTGTATGACATTACAACTAGTCTGATTTCAGTTGTTTTTACACAAATAAAACCAAAATTTAAACATAAATATCTCCTTAACGGAATAAGATTTTTGAATGCTTTCTGCACCATTTTGTTTCTTATGAAGTCCCCATTTAAATAATTATAAGATGAACATGTTTGACCCCTGAACTAAACTTTTAAGGGAGGAATCTTAACTCTACAGCAATACGCAGATGATAATAATACTCGTCTACACTAAGCTAAGCTAAATTCATCCGAGCCATCATACTAATAGAGCCGGTGCTTAACACCGGTTTTAATGGCGCAAGCGTGTGAGAGTACATGTCTCCCCAGCAGTGCAGGTACTCATTTTACATCTGAGCGAACTGAAGCAAGTAAAGTGTCTCGGTCAAGGACACAATGCAGCACTCACGACCCGGTACCTTTTGAATACGAGCATGACTCCTTAACCACTGAGCTATACTGCACCTCTATTTGTCTACACATACAGCATTATACAGTATTGTTCTAAAACAGACAAAATGTCAAGACCAAGCAGGTACTGTACCCATACTGAAAAGTTTTGTATTTCGTACGCCACAAAAAACTTGTAACCCTCACTAATCAAGCTAATTTTTCTTGTCTTTCATCTTGTTTATCATACCAGAGTAACCTATTTACAATATTATATTAAGCCCTATACAAAAAATGTATTAGCTTATCACCCTCGTGAGAATTAGTTTTGAGAGAATCCCTTTTTTTTTTCTCTTTTAAAAACTTACAGTATTGTTCTCCCGGATTTAGTTTTCTTCTATGTCCATACTTCTGTTTCTTTCTACTGAAATGCGAGTGATTCCTTCGGATAATTTCAAAATGTATTACGCCTGATGTGGTTGGGGCCGAAGTTAGACATATTTTGTATTCACATATATTTTTGGGTTTCAATCACATTTTGTCATAATTTTTTTTTATGTTCCTGTTCTTTCAATATTTTTGGATGTTCGTATAAGCAATACCTTGCTTGTGTATTATAGCCTCAACTCATGCAGAAAATATGACAATTCAATACCATCTCATCGTTCCCTTAGCAGTGCAAAGAGGCAGATGAAACTGTTATTAGGGTTGATCATGATCGTGACCTCATCAGGTCTTGGGAAAGCATCAAAGCCTCATATCATATTTCTATTGGCTGATGATCTTGGTTACAATGACGTCAGCTACCATGGCAAAACTGGGGCTTCAGCGATTCTGACGCCAAACATTGATTGGCTCGCTAAAACTGGTGTAACTCTGGAGAATTACTATGTGCAGCCAATTTGTTCACCGACCAGGAGTCAGCTCATGTCTGGAAGGTATCAGGTCTGTATATCTACATCGCTCTCTCTACTGCCTTATCCACCCCTCCCCCATGCTAGTTTTGTAATTGGCTCATATCGTGAATTACTCAAGTTTAAATCTTAGTTGTTTGTTTTAAACTAAACTTGAAGATTTGTTCGAACTTTTGTTTGTAAATCATATCATCAGCAAACCAAATATGTCTTCAATTTTGTTATCACCGTTCAGAAAAGCAATGAAAGTTTCACAGTTTTGTATGTGAGTTCGTTTAATCACAGATAGAATTAACATATACATAAGCTACTCCTAATTTAGTCAGTTTAGTTTTATTTTCTCCATGCGCTCAGAATGTAAAGCTGCATGGTTGTAACGAGCTGAATAGTTGATATCGAATATGTGTTTTGTTTGTTTCAAATTTGAATTGAACTTAAAGGCCGAATGTCGTGTTGACGTGGATACCGTGGACCATTACATAGTAGACCATTCTGACTGGGGTGTAAAATATCAGATTTACCGACGGTCCCAAATGAGCATCACATTTGAATAAAAAATGCTGCCTTCTGTAAAACGTTAATAGTCAAAATCGGCATTTGTACCGACTTGAATCACTTAATACCAGATTTACCGACTAATCTCAAATTTTACTGACGAGTCTCAACATTGTTGTTAAGGGGTTGGGGGTTGGGGAGGGGGTGATGCACCCCGGTATTTACGCCCCTTACCGTGAAGATATAGTACAATACAATCCAGCATTTCTGATTGATTGAAAAGTTGACACAATCACCGCCCATGCACCGACGAGCCAATTAATTACAGCTACGAAAGTGGCGATACTAATATCAGATTTATTGGTGACAGTTAAGCAATTTTCTTGAGAACGAGATTCTCCTTTAACTGAAAACTTTTTACAAAAAATGTATCTCTAGTTTAGAAATAAAATAAAATGAATAGATTGAATAAGTAAAAAAGAATCCTCCTCCCACAGATTCACACAGGGTTAATGCATGGGGTTATACGACCGCCACTCCCATCTTGCCTGCCTGTGGATGAGGTCACTCTTCCCCAAAAGTTAAAGGAGAATAGCTACGCAACTCACATGGTGGGGAAGTGGCATCTTGGGTTTTTTCAACCCGCTTGCTTACCCACAAACCGAGGATTTGACTCTCACTTTGGTAAGATGTGTAACATTCAAATCATGTTGTTATTTTGAAAATCTAAAGTGAGGATAGGTAAGAGATGAAAATTAAGAAGATAAATTAATACGAGGTAAAGGTAAATAACTAGAATGGACATTCAAGTGGTAGGATGCAATATAAGCTTTGCTTTTTTGTTATTAATGACAATGTTGTTTTTGATAGAATATTTGATTTGTTTCCTTTCATTCGGTATTACGTTTAAATTTTTTGGAGCAGGCAAAGGAAACATTTGTAAGTTTTATATTCTTGGTATCCTACACTTAAAAAACTACAGACTATTGAG